>CM046447.1:75309467-75909467 GCA_025506515.1 Flaveria trinervia
TTTTGTTTTTATTTATGGTTTTAGTGAAATTATTTACATTTTGTATTTTATCTTTTAAAATAGAGTTAATTTGATTTTGCTACTTAAGTTTTGACAAAAATAATTATTTTTTTTCTACAAAATTTAAAAAATCCGTTTACCTTTAAAAGTTTCATAACTTGTTTTAATTTCAGTTTAAAAGTTACATAAAATATTTTAACTTAAATCCAAAATAATAAAACTTTTAAATTAAAATTGAATTAACTTATAAAAATTTTAAAGAAAAATTTATATTTTTATTTTTATTTATAAAAAATGATTACTTTTATCAAACATTAATGAGTAAAATTAAAATTTCTCTTTAAAGTATATATTGTACTGAAATTTAAATATTTTAATATTTCTAACAAATTTATATGTGATGTTGACATGCATATAATTGATCAGAATTATACTTGTTATACATATGAGATTATATAATAATTAAAATGGTAAAAGAATGAAAATTAAATTGTAAGAAGTATTTTATAATAAACTAATACACATATATAATATCCGCCAGTAGTTACCCAACATACTTAATTTGTATAAATATTGGAAAAGATTTTACAATTAAATATGAAACTGAGATTATTAACGCGGTACTCATTGTTATTTGTAACGAAAAATGCCGTCGTTTGATGTATGTATCACTTCATTTATTTGTTTGATTCCACAAAACAAACAATACTATTTATTTTTTGGTTCATTATCAATTCGAAACTTATACATTGAAAGCGACAATAAGTGTATAATTATCGGAGGCAAAACGTCATTTCAAGCAATTACTGTTGGAAATTTACAAGTGTGGTTTTATTTGGACACCCACCCATTTTAAATCAACACCCCTTTGATCTTATACGTTGCGTATGGGTCCATACGCGGCGTATAGGTTCGCGAAAATATTTCCTATACGCCGCGTATGGACCCTTACGTGGCGTATAAGGTATATTCTGACAAGACCCGTGTCACACGCGTGTCGGTGAGGCTATACGCCGCGTATGGGTCCATATGCGGCGTATAATTTTCCCAAATTTTTTCTGCAATATTTCTATGTATTGTGAAGGGAGTATATGCCGCGTATGGGTTAGTACGTATAAAAATTTTTGTCGGCTTTATTTTGTATGCTAAGGTTGACACTTTGTGTATAAGTTATATTTTGTAACATATTAATCGATAATTTTAAATCTTAGTTAACAAATAAAACATATAAAACAAAACAAACATTAAATGATAATATAAATAAATAAAGAAGTTTTTAAATACATAACAAAATAAAAGTACAATTAACAAAATAAAACTACGGTGAATCTGGGTAATATCGAGGCGATGGCAAGTCTGGATGATCAATACCAGTAGCACGGGCTCGTGCAATCTCAAGCTGAACGTGCCAATCCATAAGATCCTCAACTCGATCGAGGCGACGACCCTGATCCCGTAATCTCTTATTAATCTCCTGCATAAAAGTCTTAATACGTGCAGGAACCCTTACATCTCTATAAATATGCCGAGGGAACTGTCGCTAAGTAGGCGGCTGGTCGTGTTGCGGCTGACCATGCGGAATATGCTCCTGTTGCTGGTGTGGATGGTCATCGCCGACCTGCTGAACAGGTGCAGGATGCCAGATCTCACCGGGTCGAAGAGAGAACCGTATGCCACCCGGAAACTGGCGTATAATACGCATGCCGTATAACGTACGACGATCTAATCTCACCGCCTCGATCGGAGGAGATACGTCAGCAGCATGGCGAGGAAGATAACTAAGAGAACGCGCAATAATCGTAATGTAAGCGCCGCAATACACCGCTCCTCGCTCCTGGCGATGATAATATGAAGCGTAATACTCAGCTAAACATCTAGCCAGGTTGCACCTGGTTCCTGTAAGCAAACAATATAGGTAAAATAAGTCGGGAATGGTACACCACTCCCGACTCTTGCCACGTCTCGCGATGGATGTGGCGATCATCCGATGCAAGTAACGGATAAGAGGGTCTCTAATGCCAGTGACCCTTCTCTTAGTCCACTGAAACGGACCTCCGGCAATTTGAGGCCACCAATCTTTCAATCGGGTCTCCTCTTAGTCCACAATACGTGTAGTATCGATCTATACGAGAGAGTTTTTTGGTTTGGAAAAGTTGGGTAGGGTGAGTTTGTGAGGAGATGTCCCTTTAATGGGTCCGGGAGGCTATACGCTGTATGGGTCTATACGCAGCATATAGTTTTTTTATTTAAAATAATTTTATATAAGCTGGGGGATCTCGGTTAACTTCTATTATTGTATTGTATGCCGAGATACGACTCCTATACATAATCTCCCATTCTGCAGCACGTACGTTTCGGTTAAGAATCCAAAGATTACTTAATGTAGGCATCGGATAATCTCCATCTAATTTAACATGGACGAAACGATTATTGTTGACATGAACAATCGAAACGACATGATGAGGCATCATACTGTTCGGATCAGCCCATTAGGGGAAAAATATTTGACGACAGTTATTGCTTAATAGATGAAGAATAACACCAAACCTTTGATTAATTACTATTCCCGTATATGGCATTATCATCCAATGTTCTTCTGGCGCAGGTTCCACACGTTGTCAATCTATTGTGTGACGCAATTCATTATACTCTCCGGCGTACAAAGTATCGAAAACTTCGCTGTAACTCAATTCATATGTGTCCAACTCCTCTAAAAGTTGTTGACGCACATACATCCATTTATTTTTATTAAACCCCAACCCTAAAGCTATAGATCGAAAACAACAATTACCATCAGGTCGAACATCTCGTATACGTGAAATATACTGATGAAAGATTGAAGGAATCCAATTTTTAACCTGTTTATATTGTGTAATTGCTGATCTCCGACAATCGATGAAAAGTCATTGGTACTTTGTGACACCTTAGACGATGTGGAACGACTACGTTGTATGACAGGCTTCTGAGACTTTACTGCTGAAGTTGTTATTCCGGTAAATGAGCTATGTCTTGGTATGTCACACGTATTATGTTGAGTGTCTAGCTTCTGCTGTTGAACCTTTAACGTTGGACGACCACGAATATCTGTTTGAATAACATGTGTTTTTTTGTTATTTTTTCATGGATACACAATCTTTTTATTTTTTTCCACCAAACTAAATTTTACAGGGGCGGGTTGTGTCATTATTTATTGTTTCACCCATTCTATCTCTTCTTCAACATCGACTTCTTCATGCTCCATAAATGATGGTTTAATTGTATCAAGCTTCGTCCAAAATACGTCAATTGCATCCAATGGGATTTTAATGCCCGCATTATAAATTATAAATCTATCTAAAATCATTACTGTAACAAAAAAATGATAAATATGGAACGACTATTACCAGGACATTCATATTTTTCCAGCCGACAAGCACAAGGCAACTCACAACTAGTGAAAAGTTGACAACCACACGTTGCATTTGCTGAGCGCATCACATGCAATTTAGTGTTTTCGGCAACTAATAAATCAAGAGCTTTGTGTGACACTTTGCCTCGTAGGTAATCAAACAACGGGAGATTATGATGATTCATAATTTTAATTTTGCTTGTTTCAAAACTTTCTTTTAAATTTACCTCTTGTGCGTTTACCAATTGATCAACAAACTCCACAAGTCTATCCAGTAAGCTATTTGTTGATTTAAGATATCCTTTTAAATTTGCATGTTGACTCTCGACTCTGTTTGTTGTGTGTTGGCCAAAATTGCAGTTTGAGTTAGTCCAGGCTGATATAAATATTTTCTTGTAACTCTCTAATCAGTTCTTGTTTATATATGACAATACTCCTGAAAATATATTTAAAATAATCAAATTAAGTGTTATATTTAAGAGTATTGTATGTATGTATGTATGTATGTAATGAAAAACTTACTTTCTCGCTTTGCTTCAACTAATTGTTCGTAAAGAACGTTATAGTTATACTCGTAAATCTCCGGCGTGGGAGACTCACACAAACGTGCCCATGCATATTTAAACTTTCGCCAGTCATATTTCGTAAAACTTGCTTTACAGTGTTTCGCGATATTCTCATTAATATGCCTCCTGCATAAATACTTTGAAGCATTCGGAAATACTTTAACACATGTGTTCATTAAAGCAAGATCTCTGTCTGTTATTATGACTTGCGGCTCCATACACCTGTTTAACGTATTTTTCAATCTATTAAGCACCCACTCAAAATTATCTTCTCGTTCTTTACTAATAAATGCATGAGAAACACAAAATGTCTTGTGTGTCGAGGTCACACCAACAATCTGAACAAACAGAAGTTTGTACATGTTTGTTTTATACGTCGCGTCTATCATCAGCACGTGCGGGAATGCACGCCAAGTGTCGTATGATTTTGGATGACAAAAAAATATATCTTCTACGGTATTTGTATTAGGATCTTCTTGGGTGTAATAAACATACCTTTTAGAAGATAAAAGGTTTTCTAAAACTTGCATTGGTGTTTCACCGACTTTCTTTTCACTTCTTATCTTATATTGAGCGTTGTATACGTCTCTGGTTATGGATGCGTTCTTTGGATTTTGCTTTTTCAAAGCTGATAAGATGTTACGAGGCTCCATGTTCTGATCGGTAAGTTGTTCCACCAAATTGAATTTGTTTTGAGAAAATCTTCTTACAAATGGATGCCCCTCCATATGTTGAGCGGGATCATGGTTATATTCGTCATTTCTCACCTCTAATTTCCACGAACGACGTTTGTTGTCATATATCCCCACTAATTTAAAAGGACATTCGATTTTTTTTGCTACCAGATCGTCTAATTGTTGCTTTACTTTTGTGTTCACCACCACGATCACAAATAAGCCACACCTTTACGACCTGACCTTCCTTTTTCTTGATCTTCGTGTAATAATAACGTAACCATTATCACGTCCCCTATTAACAACCCAACAGACCAGCTCATCGAGTGATAAAAATTCTTGACATGTTTCAAAAGATATTTTCGTGTTTTGATTTTCAGCACTCGAGAGATAGTTTATATTACTTTGTTGCGGGTCATAACTTGATTCTCAGCAAAACTCGAACTCATCATCGGGAACATAAGGTTGGTTTAAATCTGGCAATTCGTAAGCAGATTGAACGTATGAATCATCTTGATTACTATCTGGCACGTACGAAACGTTTGAATATTCACCAAACAAATAGTTACCATCCCAAAACGACATAACGAACGAAGAATCTTGGATCACTTCAAATTCAACCGTGCTATATGTTCCGTGGCAGCCCTATAAGACAAATGAGATTTTTTTAAGAAAATAGAGTTTTGTGGTTTAACTATTTCTTCAAAATAATACTTTTTCTCTAAAACTATAACTCTTATTTCTTTTATATACATACTTACGTACACATAAATGTCTTGATTACTTAATAATCGTTTCAACTAACTCGGGTTCCACGATACTAGTCGGTTATGATAAAAAAATTTGAAAATTAATTAAGTTTACCGTAACCCACTAGCATCGATGGAACCCGAGTTAGTTGACACGGTTTTTTAAGTATGCAATTCAAATATATGTATATATGTATCCAAATACTTAATGAAATAAGAATCAATGTTTACCGAGTAATTATGTGACAGAAGAAAATGTTGAACCACATAACGCTAATTTCCTTCAATTAAGATCAAACATTTCCTTCGTAACAAACGAAATATGAACGCATTCGTTTGATATTCGGTGCGTTTATATATCATCGAAAGAATCTTAAGTCGCGTCAGTATAATTCGAAATAAAACCTATACGCCGCGTACGGACCCATACGCGACGTATAGGCTTTTCAGAAGACAAAACTGGCGAAGTCAAATCAGTCATTCAGCGGGTCTATACGCCGCGTATGGGTCCATACGCGGCGTATAGGCCTGGGTCGTATGGGTGTGGGATGCATCTCCACCGACACCTATACGCCGTGTATGGTTTCATACGCGGCGTATAGGTGTCGGTGGAGATGCGTCCCACACCCATACGACCCAGGCCTATACGCCGCGTATGGACCCATACGCGACGTATAGACCCGCTGAATGACTGATTTGACTTCGCCAGTTTTGTCTTCTGAAAAGCCTATACGCCGCGTATGGGTCCATACGTATAGGCTTACTGATGTGACGTGGAATTCTTGCCATTTATGAGGGAGACCTATACGCCGCGTATGGATCCATACGCGACGTATAGGTGGGTATTGATTTAAATTTGTGAGTGTCTCTTTATTAGGATCCATTTACAATTAGTAATGTGGAAAGTTGACATGTTTATTTAATTAGAGGAAGAGAACTTTGAGTGGTTTATAAATGTTTTTTTTATAAGTTACCAAAGAGTTAATTGGGTTAGGAAAAGGGTTAATTGTCATGTCATGTTCCACACCATAATGAAATGAAATTAACGATTCGGTAAAGTCAACTTTTTATTAGTTGAGATTTAATATTAATCAATAATTATTAGTTTGAATTATTAAAATCTAACTTTTTATTTATTTAAGACTTTCATGTTATATATACAAATTTTCATGTCACTTATCTATTCTATATTTATATATAATAATTTTAAGGACGAGATTGACTTAATATTTTATATTTTAGAGTTTATAGGAGTAAAATTGTTTGTTTTAATGATTTTAACTATCTTAATAATATTTTACATCAAATTATGTGTTTATAATTGCTAACTTTTAAACCAACCTCCCACATGATTTTAAATGACTATAACCTTTTTATATGTTAATATTTAAAAAAATACAATATAAAAAGGAGTATTTTATAATTTTTAGTTTTAGCATAGTATTTTTATATTAAAACAAGTTTACATGAATTTCATGCTGCATCAGGCCGGCACCCTCTAATTTTTATGCTACATATCATCTTTTAAATTTATAGATTTCTTTTAAAACAATGCAAATGTTATATCATATGAAATACATTGTGAAAACCGTGTGTTTTAAAACAAACCGGATGTCATATCTTTAATACAAAAGTTCACATCAATAAAAGGCATTATGAAAGTCGAATAACTTTAATAAACTTATATAAACTATAAAAGTTTGAATAATTTCAGTGAAAAACTTATGACTGATTTTTTTCTAATTAATCTAATTTAATGGTGTTTCATATTTTTGCTATATTATTTTCACTCAATGTCATTCATAATCGTATTTTTTAGACTTACACATCCTATTTCATTTTTAATTTAACATAGCTGGGTTGACTTTTGCTTCAAAAAGATGGATGAAATCTCAACTTCTTTTCACCTAACTCTTGGTCCTCTTTCAACATGAAATATGGGAATTTAAGTAGGGTGGTTTTATTTAGAAACCCACAAATTTTAAATCAACATCCTTTTGATTTTATACGTCGCGTATTGGTCCATACGTGGCGTATAGGGTTGCGAAAATATTCTCTATACGTCGCGTATGGGTTCATACGCGACGTATAAGGTATATTCTGACAAACCCTGACAAGACCCGTGTCACATGCGTGTCAATGAGGCTATACGCCGCGTATGGGTCCATACGCTGCGTATAATTTTCCCAAATTTTTTCTGTAATATTTTTATGTATTGTGAAGGGAGTATACGCCGCGTACGGGTTAGTACATATAAAAATTTTTGTCGGCTTTATTTTGTATGCTAAGGTTGACACTTTGTGTATAAGTTATATTTTGTAACATATTAATCGATAATTTTAAATCTTAGTTAACAAATAAAACATATAAAACAAAACAAACATTAAATGATAATATAAATAAATAACGAAGTTTTTAAATACATAACAAAATAAAAGTACAATTAACAAAATAAAACTACGGTGAATCTGGGTAATATCGAGGCGGTGGAAAGTCTGGAGGATCAATACCAGTAGCACGGGCTCGTGCAATCTCAAGCTGAACGTGCCAATCCATAAGATCCTCAACTCGATCGAGGCGACGACCCTGATCCCGTAATCTCGTATTAATCTCCTGCATAAATGTCTCAATACGTGCAGGCACCCTTACATCTCTATAAATATACCGAGGGAACTGTGGCTGAGGAGGCGGCTGGTCGTGTGGCGGCTAATCATGCGGAATATGCTCCTGCTGCTGGTGTGGATGGTCATCGCCGACCTTCTGAACAGGTGTAGGATGCCAGATCTCACCGGGTCGAAGAGAGAACCGTATGCCACCCGGATACTGGCGTATAATACGTATGCCGTATAACGTACGACGATCTAATCTTACCGGCTCGATCGGAGGAGATACGTCAGCAGCATGGTGAGGAAGATAACTAAGAGAAAGCGCAATGATCGTAATGTACGCGCCGCCATACACCGCTCCTCGCTCCTGGCGATGATAACATAAAGCGTAATACTCAGCTAAACATCTCGCCAGGTTGCACCTGGTCCCCGTAAGCAAACAATATAGGTAAAATAAGTCGGGAATGATACACCACTCCCGACTCTTACCACGTCCCATGATGGATGTGGCGATCATCCGATGCAAGTAACGGATAAGAGGGTCTCTAATGCTAGTGACCCTGCCCTTAGTCCTCTGAAACGGACCTCCGGCAATTTGAGGCCACAAATCTCTCAATCGGGTCTCCTCTATCTCAGTAATTCCCTCTGTAGATAGAAGGGTAACGGTCTCCGGCTCATAACAAAGTCCCGAGAGAATGGCAAACTGCTCAATCGACATCTGATGAAATCGTCCACATAGCCGAAACGAAATCTCAGATCGCTCATCATCCTCCACCATCTCATCAAGACGAACATAAATAAAGGTGGATAAAAACTCCACCGTCAGCTCTCGGTATGCAGGTAAGAACGCCAGCTCAAATAATTGACTCCATGGCGTATTATCTCCGATAATCCCAGCGAGTCTATCGCGCTCCCCAAGTTCGACCATTACCTCCTAATCCACTACTTTTTGATGACCGATCTTCATACGAATGAATTTGAGCACTTTGCATGCTCAATAGTACCGGGCTCAAACTGTAGCCATGGATGATTGGCAATAACATCAACCTCAACCTCAACGTCAGAATCGAAGATATATCTGCAAAAAAAACGAAAATTTAAGACCTGCGTATAGGGTCTATACGCCGCGTATAGACCTATATGCCGCATATAGGTACCGTGTATGGGTGTTGTGTGTGTCGTATGGGTCCTATACGCCGCGTATAGCCCTATACGTCGCGTATAGGTACCCGCGTATGGGTGTTGTGTGTGTCGTATGGGTCCTATACGCCGCGTATAGCCCTGTACGCCGCGTATAAGTACCAACCTATGGGTTTCCTTCAACCTATGAACTATACGCGGCGTATAGCTCTATACGTCGCGTATAGTTCCTAAAACAGTTTACAGATCTATGTTTTTACCGCATAAAACATCAGTTTAACGTTTAAATTAGCGTACGATTAACATAACAAAGGTATAAGAACAATAATACATACCTGAACTAGTGAATGTAGAGAAATCAACAAACAATACGTGTAGTATCGATCTATACGAGAGAGTTTTTTGGTTTGAAAAAGTTTGGTAGGGTGAGTTTATGAGAAGATGTCCCTTTAATGGGTCCGGGAGGCTATACGTCGCGTATGGGTCTATACGCGGCGTATAGTTTTTTTTTTAATTTTTTTTAATTAAAATAATTTTATATAAGCTGGGGGATCTAGGTTAACTTCTATTATTGTATTGTATGCCGAGATACGACTTCTATACATAATCTCCTATTCTGCAGCACGTACGTTTCGGTTAAGAATCCAAAGATTACTTAATGTAGGCATCGGATAATCTCCATCTAATTTAACGTGGACGAAATGGTTATTGTTGACATGAACATTCGAAACGACATGATGATGCATCATACTGTTCGGATCAGCCCATTAGGGGAAAAATATTTGACGACAGTTATTGCTTAATAGATGAAGAATAACACCAAACATTTGATCAATTACTATTCTCGTATATGGCATTATCATCCAATGTTCTTCTGGCGCAGGTTCCATACGTTGCCAATCTATTGTGTGACGCAATTCATTATACTCTCCGGCGTACAAAGTATCGAAAACTTCTCTGTAACTCAATTCATATGTGTCCAACTCCTCTAAAAGTTGTTGACGCACATACATCCATTTATTTTTATTAAACCCCAACCCTAAAGCTATAGATCGAAAACCACATTACCATCGGGTCGAACATCTCGTATACGTGAAATATACTGATGAAAGATTGAAGGAATCCAATTTCTTAACCTGTTTATATTGTGTAATTGCTGATCTCCGACAATCGATGAAAAGTCATTGGTACTTTGTGACACCTTAGACGATGTGGAACGACTACGTTGTATGACAGGCTTCTGAGACTTTACTGCTGAAGTTGTTATTCCGGTAAATGAGCTATGTCTTGGTATGTCACACGTATTATGTTGAGTGTCTAGCTTCTGCTGTTGAACCTTTAACGTTGGACGACCACGAATATCTGTTTGAATAACATGTGTTTTTTTGTTATTTTTCCATGGATACACAATTTTTTTATTTTTTTCCACCAAACTAAATTTTACAGGGGCGGGTTATGTCATTATTTATTGTTTCACCTATTCTATCTCTTTTTCAACATCGACTTCTTCATGCTCCATAAATGATGGTTTAATTGTATCAAGCTTCGTCTAAAATACGTCAATTGCATCCAATGGGATTTTAGTGCCCGCATTATAAATTATAAATCTATCTAAAATCATTACTGTAACAAAAAAATGATAAATATGGAACAACGATTACCAGAATATTCATATTTTTCCAGCCGACAAGCACAAGGCAACTCACAACTAGTGAAAAGTTGACAACCACACGTTGCATTTGCTGAGTGCATCACATGCAATTTAGTGTTTTCGGCAACTAATAAATCAAGATCTTTGTGTGACACTTTGCCTCGTAGGTAATCAAACAACGGGAAATTATGATGATTCATAATTTTAATTTGCTTCTCTCAAAACTTTATTTTAAATTTACCTCTTGTGCGTTTACCAATGATCAACAAACCACAAGTTTATCCAGTGAGCTATTTGTTGATTTAAAATATCTTTTTAATTTTGCATGTTGACTCTCGACTCTGTTTGTTGTGTGTTGGCCAAAATTGCGGTTTGAGTTAGTTCAGGCTGATACATACATTTTCTTGTAAATTTCTAACCAGTTTTTGTTTATATATGACAGTACTCCTGAAAATATATTTAAAAAATCAAACTAAGTGTTATATAAGAGTATTGTATGTATGTATGTATGTATGTAATGAAAAACTTACTTTCTCGCTTTGCTTCAACTAATTGTTCGTAAAGAACGTTATAGTTATACTCGTAAATCTCCGGCGTGGGAGACTCACACAAACGTGCCCATGCATATTTAAACTTCGCTTCAACTAGTTGTTCGTACAGAACGTTATGGTTTCATATGCAGGGTATAGGTGTCGGTGGAGATGCATCCCACACCCATACGACCCAGGCCTATACGCCGCGTATGGACCCATACGCGGCGTATATGCCCGCTAAATGACTGATTTGACTTCGCCAGTTTTGTCTTCTGATGTGACGTATAGGCTCACTGATGTGACGTGGAATTCTTGGCATTTATGAAGGAGACCTATACGCCGCGTATGGACCCATACGCGACGTATAGATGAGTGTCGATTTTAAATTTAAGGGTGTCTCTTTATTAAGACCCTTTAAGTATGATGAATTCTAACACATAATGATGCTTATTATTCTCATCAATTGTAGCCATAGTAATCAAGGACACTCATGTTTATCCAAATGATTGGTGTCAATAATTCATATTTCACAAAAATGAACGGATTATTTGAGAGTGAAGCTGTAGAGTAGATAATAAAAATAATAGAACCATAGAGGCCAATCAATAATATAATTTAATGAATTACAAATAAATATAAAGAAAACAAGGACCATTTAAATCATTTGATGCCATGTGCATGGAAAACATAAAGTTATTTTTTAAAGGGAATCTGTTTTAAAATTACTAACACGATATTTATTTTGTTTAAATATTAATCTATGTGTTTCTAATTGGTGCTTTCTTTAAAGAAGTTCTCTTCCAGGTAACACAGAATCTTCTTGTTTTGACCTTTCAATATTGTTGTTTGTACAACTTCCACTTCAATAAGTACACCTACACTACTTCTATGTGACCTTATCAAGCATCCAAGTACCAATGTGTTGGTGCTAAAAAGAGAGTACTTCCAAGGGATATGAATTTAAGGGTTGGGGCAAATGTTTTTGTTTTTACTTGTGAGCACATTTTACCCCTCTATAAACCATAACTATAATCATATTCAATAATACATCATATCTACAACAATGCTATTTATGGGTCCGAAAGATCTTACACAAACAAATTTTGTCTCGTTGTAGCGAGACTGTAGCTCCAAAGCGTACAAGAGAACCAAATCATCTAAGACTTGAGAAACATTGATCAATAGAGTTATTTTTGTTCTCAAAACGATATTCTAATATTCAAGTGATATAATCCTAACTAAATGATTGTGAATTCAGATTTAGTCCAACATAAGTGTAATAGTTTTAAAAGTATGTATGGTCTAGAGCAGAGTAGAGTTTGTTTCCCAATATAAAAATTATCTGTTTTTCAATTTTAAAGATGGTTAATTCTTTAAATGACATTCTCAAATGAAGTACACTGAAAATAAAAGAAGTAGGTATATTTTAACATCTCTTGAATTGAAATGCTATAAACAACTGAAACTGAAAGCTAACAAATGACACCACCATAATTAGAGAACCAAATTTGTAAAACTAGTAACGAAATAATATTAAGAGTCGTTTAGGGGACGGATTTGATTAAAATAAAGATGGTTGATGGCGAGTGATAAAGATGGTGGTGTTGTGATAAACATACATGTATAGAAAATAGATGAAAAACCCATGTACACTAGACAAGAACAATCACAACAGTGTATAAACTTGTATACATTTTGGTCACAGTTATCACTTGAAAAAGCTCTAAACATCACAGATAACAAGAACAATCACAACAGTGTATAAACTTGTATACATTTTGGTCACAATTATCACTTGAAAAAGCTCTAAACATCACAGATAACAAGAACAATCACAACAGTGTATAAACTTGTATACATTTTGGTCACAATTATCACTTGAAAAAGCTCTAAACATCACAGATAACAAGAACAATCACAACAGTGTATAAAATTGTATACATTTTGGTCACAATTATCACTTGAAAAAGCTCTAAACATCACAGATAAACACTTTTTAATCATGATATACCAAAAGAATGCCATACAAGAAAGAAAAGTTTATTACAATAGCAACTTTAGTATTTCTTTCCCTGAAAACTTGAGGTCACAATACATCCCATGTACACTAGACAAGAACAAGAAACATACATGTATAGAAAATAGATGAAAAACCCAAAACTGAAACAAACAATTTGAATGTATTTCACATATCTCAAAGTAATAAAAGATAGACTCAATGCACAAGGCTCCTGCAGGGGTGTTGGGCCAACTTGGGCATATAATTTACGCATCTACATTTCTTCAAAAGATCACATCCACGACCGCAACCCGTGACCTCCCCGTCACATAAATTATGATATAACAAAGTAAGAAATTATGATATAGTCTAATGAAACCCCCGCGACCCTCGCGATTGATAAAGTTCCAACCGACCTTTTGAGTTTTGTAACAGAGATTCAACTGTCTCATCTTGGATTAAGAGTGATTGCTTAGATGCCCATTCAAGAACAGTAAGCACCTCAGCTTGTGCAAGTTGTTCACTATCTGGCACATGTAGAGCAATGTAACATAACAGCACTAAAGCAGGGGTCTGAACCATTTGCTCCCCAAAGTACACCAACTGAACCAAATGCTTTGCACCACCGGCATTGATAACAGCCTTTGAGTGATCAAGGTGGAGATAGTTTTCTGAGCACGCGAATTTCGTCAGCGCGATGGTGGCTGCTTTCATGATCTCAGCCTCTCGTTCATCAAGAAGTTGAACCAACGGTTGGATCATTTGGGACTCGGTGGCCCGAAAAGTTCTAGCCAAGTTTCCAATAGCTTTAATACAGGGGAGCAGGAGTTTCGAGTCTGCTTTTTCAATAACTTTGAGCAACTGTTCAATCACAGCTTTGCAAGCGGGCGAGTTTGGTTTAAAAGCCGATCTTCTCAGCTCAGAATCTTGCTCTGCGACACTTGTGATCTCCATAAGCGCCATAGCCGAATTGTATTGAACATCTTCAGGACCTTTTTCTAACAACACCGCAAAACAAAGCAACGCTCTTGATTCTGTAATGCTCCTACAAATGGGTGGGTTTCCTATAGCCAGATGCCATAGAGCCCTTGCAGCCATAGCTTTCATGTAAGCCTTTGTTGCAGGATCTTCCAACTCTCTCCCCTTGTGCAAACTAGTAGCAGATAGCGACACACTCACACTCGTGTAATGATGATGGCTTTGCTTCTTCACAGCAACGTTTTCGAGCTTCTGATTCGCGTTTGCCACAAGCCCGTTACTTCCGGGGCCAGAAGGGGGTCTAGTTTGGTTCTTCATAGCCATAGTACTAGCTACAACACTATGCATCCTAAACGGCTGCTGGGCATTCGACCCCGTGGGATGGGCTACGCGACTCTTATCCTCATCCTCATCGCTTACCGCCTTATTCGTTTGATTCGCGCTCAACCCATTCGCATTGTTACCACCAGCATGATTGTTGTTGCTATTATTATTGTTGTTGTTGTTGTTGTTACTAGCTAACACAACAGCATGAATTGAAGTAGGCTTATTACTAGTAATGGCATACTTACTGTGCTCTTCGACTGTTTCGAAGGCGAGATGACCAACAAGCAGCCTCACAATATTATGCTGAGCGAAGAGATCTTGACATTTCGGATAATGCGACACGAGCTCGGCTACAGCCCACGCGACCACAGCCTGAACCTTCATCGGACCCTCTTTGAGAATCTTGACGAACACGGAACACACACCAGCATGAATCATGTGCTCAACACTCTCGGGATCACGACCCAACAACCCAATCGCTGTCACAGCGTTCTCTTGGCCCTCCAATTTCCCCTCTTTCGCCAATTTGAGCAGAGGGTTGACTCCACCCTCTTCGATTATCAGCTTCCCGTAGCGGTCGTTGTCACGAGCAAGCGACACCAGCGACGCTGCGGCGTCGGACCGATCGTCTAGGGTTCCGGTGTACAAAATCGCGATCTGCTCCCAAATTAAGCACAGGATGGGCTCATTGGCTGCAATCGGAGGGAGACCCAGGTACTCATCGGTGGAGTTGTTGGGGGCGGAGACACGGAGGAGCCACGAGACGTCTCCGATGGAGTTTTCAAGCTGCGATGACATCTTGCGGAAGGCGGCAGCGGGGATGATGGTGAAGACTCGCTTGACGAGGCCGTTGTTGCGGCATTTGAGGACGAGTGAGAGGGCTTTGTCGAGGACTTGTTCGGTGTCGTCGATGATGCGTTGGTGGGTCGTTCGTAGAGATCGCTGCTGTTGCGGGCGGCTTGACGGAGGAGCCCCGCGAGCTTCTCCGTTTTGGATTTCAGTTCGGCGCAGTCCTGCTTGTTGATGCAGGCTTCGTCGCCGGATTTGATGACTTGATCTGCGAGTTGGATCGGGCGTGTGAGGATCTGTTTGACGATGTCGGCCATGGTTGATCACCGCAATCTTGGGATTATGTGGGTGGTTTGGGGATTCCGGTGACGGATTCGGAGATTAGGTCTTGGGGTGTTGCAGGTGGAGGTGGAGTGGTGGTGGAGGTGGTGGTGGAGGTGGTGGTGGAGGTGGTGGTGGAGGTGGTGGTGGAGGTGGAGGTGGTGGTGGTGGTGGTGGAGATCTTGGGGGAATGAGAATGGAGTAGGTGGTGACAGAGGTTTAACCAAGTCAAAAGTAAAACCATCTTCTTTTGTCCTGTCATTTATTTAAAAAGACATGTTGTGAAACTAAGTATAGGCTTTTGCTTTTTTAATTACATTACAACTAAATTAAATTAGATTAACTGTATATATTGTTATTTCTTGCCGTTGTAAAATATATATCAATATTTATCAATGAGTCTAACTCAATAATATAACTTACTCATTACATGTAAATAATTGATAGCTTATGAGTTTAAATCTCATTTTAAACAAAACGTTTAGAGTTAAAGTAGATGAATTTTTCGTCCTTTGAGTTTGTCCCAAATTTCATTTTTTGTTCTTATATTAAGAAAATAACAAAACGCATTTCTTATGCGGCAATATTTACTTTTACTTATTAACTAACACATCTAATTTTCCTTCAACATAGTTAATAAACAAATCATGTCTATGTGATTTTTTATTTGGGTGGAATTTAGATCGTACAACGCATGCACATTCTTAAAAGTCGGATGTGATCTCTTTTGAACCATGATCACAATCAAATCATCTGCAGACTTCTTGTGTGATTTACACCCTACCTATTCTAATTAGTTAAGGTACCTTGAAATATATAATTACTTTTTTATTTGATCGGGTCTTAGGCGCCAATTAAATTTCGACATCATTGTCGGGGAAACTATGCGCTTGGTCTTTAGCTTAATTGATATCTTTAGTTTCTTTTATTGGATTTCGTAAGTTCTTGTTAAGTGTTTTGTTTGTTTTTCTTATATATTTCCTTTGTTACGCTTAGTGTCTTTCAGTGTGAAGGTGACATGATTGCATGCATACTCGATATTCGGGCATGAAGTCACCACTCTTATTTGATCAATGAAATTAGAGATCAGCAAATTGAATGCTTTAGTTTTGTTTTATTTGATTCATAATTCCACGTTAAGGGTTTTGTTTGCCTTTTCTTTCTTTCCTTTGCTACGCTTGTTGTGTTTTAACGTGTCTATGACATGATTGCATGCATACCCGATATTTGGCCCATGAAATCACCACTCGTATTCGATCAAGAGATTTAGAAAACAAAAAGTGAAAATTATGTTCTTCATTAAACATGAATACCAATGCCTTTTATTTCCCGAGCTATTGAGCAAGCAATCACCAGTTCACCTAAATCTATAAAGATGGAATAACCAATTAATCCACCGGGAGAGAATTTAGCCTTTAATCAAAACCATAATAATTAAGCCCCAAACCAAAACCCTTTAATCAACACAATAACCAAATTCAAAACCTCGTTTCACCACCAAACAATAACTACAACAATAATAGCTGGAACCAAATCTCAGACCTACCACTTTTTATTCATTATAACACAAGAGAACTGGTCCTAAATCAAAACCAAAATAACTTCAGCTGATGAGATTATGACTATGTCATCATGCATAGTGTTCACACGAGGGAAGAGGAATATGAGGATAAATGGAATGATAACGAAGATGAACTATACGAAAATAACATGGTAATTCAGATGGTGGATTTAGTGGAGACAATAGGTATTATGGCAATAAGAACAACAACTAGGGATATATTAGGATACGTGGAATGAAGAAAACCCAATTAACTGACGGAAGGGTAGAGGTAATAATAATGTGAGAAGACCTCAAAAAGATCAGTTACAACCAACTACAGGCCAACTATTTCTAAGAATCCTAATTCCATCGCATCTCTAAATCATATGGGAAGAACATTTGATGTACGTCTTCAATATCTCATAATTCTACCCATATTTAGAGAAACTAAACTAAGAGTCATATGTGCATCTAGCTGAATTTGATGTTATATGCAACAGTAAAAGTGGAAACCCCCTATTCTTAATCGACAAATCTGACACCATTTTGACCTCATAACTTTAAGGGTCTCTAGATTGGTTGTTAACCCTTTTGTTTCAATATAAGTTGGGGAATCTAAAATCGATCAAGCTTTTTTAAATCTTATTAATTGAACTTTTGTGAACTAACAACTTCTATTAGAAGCTAGCAAGAAGCTAGAAAAAAAGATACAAGCCTTTAAAATATAAACTTACATCAAGTGTTCCAAATCTAACATTTTACTAGCTTCACACAAGATGAAGTAAGGTTGAGGTTGTTTCAGTTTACCTTGTAGAGTATGGCCAACCAATGTTTCTTTACATTGCTATAAAATAGTATTCACACACGACAATAGATGTAGGTTTTTATCAAAGAATACTATTTTATAGGGAGACTAGTGAGGCATGAGACATTATTAGATTTGTGGGATAATAGGTAGGAAAACAATTTCATAAGGCATTCATTAGATTTAAAGGATGGGTCTGTGTGTGTCATATCATGATATTGAAATATTAGAGTTAATTAAAGCATTCTCAAATGGATTAACACTCGAGGAAAAAAAATACTTTTATTATTCAAGTAATGTCACATTCCTATCTAATCATGAAGATATGGATTAGGGTTATTTGGAAAGGATGTGTAAGAATTTCAAAGCTCAAATTTCAGGAATTAGAAGGTCAAACCCTACTCTAGTAAGGTCATCTAACTATAAGACTAAAGAAAGGATTGCATCTTTAGAGACACAATTGGCTAAATTAGGATATTCAGGAGGTAAGGATGTAGCATTGGTTTGATTTTAGTGTTTGTGAAGATTGTGGACATTGAGACATACTAGTTAAGATTGTTAACTTTATTTGGGTCAAATAAAGAAATGAACTAAGTATATGTATAGAGAAACTATCCAAACTTCAAGTATGGGAATACATTAAATCAAATGAACTTGGATTTTCAAGGTTCAAACCAAAGGAGCCATTCTTATCCGAAGAACCAACAAGGGAACTGTAGTTAAGGTCATTATTAAAGAAGTTTTATAATTAGGGAAACAACAAAGATAGTTATAGATAAAGAGGTCAATAAGGAAATTCATCCAGAAACTACCAAGGTAACTATAATCAATCACAGGTAACACCCAATCTAGAACATTTGATAGTGATGAGGCCACCAATTCTAAGCTTGATCCAATCATGAAGATGATGAAAGAAACAAGGAAAAATGAAATAAGATATAAGGCATAAAAGGAATTGAATAAACATAGGTTTAGTTGGCAAAGATGTAGCTTAACTTAAAAAAGATTCGAGGAAGCCACCTAATGACACAACAACCAACCAACAACATCACCCTTAAGCTCAAAATATATCTGAAGTATGCATGTCAATTTTGTAAGTATTCTTCATGCTAATCAATCTATAGATTACGAATTCCTTCATCGCCATAATTTATTGAGGGGATAGCAGAGGATATTGGCTA
This sequence comes from Flaveria trinervia, assembly GCA_025506515.1. Lineage (NCBI taxonomy): Eukaryota > Viridiplantae > Streptophyta > Magnoliopsida > Asterales > Asteraceae > Flaveria > Flaveria trinervia. Next base: position 75,328,718 of record CM046447.1, read on the forward strand.
AGAGTCTATTAATGATCATGAGCAGAAACTGATTTTGCAGATAAATCAAAAAAATCTAAATTTTTGGAAAATCTAAAAGTAAAACTTATTAAATGATGAGTTGACTAGAATCAACGATATGGTTATGGGGACTAATATCATCCCATATCTGTTGGCTTTAGTTAAACCAGTCAAAACATTAGTTTTTATTAAGAGGTTCTTGTTATAAGAGAAATGTAGGTGAACTTTAAACAAGTGAAACTTGATTTACCATTATTTGATGTAGTTAATAACGTGACTGCTCATGTTGAATATTTAAGGGAGTTGAGCACTTAAAAACAACACAACAAGCTACCTAAACGATTGATCTAACAACTTATATGTGTGTTGATTTGTCGGTTAGTTTTCCATGTAAAGTCTAAGAACCAACTAATTCTTGTCAATTGATGATGACTAAGGGGGTGTTGTTTTTTGAAAAAACCTCTTCCTCATCTCTTCATCTGCATGCACGCAGACGCGGGAAGAGGTTTTTACTTCGCAGAGTGTTTGTTTTCTGGAAGATGTTTTATTAAAAAACGTCTTCTTGACGTCTGCACGAAAAAGATTGGAACAAGGTCTTCTGAACTCTTCACAACCCTTCTAACCCTTTCTTCTTTCATTTGAACCCTAACACCACCTCCCACTCTACCCCACGCCTCCACTCTCGTAGCTCCACCGTCCACCGTCGCAGCTCCGAAGACCGTCGCCACCGTCGTGTTCCACCGCCACCTCCCCACTCCCCCACCCCCTTCGTCCCCCACCCCGTTTGGTCCCCCACCCCGTTTGGTCCCCCACCCCCTTCGGTCCCCCACCCTTCGGCCCCCCACCCCCTTCGACGCCCTACCCCCTTCGACGCCTACCCCCTTCGTCCCCCACCCCCTTCAGGCCCTACCCCTTCGTCCCCCCTTCAACCGCCCAAGCAGGTAGTTTTTTTTATTTAGTTTAATTATAATTGATTTGTTGTTTGTGTGATAATATGTGATTTGTGTAGGTAGATTTTTCATTTTAGTTTGTATGTTAGTGATTTTGTTTGTTTGTATGATTAGTTTATATATGGTTTGTATGAGGAATGAATTGGTTTAGTTGGTTGGTATAGTCTGTATGAAGAATGAATTGGTTTGTGTGGTTGGTGTTTTGGTATAGTTCGTTTTATTAGTTTGTATGATGAATGAATTGGTTTGTGTGGTTGGTGTTTTTGGTTTAGTTTGTATGATTAGTTTGTATGAGGAATGAATTGGTTTGTGTGGTTGGTGTTTTTGGTTTAGTTTGTATGATGAATGAATTGGTTTGTGTGGTTGGTGATTTGTGATTTGGTATAGTTTGTATGATGAATGAATTGGTTTAGTATTTGGTTTTTAAGGTTAGTGATTATGTTTTTATTGTTTAATAGAAAGGGGTGAGAAACATCAATGGTCAAGTGAGCAAATTCAATGTTTGTTAGAAACTTGCGTTGAAGAAATAAATAAGATGGGTAGGAAAGGTTTGAGTATGCAAAAAGAATCTTGGAATAGATTAGGAAAAGTCCTTAAAAAAAGTTTGACCTTGAATTGAATCAAAAACAAATGAAGAACGTCTATGACAATCTGAAAGCCAAGTACGTCGGATTTGTGTATTTGAAAAACAAAACGGGCAATATATATAATCCTCAAACAAATACTTTTTCCCTAACAAACGAGGAGCGGGAAGAATTTAAGAAGGTATGTTCACATATAAACATATACTTATATATATATTTAAAGGCTACATATAAACATATACTTATAATATTTTATATTTGTTTTTAGGGCATCCGAAGGCTGGATCTTTGAAAACGACTCCATTGCCTTTTCCAGAACTTTGTGCAGAATTATTTGATGGTAATACTGCCACTGGAAATTGCAAGTGGACTTCAACTCAAACAACTTCAGTTGTTGATCATCTTCTGCTCAACATGTCAAACCACTTATGATTACAAATAAAATTCTTCATGACATAGAAGATGATGTCGGCTCTTTTGATTTTGAACAAAACAACTCCGAGCCTATTCTTGAGGATACCCCCGAGCCTACCGAGGATCCTACACCTGACCCTATTCCAAACAAAAGTGGCAGAACCTCGAAATCATCTATCACATATGATGATTTAGCATCTGATATGAAAAAGGCTCTTCAATTTTTCATTAAAGGAAAAGATGGACCAACAATACTTGAATGTTCAGAGAGGTTAAAATTGGTTGGGTTAGACCCAATAGATCCTTTATTTTTAGCTGCTTTTCATATCTTTGGAGTGTCGTCATCCATGAGAGAGGCGTGGATGACACTGCCAAAAATTTCAGAAGTATTAAATGGGTGGATTACAATGACTGCTAAAAGTATGAAACTAATATAATTATGCACATGACATTGTTTATGTTTGATGGTTGTATTTGGTTAGTGATGACATTGTTATGTTTTATGGTTGTATTTGGTTGTTGATGATATTTTGTTATGTTTTATGGTTAATGTTTAGATGATATTTTTAGTTTAATGGTTGTCTATTTATTATTGCACATGATCATAGGATTATAATAAGAAATTACTTTAGTAATTTATGTCGGTATGTTTCTTTTGTCTTTTTTTGGAGAAGAGGTTTGAAACGAATGCGAGACAATGATTCAGAAATGACGGGGCATAAATACACTGTTAGAGTACTGCAAAGGAAATCTAAACAATGAACATTGAATGCTATGTAGTCTCGTGAATTCTTTGTCCGACTATGTTGCACATTTTAGAATAAATTATTGCTAAAGGATAGTAAAACATGTATCGGTTGAGAGAAAGATGGCTATTTTTAATGATAATTGGTCATAATCAACGTTAGTGGTTATAAAGCGTTAGATTCAAACACTCCAAGCAAACAATTTCATAAATTCTTTATGAAGGTTAGAAAATGATGTTTTTTGCCAAAGATGATGTACCAACTTCTTCAATCCAAATCCAAAACATCCGGGACATAAACAAAAGACTTGCGGCGAAGTTTAAGGGAGGGTTGGGTAGGACTTGATACATGTTGTTTGTCCATGCTAGTAAACAAGATTTATATAGAGAAAGTGGAAAAAAGGACTAAAAAGAGAGTGTTATTGTAAGGCCCCGTTCCCGGGACGCTTACAGCTGGGTTCTCATCGCACATAAAACATATAATTACATTAGTATTTAATAAATCGCAGCGGAAAACTAAAACAAACTTTCATTTCCATGTAAATGCTTTTGCAAACTAATACAACATTCATTACAAAAATAGTTTGTTCGCATTACAATGCAAAAACATTAATCAAAAGAATGCCATCCCAAAAGAGCTGAGTAGTCGCCCGTGTCATCCTCAGCAATCATTACCTGCCAACTGGAAACACATCAAAGTCAGCGTTGCTGAGTGAGTTCTAGTTTTATAAATAAAACATACTTTACTTTCAGATAAAATCCGTTCGTTACTTTTACATGATCACACATCATACGTACACATAGATAATATCATTATTATCTTCTTCATTCGTTCATTCCTTCATTCATTACCTTACTTGCGCATCGGACATCATCCCGAACCAATACCATGTGCTACACCCCGGTTAGTCGTAGCTACCGGGCCGAAGTCAACGAATGACAGCTAAACGTATGCCGCGGTACTAGGAGTAACCGTCAGTCTTAGCTACTGGGCCGAAGTCAACGAATGACAGCTAAACGTATGCCACAGTACTAGGGGTGAGCGGTAGAGGTTCTACATTGGGGTCAATCACCAAGAGGGACCCCGTATCCGATGTGTGCAAGACGTTCATTCGTTCATCATGTTCCTCTTCCTTATCTTTCACTTTACGTTACATAATACTTCGTTCATTCATCATAACAAGTAAAGCCACAGGAAAGATATTATACATCACATTAAGGAACATAAACATGCATCAACATCACATCATACATGGCAACATCATACATACATAAAGTGCAACATCATCATCATCATCATGCCCAACATGCTTTCTAAGACCTCGATCGTCATCTTAAAAACTCTTATGGGAACCTTTACATCAACACTTACATCTGCACTTTCCCCCGAAAGTCAGAAGTTATCTACACCTTCCTCGGGTTCAACAGCCCTATTCGGGCGTATGGACACCCTCAGTCGCATGGCCTCCATGCGACTGAACATCATGCGATTGAACTAATACGGATGAACACCTATGCGAATGAACATCCAGTCGTGCGAATGGACAATGCGGATGAACACCTATGCGACTGACCTTCAGTCGTGCGAATGGACCTTCAGTCGCATGGACCCACGCGACTGGCCCTCCAGTCGTGCGAATGAACCCCAATCGTGCGAATGGACCCCAATCGCACCCTAATCGGCCGTATGGCCTCCATTCGGCCTCCAGTCGGTCGCCTAGCCCTAACTGATGCAGATGCAGTTCAACCCGACTGCAGCCGAGGGTTTTCGGCCTCCAAACTCATCTAAACCCATTTTAAGCCTAAATCGACCATCTAAACCTTAGGGATGCATACCATAACATCATTCAAGCACAACCAAGCAAGAAATCAAGTCCCAAACGCTCATACATATCATACACATACAAACGGGTCAACTTACACACATACGAAAAACTCGATTTCAGATGTTTTCCAGCCCCAAATCGTTTGAAAACAAGTAAAAGAGGGGTCCTAGAACTCACCTAAACGAGCACAATGACAAGAGCTTCGATTCGGCTTGCTTCACGACGATTTTGGCGACCCGAATCGACCCGAACCAACACTTTTTCCTCTTTTTCCTCTTTCTCTCTATTCTTCTCTTTGTGAGCTGAAATGTGAGTGTGGGGAGAGTGGGCTGCCCTCTCCCTACATATATCACCACATTTCCCAACTTTTCTTCGTTGGCGGTTTGGTCCCTCGACTTTTGGACTTTATTTTCTTTTCTTTCTTCACCGGCTTCAAAATAATAAATATCCGGGTGTTACAAGTCCACCCCCCTTAAATAGGTTTCGTCCCCGAAACCTGTTATTCGTCGAACAAACGTGGATAATGCTGTCTCATTTCTTCTTCAGTCTCCCACGTTGACTCGGATCCCTTCCTGTGCTTCCACTGTACACGCACAAGAGGAACCACTTTATTCCTTAGCCTCTTTTCTTTACGATCGATGATTGCCACCGGTTGCTCCACATAATTGAGCCTTTCTATTTCAATGTCTTCCAATGGAACAATCATGTCTTCATCAGCTATACACTTTCTCAGATGAGATACATGGAATGTCGGTGAATCCCACTTAACTCATCTGGCAACTCCAATCTATAGGCCACCTCCCCTACTCGAGCAATGATTCGGAAAGGGCCTATATATCTTGGGCTCAACTTGCCCCGCTTTCTGAATCCGATAATACCCTTCCAAGGTGAGACCTTCAGCATAACCCGGTCACCCACCTGGAACTCAATTGGCCTACGTCGCTTATCGGCATACGACTTCTGTCTATCCTTGGCTGCCTTCATGAAGGCTTTAATTTTCAAGCTTCTCTGTCGTAGCCTCGATTACCTCGACGCTCCCCAATTCCTTCTGACCAATATCACCCCAACAAACGGGTGTTCTGCATCTCCTACCGTATAGCATCTCATATGGTGGCATACCAATACTGGCATGATAGCTGTTGTTGTATGAGAATTCAGCTAACGGTAGGTGGTCATCCCAACTTCCACCAAAATCGATCACACATGCCCGGAGCATGTCTTCCAGTGTCTGAATGGTCCTTTCTGACTGACCATCAGTCTGGGGATGATAAGCCGTGCTAATATGTAACCTCGTCCCCATAGCGTCGTGGAATTTCTTCCAAAATTTAGATGTAAACCGAGTGTCACGATCAGACACAATAGACACCGGCACACCATGACGAGCTACAATTTCCTTGATGAACAGATCAGCCAACCTCTCAGATGAATACGTCTCGCGGATCGGTAGAAAATGAGCGCTCTTCGTCAGACGATCAACTATCACCCATATGGCATCGTACCCTTTCGGGGTACGCGGCAGCTTCGTAATGAAGTCCATGGTGATGTGCTCCCATTTCCATTGGTATATCCAAAGGTTGTATCTTCCCATACGGCTTTTGATGCTCTGCCTTCACCTGTAAGCAAGTAAGGCACTTACTCACATACTCCACCACGTCGCGCTTCATACCCGGCCACCAATAATCTTTCTTCATGTCATGGTACATTTTCGTGGCACCAGGATGAATGGAGTATCGAGTCTTGTGGGTCATCCATTATCTTCACCCGTAGATCCCCAAAACGAGGAATCCACACACGACCGAATCGAGTTCTAACACCGAGTGTGTTTTCACCCAATTCCCCAACCAGACCTCTCATTCTTTCCGAGTTAAGGTGATCTTCTTTCAATGCCTCATCTTGAAACTCCTTAACTTGCTTCATCACATCAGAGGTCATGATTAATTGATAAGCTTTCACCCGAATCGGTTCGGGCTCTTTTTCGGCTAAGGGCATCCGCCACCACATTAGCTTTGCCTGGATGGTAATGGATCTCGCAATCATAATCCTTTATAAGTTCCAACCATCTCCTCTGCCTCATGTTCAGATCCTTTTGCTCGAAGAAATACTTCAAGCTTTTGATCGGTGAATATGGTGCACTTCGTCCCGTAAGATAGTGCCTCCAAATCTTTAGTGCAAAGACCACGGCTGCTAGCTCCAAGTCATGAGTAGGATAATTGACCTCATGAACCTTTAACTGTCGAGATGCATAGGCTATAACCTTCCCTCTCTGCATTAACACACACCCCAACCCTGAGTAGGAAGCATCAGAATAAACCACCAATCTTCGCTTCCATCGGGTAATGACAGAACAGGAGCTTGAGTCAGTCTTGCCTTCAGCTCTTCGAACGCCTTCTCTTGAGCTTGACCCCATACAAATTTCACATCCTTTCGGGTCAACTTAGTTAGTGGAGAAGCAATCTTAGAGAAGTCTTGGATGAATCTTCTATAGTAGCCCGCCAAGCCCAAGAAACTACGGATCTCGGATGGCGTCTTTGGTGACTTCCATTGCATAACCGCCTCCACCTTCGCCGGGTCAACCATAATCCCATCAGGATTCACCACATGACCCAAAAACTGAACTTCGCGCAACCAAATGCGCACTTGGAGAATTTAGCATACAATTTCTCCCTTCTCAACGTCTCTAGAACCTCTCGAATGTGACCGGCATGCTCAATCTCGCTCTTCGAATAAATCAGGATATCATCAATAAACACAATCACTGATTTATCCAACATAGGCCGACACACACGGTTCATCAGATCCATAAAAGCAGCTGGCGCGTTGGTCAAACCAAAGGACATGACAAGAAACTCGTAATGGCCATAGCGCGTACGGAAAGCTGTTTTAGGGATATCTTGCTCTTCACCTTCAACTGATGATAACCAGATCGAAGATCTATCCTCGAGAACCAACTAGCACCCTGAAGCTGATCGAACAAATCATCTATCCTCGGTAAGGGGTAGCGGTTCTTCACTGTCAACTTGTTCAGTTCGCGGTAGTCAATGCACATCCTCATACTACCATCCTTCTTCTTTACAAATAGGACCGGAGCACCCCAAGGAGAGATACTCGGTCTAATGAACCCCTTATCAAGCAGCTCTCGCAACTGCTCCATCAACTCTTTCATCTCGGTTGGAGCCAACCGATATGGTGCCTTGGCAACAGGTTGGGCACCCGGTATCAGATCAATCTGAAATTCAATTTCTCTGTCAGGTGGCACTCCTGATAAGTCTTCTGGGAACACGTCTGGAAAGTCACACACAACTGGTACATCAGCTAGTTGTGGTGTTGGTGTATCCACATCCTTTACATAAGCCAAGTAGGCGCTACATCCACGCCTCATACACTTTCCCGCCACCGCCATTGAGATCACCTTCGGAATCGTAGTAACCCGATCACCATAAACCGTTACCAAACTTCCGTCAGGCGCTGTCAACCGAACCATCTTCTTGCGACACACAATGTTCGCCTCGAAATCCGCCAACCAATCCATCCCAAGAACCAAATCGAAACCACCCAAGGTCATCACAAACGGTCTAACAGGAAACTTGTGACCCTCAAGTTCCACATCACAATTCTCTATCATCTCAGAAATCCTGGTAGACTTACCTATGGCAGTTTCTACATCAAAGGGCGCATCAACACGTCTACTACTAACAGGCAGCTTAGCACAGAAAGCAGCAGAAATAAAACTCTTACTAGCACCCGAATCAAATAACACAGAAGCTAAAGTCTGGTTCACTAGAAACGTACCGGACACAACGTCAGGGTCCGTCCTAGCCTCCTCCTGTGTCATGGTGAACGCCCTGGCGCTCGCCCTCGGTCCATCACTTCCCGTCTTCTTCACCCCTGAACCCTCAGTCCTCGACTTCTTACAATCTCTGCTCATATGACCAGTTTCCCCACAGTTAAAACATTTGCTCGACATGCAATCCTTCGCCATATGCCCTGTCTTCCCACACTTGAAGCACAAGTTTGACCCAAACCTACATTCCCCGCTGTGCTCCCTTCCACACTTGCCACACCTTTTCGACCCCGCACTTGATGTGACCACACGGCGTTCATCCACCCGTGCCTTTTTGTTACCCATCGGGGCATCACCCCGACCAAACCGTTTCCCGTTCCAGTTCCGATCACCACCACCCTTCTTACTTGCTTCAGTCACCACCACCTCCCGCTCATCATACAGCCTCCCTGCCAAATCAAACGCCGACCTAAACGTGCTTGGCCGGGCGGCGATCATATGCCGGCGAACATCCACCGGTAAACCCTGAATGTACCTCTTGATTTTCCGAGACAGAGGCGTCACCTGATCAGGCACAAGCCGTGCCATTTCATTAAACTTGGTGGTATACTGCTGGTGTGTCATGGTTCCAGCCTCCAACTGTAAAAACTCCCTTTCCAACTTATCCATTTCTCTGTGAGGACAGAACTCCTCAATCACCATCTTCTTCAACTCGGGCCATTTCATTCTCCCGATCGCCCGATTACCTCTGCTTGGACAATGTTATCCCACCAACACAGAGCTGAATCCACAAAAGAGTGGGTAGCAAACTTCACCTTTTGGTCCTCTCGACACTCGCTGATATCGAGAACAGCTTCCATTTCCCTCACCACCGGTGAGCGGCTGCAGCGGTGCCGTTTCCATCAAAAGTAGGGGGCTTGCATCTCATAAAAGCCCCATAATTACATCCTCGTGCGTTTCATGCACAGGCTCTTCCTCTCCTCATCATCATCAGATAGAACCGTTTCCGGCTCTGGTTGTTCCCGTTCCCAGAGGATCTGTTTCTTTCTTTCCTTTCCCCTTCTCGTACAGCCTTAATAACTTCGGTCACCACAGACGGTAAGATGTCTGCATGACCTGATGTACTTCTTCTACAACAGCCTCTTTTACTGAGGCTCTCAGATTGGCGCTTTCGTCGCCACCCTCCGGATGAGGGTCTCTGGTTCTTCATGAACCACCCTCTCAACTCTGGGTCTCCCTCTCTTAGGTCGCGGTTCAGCACCGTGACCTCCACCCCTAGAAGCTTTCGAAGATCTACCTCCGGCCATCACACGCACACTGAAAGATTCAAACACCAACACGGTCATTCAAGGAACAACTCAGTTTATGTCAAGTATAGTAAGTCCCTAATTACAGTGGCCAGTTGTGATTAGCCACTTACTTTACTCTTCATACCCCAAGTATTACCTGTCCTGACTACATCAGTATTTAAATCTACATACAACACATAACACATACCATGCGCACATAAAACCGGTTAACTTTACGAAAATACCTGATGGCACGCAGCTACTCAGTTTGGCATCCCATTCCCTTTCCGTCCCATTCTCAGTTTAAGATTAGGTTTATTCTGAAAATTTACCCATTTCACTTAAACTTTGGCTCTGATACCAACTTGTAAGGCCCCGTTCCCGGGACGCTTACAGCTGGGTTCTCATCGCACATAAAACATATAATTACATTAGTATTTAATAAATCGCAGCGGAAAACTAAAACAAACTTTCATTTCCATGTAAATGCTTTTGCAAACTAATACAACATTCATTACAAAAATAGTTTGTTCGCATTACAATGCAAAAACATTAATCAAAAGAATGCCATCCCAAAAGAGCTGAGTAGTCGCCCGTGCCATCCTCAGCAATCATTACCTGCCAACTGGAAACACATCAAAGTCAGCGTTGCTGAGTGAGTTCTAGTTTTATAAATAAAACATACTTTACTTTCAGATAAAACCGTTCGTACTTTTACATGATCACACATCATACGTACACATAGATAATATCATTATTATCTTCTTCATTCGTTCATTCCTTCTTCATTACCTTACTTGCGCATCGGACATCATCCCGAACCAATACCATGTGCTACACCCCGGTTAGTCGTAGCTACCGGCCGAAGTCAACGAATGACAGCTAAACGTATGCCGCGGTACTAGGAGTAACCGTCAGTCTTAGCTACTGGGCCGAAGTCAACGAATGACAGCTAAACGTATGCCACAGTACTAGGGGTGAGCGGTAGAGGTTCTACATTTGGGGTCAATCACCAAGAGGGACCCCGTATCCGATGTGTGCAAGACGTTTCATCGTTCATCATGTTCCTCTTCCTTTATCTTTCACTTTACGTTACATAATACTTCGTTCATTTATCATAACAGTAAAGCCACAGGAAAGATACTATACATCACTAAGGATAAACATAACATCATAAGGAACATACAAACAACAACACACATACATACGGCATCAACATCATACATACATAAGTGCAACATCATCATCATCATCATGCCCAACATGCTTTCTAAGACCTCGATCGTCATCTTAAAAACTCTTATGGGAACCTTTACATCAACACTTACATCTGCACTTTCCCCCGAAAGTCAGAAGTTAATCTACACCTTCTCGGGTTCCAACAGCCCTATTCGGGCGTATGGACACCCTCAGTCGCATGGCCTCCATGCGACTGAACATCATGCGATTGAACTAATACGGATGAACACCTATGCGAATGAACATCCAGTCGTGCGAATGGACAATGCGGATGAGAACACTATGCGGCTGGACCTTCAGTCGTGCGAATGGACCTTCAGTCGCATGAGACCACGCGACTGGCCCTCCAGTCGTGCGAATGAACCCCAATCGTGCGAATGGACCCCAATCGCACCCTAATCGGCCGTATGGCCTCCATTCGGCCTCCAGTCGGTCGCCTAGCCCTAACTGGTGCAGAGTGCAGTTCAACCCGACTGCAGCCGAGGGTTTTCGGCCTCCAAACTCATCTAAACCCATTTTAAGCCTAAATCGACCATCCTAACCTTAGGGATGCATACCATAACATCATTCAAGCACAACCAAGCAAGAAATCAAGTCCCAAACGCATCATACATACGCATACACATACACAAACGGGTCAACAACACACATACGAAAAACTCGATTTCAGATGTTTTCCAGCCCCAAATCGTTTGAAAACAAGTAAAAGAGGGGTCCTAGAACTCACCTAAACGAGCACAATGACAAGAGCTTCGATTCGGCTTGCTTCACGACGATTTTGGCGACCCGAATCAACCCGAACCAACACTTTTTCCTCTTTTTCTCCTCTTTCTCTCTATTCTTCTCTTTGTGAGCTGAAATGTGAGTGTGGGGAGAGTGGGTTGCCCTCTCCCTACATATATCATCACATTTCCCAACTTTTCTTTGTTGGCGGGTTTGGTCCCTCGACTTTTGGACTTTATTTTCTTTTCTTTCTTCACCGGCTTCCAAATAATAAATATCCGGGTGTTACAGTTATCAAACGTATTAGCAATTTGTGACTTCAACAGATTTTTACATTTATTGTGGCGGGTTGGGAAGGGGTAGCAATGAATCCAGAATATTATCAGAGGCCTTATCAGATACAAATGTTCCATTCCCGTTACCACCATCAGGTTATAAATTGTTTTTAAATGTTTGGTATTTTAGTTTAATTTACTAATATTATATATCTTACAGATAAAATATATCTTTGTGATACCTCTATGCACACATACGAGGATTTATGGCTCCATATCGAATATAAGGTATTGGCTTGGAGATTTTCGTAGGAATCGTGCATTGACCGTTAAAGAAAAATTTAACCATACATATGCAAAACTACGAAACGTTATTGAGCGCTCTTTGGTGTTTTGAAAGCACGGTTCCCTATGTTGAAGAGGATGGCACCATTTCCGTTGGTTACTCAAAGGAAAATTGTCGTTGCATGTTTCATGCTACATAATTTTATAAGGAAAGAGGGTTTTAGCGATGACTTTTTTACACAATATGATCAACCCAATGTGTCCTTTGAAAATTGTGATATGCACGTTGATGCTGAAGAAAATGATGTTGAAGAACATGGTACCGCATCAGATCGAGAATATATGATGCTCAGTTAAGAGATGAAATTGCTGAGCAGTTAATGCAGAATGTCGAATAAACGATTTATAAATGTATTCGTATGATTTTATGAATATTATTGTAGTGTTGTATGACTTTTATTTATATTTTAATGTATCTCTATGACTTTTATTTATATTTTAATGTATTAGTTGTTTTTAAAATTTAAAAAATAGATTTAGTTTAATTACATAATATTTCAGTATTCTGCAGATGTTAAAAAAATAAATAGTTTTTTTCTTGCAGACTGCCCACCTCTTCTGCGGCAGATGTCTGCAGATTTGGTCCGCGGACTGCAGACGTTTTCTTGCAAAAAAACAAATAACACCTAAAATATCTTAACATTTCATTAACTGTTAGACTAATTATCAGTTAATTATATTATATAAATGATAATTTTTAATAATTCGATCAACATCTCGGCCACATTTTTAGATAGGACTAGGTGTGTATTAGATTCTAAATCTTGTATATTACGTTATGAAACATTTTTTTGGAAATCATTACTCGGACCTAAATCTAAAAGCGTTGTTCTAAAAGTAACATACCAATATTATTTCGATACAACTTAAAACATGACACATTTAATATGTCAAACCAAACATGATCAAGGTGTGGATGCAAGCACACCATGCACTGGTGGAACCATAAATTTTTCTTAATTGGGTCATTATTTTTCGGGTTTTTCGTTTTGTAACAAGATAATATAAAAATTTTCGGATTGTCGGGTCGAGTCGGGTCAGTTCGAAATATAATTAAACTACATATAAAATGTTAACAAAAATATAATATTAAAAGAAATCAAATAAAACTTACATTTTATATTTGTTTTTTACGCGTCTTTATTTTTTGAAATCGTTCCATTACATCTTCAATCGACATCTGTGCAAAAAAACTCATTTTCAATGTAACAAATGCACCGAGTCCTTTTCAATGGAGACTAGGGTTTTGTTTTGTGTTATTAGAATAAGGTTAGTTTAGTATTTTCATAAATAAAAAGGAAAAAAAAAAGACTGCTACAAGTTATAGCTTTCGAACTCATGACCTCAAGTTGGAGGAGAGGCGTGCAAACCAATGACCCAAGCATTGTATTTATGTTACAATTTTAACTTTAATATATTAATGGGTTTACTTTCTGTAAAACTATGAGTTTAACAAAAAGTTCAGTATTATACGTTAAACTACGGATTCAAAAATCAATATGATCACTTGATCCCGCTCACTAAAGCGTAGTTCCGCTCCTGACACCATGTGTATAAGAATATGGTCATTTTCTTATACATCATCTTTAATTTGTTGAGCACCAAGATGGAACCCATGGTTTACTTGTGTAAGTGCATATATAATACGTTATGAAACATTCCAAAAGTACCCTTTTATCTTTTTATAAGTGTTACTCGTATGAATTTAAGTCGCATGGGACTCTGCACTTGTTTATTTCATTGTGTCCACCTAGAACCTTCCAGAATAAAATATGTGGTTTTGATTATTGCATTATATTCCATGATTTTTTTAAAATGTATAATTTTAACACGGCTTGAACATGTTAAAAGGGAATCAATTATATGGTAGAAAAAATTAAATAACTAAAAATCATTAGGTTTTATTTATATTTTGTATTTGTACGTTAAATGTCATTAGCTATTAATAATATAATAAATTTTAAAAATTGTAAATAACAATTAATAAAAATATAAAGTTATTAAATTATATTTTAAATAAGGTACGATTGAAATATTATAACTTAGTATGTTTTAATGATTTATTATAAAAGGAAGATTTAATTTTGGATATTTAGTTTTTTAATTTACTTATTAAAAATATTTTTTATTTAATAGAAGAGAAAGATAAGAAACAAAAGTTTAGTTTTAACTAGAAGTTGTTGTCACGTGTCTTTTAAAAACTTTTTTCTATAATACAACGTAGATTTACTTTTTTCGTATGATATTTTTGTCAACTTTTAATTGGTTTCAAACTTGGTATAATTGTATAACCGGGAACGCGGCTAATGAGATCTCATCAAAGCTTGAGCTCTTTTCATTTAAGTGAGTTTGAGTTTGACTACTTTAAAATTCTATTTCAAAAGCTTAAGCTTAGTTTGTTCAAATTTTATTTTTTCGCTCGAGCACTATTTTGGTCGGCTCGCTTAACATTTATTATTTATCAGTTATTTAATTAGTTTATCTGTATAATATAAATACAGTTTTTAATATATAATTATTTATTTATTATCATAATTTCATATCTAAAAAGTATAATGTCATATATAATATATTACATAAATAATAGGTTTGTTTATTTTCTTTAATCTAGTTGTTTGACATGTGAAGTTCACACTTAAACTCGTTAATTGAGATTTAATATATGTTTGAGGTTGAGACTACACACATTTAAGCCTAGCTCGAGCTGATCTTGATCCAAGCTCGAGCTGATCTCTATCGGCACAAAATCGACTTAGACCTATAAATTCTAATAAGATGACGTAAACTTATTAATAAGACTCATCACAACTTTTAATCAATTTTCTGATTTTAAATCAAGTATAAAAACATTTTAAGGGACTAACTTTTAACCATCTAACTTGTTTCAACTTTTAACAATCCACAATTTACGTCTTCACGGCTGTTGTATGTTTTTGATTTTCTTTTATATAATACTATGAATGTTTTCGATCATTTTTTTCATAAATATTAAAATATTATATTTTATAAAATTCTAAATAAGTTGTCACAACATGCTTATTTTTATTTACATTTCAATATAATTTGTACGTAATAATGTAACAGCTATCGAAACACAAATGTATAAGCCATTAAAGTGGTTTTAAGGTTTCAGTTTATTACAGGTTTGTTAATTTACGAATTTTTTTTACGATGTGTTTATTTTTATTAAAGCTTTAATGTAATTTTACTAATTTGAATTGTTGATGTAAAGTTATTTGAAATCGTATTGTAAATCTTACTACTTTAATAAAATAGTAACTAGGGTGAACATGCGTCATCATCACGTTTCACCTCACCAAAATTTTTCCGCTTCTCTATCATATTAAAATTCTCATTAATTAATTACTTTTAATAAATTAAAAAATATATTTTTATTAACTATTTTTCTATGTAAATAATTTTTTATATAAAATAAATTTTACTTCTAAAACATCAAATTTTTTTAAAATATAAAATATTTGTAAAAATGATTATTGTAAGTAAATTTTTATATACAAAAATTAAGTAAATTGGGAGTTATAATAAGTTTTAAAACATACGTATTTTTTAAAAATGTTTGCTTTAAAACAAGATTATTTTAATTTTCTTTTGGAAAAAATTAAAAATTAAAAAAATTAAAAAATTAATATCATTGTTTTATTATTTATAGTTCGTACTTATATATGATTTCAATTATGTTTTATCTTAAAAATATCGTTTTACAAATAATAAAACTTTTTTTATTTGATATGTACGATCCTACTTCGGATGATAGGTGTTATCTTAATTGGTTCCAGCTATTCGTTTCCCAGCCGGGACCGCACCCCCAACCCCCTCGGAGAAAACTCATTACTGAGAAAACCCCCTGATTCAACTCTAAACATTTTGTTTAAAGTGAGACTTGAACTCCTAACTTTTAATTTATTTACATACCATGAGTACCTCACATTAACCAGTTAGGTTAGGAATCATTAATACTTTCAATGTATCTAAATTAATGTTATTTGACCCGTTTTATTTTCTTAAGTCTTAACTTTAAGACTATTATATTTAAGCATTATTATTGTGGGTCCTGTCACTATACGTCAGAATTGTTGGTCCGCCTTCCATATGGCTTCTGAATTTTACTTCCATCATTCCATTGTGACCACAATTTTTGTCCTAATTCCAACATAAAAACACCATGTCACGAACAAAGATTATGTTACACCATGTAACATTGTAACACACGGTGAAAAATAGGTGCGAGTATGGTCGGATGATGAGGAGGAGAGAGAGTGTCGTTGTGAAAGAGAGAGGAAGGGAGAGAAACATAGCACTTGCATGCTCATAAAAAAGGATGAGTAGATCGTGATTCGTGAAGAGTGGGAGCGGAGAAGGAGTACAAGTTGATGTGGATGGTGAAATTCGTGTGATAATGTACCTATAACTAAGTCATAAATTAGTAAAAACGAATAATTACTCTTTACTAGAACTTAAACACCATTTAATATCGTACTTGTAACAATTTGAATGCACTTGTATGAGGGCAATAGCTAATATTACTATGGTACACATCCAAAACTAATAATGCTTAAATTAAAGTTTATATTTACATTTTTACACTTTGTCGGTAGCCTTGCTATAAACACAATATAGTGGGTATGACTATCAATTTACGTCATATTAGATAGTTAAAACAAATATAAGTAATTTTTTAAAAGAAAAAAATTTAAATAACTTAAAATTAAAGAAAAATACAATTTTTCTTTCTAATAAAAAATATAAAACTAGAACGAGTTCAATTGATTATGTTGATATAAATGCTTCAAACACTCGATAATATCCGACTGAATGTTGTCATGGATTATGGTCATCGTAAATGTGTAAGAATATCGTGCTTCACCGGTTCAAGCTCAGAGGATCCTTTATGTTTTTTGGACGTATTATTGCACCATCTTTCTTCAAAATCATATTGTGATAATATACATGTACATGTTTTCTCTAAATTTTCAGGATGAAGTTTCTTTGCCCGTTGTTGAAGTACGCACCGCTTACCTTTTAGATTCCAAAAGCTTGTTCAGCACCCCGCTTACCTTTTAGATCCCAAAAGCTTTTTCAGCACCCTCATGTGTCACTTCTTACACTTTCTTGAATATTTAGCGTTTACCACAAAAGGACGGTTCCATTGATAAAATCAATGAGCAAATGTGATTAGTTAAAAACATTAATGTTATTGTTGGATCCATGTGTCCCAAAAAAGCATGTCAAATCTATAAATCCTGAGACAACATTTCTTCAAGCATTAGCTTCAGTTGCTCTTGATCACCCCTTATGCATTAGCTTCAGTTCTTCTGACCTCAAACTGCGTGCAATCTAGGCTCCCCAACATCCTTAGAAAACCATGTCTTGCTCATGTGCACGTATCAAAGCTAAACGTCATTGTAAGTCGGTTTATTAGATATTTCTTTGTATGTGTTGTTCTCTAAAATATATTAAGTACTCATCATGCGTGTTAGGAGCATCCCCATATGTTAACTGCTGTATAGCTGAAGTGCATTTTTATTGCGACGGTAAAACTCGGACAATCCATGCATAAAAAGTTTGAAAGGACTCAAAAATCCTCTTCTGGTAATCGACGATTAATAGAAGTAAGTGTTTTCTATTTGAAACCTTCTTTGAAATATTTCGGAGAAGAGTGTTGGGTGATTATTTGGCATATAGTGTGTCACTAGTCGATTGTGAGAGTCTTTGTGGTCGTCTTATGCACACCCCTATAATGATAAAACGTAAATATAAAAAATAAGATATTATTAAAAACAAAGATACAATAATTTTAAAATAGAACATAAATAATAAAATTATCATTGTATTGAATACAAAAATACAATAATAGAAAAATAAAACTTTTTGATGATGAAACGGTGTCTTAAAATTCGCCCAATGATGATAAAGAAACTACGGTAGTAAAAAACTTAAAGTCAGATTTACTTGTCTCTAAATTTTCTTCGGTAGAACTTGATGATTAGTCGAAATTGCAAAAGATCATATTTACCACTATCAGATTTCCTAGAGCTCTCTCATGTTGGTCATACACGTATCTTTCGTTCTTCTATTCTACTGTGTGTCGATCTCTGCTTGCTTTGCCTTCATTTCTACTATATAAGGCCTTCCAACATTGGAATAACCCAAAAAGACATACTAGTATTGGGGCATCATTTTCACATCTTAATTCTTGGCCTCTTAGGTGGCCTTCCTTGTGTGCTACATTCTTGTCCAACATGCTAGAAAAGATAAGATTAGAACATAAAAGTTTTTATAAAAGTTACTCGGACATAACCCGTATAAGTGAGTTGGGCTGTATATGGTTGATTTTTAATGGTTGTTTAAGAATCCCTATGATGGGTCCTTTGATATAGACGATTCTTTTAGTTTTTTCACAGAATCCATCTGATTAATGATGAAGGGCCTCAACACTTAATCTATACATGTTTCTTGAACAGATTTTTCCATGCCATAAAACTATGATGTAATGATGAATGTTTCTAAAGATAAATTGTAATATAAAACCATCTAATCAAAAGAATCAATGAATTTTTCAAAGTTTTTGAAAACCCAAACAACACTAACTTGAAAATCAAATTTCTAGCAGTTAGATTCGAATTTTATACCTAACTAATGAGAGGGGATGGATTGTAGATGATGAAAGCACACTAGAAATAAAAAATAACATAGAAGGGCTATAATCGATTGATTTGTTAAGAAAAATTGTTTATTTTGAATGTGTAGATCGCCAACTTGTTTATATGAACCATGTGGTCCGTCTACCAAAGATGATCCATCTAAGGTTTGGAGTTTTAAATACTCTTCTTTTTTGTAGTGACAATGGACATGTGTCATAGCTCACACTTTTTGAACAGTTCTTCTTCACTAAGGGGCTGTTTGGTAACCTCTTAATGGTTCAACACTTAATAGTTTAGATTGTTTGTATCGCGAGCATATGTTTAAATGGTTAAGACATTTGTCTCTGTATGGTTAAGCATTATACTAATGTTGAATGGTTAAGACCTCTTATATGAATTGATTAGACATTTGCCTTTGAATAGTTAAGCAATATACTAGCTCTTAATAGTTTGAATCTCTTAATGGTTCAACACTTAATGGTTAAGACATCTTATTGGTTCAACACTTAATCATTCAGATATTGCCAAGCAGCCCCCAAGATTTTTATCCACACACTTCGAATTTCAATAGGGTGGAGAGAACATTTTTGAATTTTTTTATCTTTACAGAACACACTATCTAGACAAATTTATGGAGGAATTTGATTTGATGGATTCAAAAAGGAAGGATGTAAACCTCTATTGCCTCTCGAAAAGTGCTAGACATATTTATGATTGTTCACCCAACTCAACCTAAAATGTTATTTGTCATGGGGGATTGGATTCTTTTGTGTTTGTGATTTTAGTTTTTAATTGTAGGTAGTGAACTAGGATCCTAATCCTTTCTCATGCTTTTGTGTTTTGGCTAGTGTGTTTAGCTTATCTCTATCACCACTACCATGTTTTCATTTTTCTATATGAATGTCCAGTGGTTTGGCTTTGAATTTTGGTGGCATGTCTCGCCCTTGTTTAGTTTTTCACCCAAGTGATCATAACTAATCCAAAGATTATCCAAGCTTTTTCATCCATAAGGTGATGATTTGCTAGGTTTCTATTTTTCAAACTTAGAGCATCCAAGTACTACTATACATGTCTACTAGAGCCCATAAAGTAGTTAAGAATTTATTTCTATGTTTTCAACTCAGAGCATCCAAGTGCTACTATGCATGTCTACGAGGGCTCTTGAAGTGGTTAAGAAAGGTCAATAAAAGATGAGTGGAACATCCTTGTCTTCGTTTATGTTTAGAACCATAAAATCCATAGAAAAAACAAACTTGTCTACTTCTACAAGCTGATTCTCAATGATATCTAGGGGTATGCTACCAATTTGCCTGCTAAATGAAGGTACTCTCAGTAAGTATAATTCTCCTCGACCTAGGTTCAAGTACATTGAATTGGGTATTAAGTCTATGATAGCTTGACAATGCATACATGATCAGTTTTGTCACTTAACACTTGGTTTTCTCTCAAAATCACTTATATTACACTCGGATCAGATGAAGCAGAGTCTCTTCTAATTGATAATAATATAATAAGTAACAAAGAATAAAAAGAAATAATTTTCAAGGTACTTGCATATATTACTTCTCAACTCAAAGTATTACAAAACTCTTATAAGCATATTACATGAGTTACAATGAAAAACTATATATACTACTACCTACAGCCGAATATACTTTGATACCAGTTGTAATCCTCTAACTAAAGCAAATACTACAAAGCTACAGTTTAAGGTATCTTAGATAATGTCTTATCTAAGATATGGTAGTCATGACATGTCCATGACTTACCTTTTGTCACTAACTAAAGTTGGTGTTATTTTCCTTTAAAGCCAAAGAAAGAAGAAAAAGAAAGAAAAGAAATAAAGCCCAAGTAGAGGGACCAATCTTGCTAAACAAAGAAAGGTTTGGAAGAGTGGGTAAAAGGGAATGGCAGTCCATTCCCCTCTCCCATTCTTATCCTCCATTTGGCCTAGAGAGGGAGAAAAGGGAGAAAGAGCAAAAGCTAGGGTTCCTTGAAGAATCAAGGTGCAAGAGTCGAAGTCAAGCGGGTTTGTGGGAAGCTATACCCGAAGAGACTGCTAAGGTGAGTTCTAGGACCCCTTTTTTACACGTTTTTGATTGATTTTGAGGCTGGAACACATAGCAAAATCGTTTTTGGTTGTGTTGGGGTGTGGAACTCGTTTATGTGTATGTTTGTGTGGGTTGCGACCGAGTGGGCTCGTGTTTAGGCTTGTAATGCTTGAATGATGTTGTGGTTGTGTTTCTAGGGATTAGGATGGTTGGTTTGAGCCTAGAACAGTCAGAAATGGGCTGGAGGCTGAAATCTGCAGTTCAGGTTCGAGAAGACTGCATTCTGCACCCAACTAGGGCTCATGTGACTGGAAGCCATGATACCGAATGGCATGCGACTTGAGGCCATACGGCCGAAAGGCATGCGACTAAGGGTCATACGCATGGTAGTCATGCGACTGGAGGAAATGCGGTCGAAAGGCATGTGATTGAAGGCCATGCACCTGAACAGTGTGCGACTGAGGTCATGCGCCTGAATAGTGTGCGTCTGAGTCCATATGCCTGAAAGTTATGCGACTGAAGGCTATGCGACTGGGAGTCCATACGCCCTATAGTGCCCATGCGTCCGGATACTCTCCATACGCCTAAGTGCTCATTCGCCCCATAGTGTCCATACGCCTAACTGTTCTCATGCGCTTGGGAGGCCATGCGACTGAATAGGGTCCATACGCCCAAATAGGGCTCATGTGCTCGAAAGAACTTAGTTTGTTTTCTGATTTTTGGGGGAAAGTGCAGATGTAGGTTTTGTCTTGGGAGGTTCCCGGGGGTTCATGTAAGTTGACTTTTGAGGTCATAGATGTTATGATGGGTTTGATGTGATGTATGATATATGATTGATGCTTATGCATGATGGTATGTATGTGGTATGTTATGTATGTTTGAGGGGCCTTGTATGGTGATGTTGTATGTTTATATTCATGTTCCTTGTTATGTATGATTATTTTTCCCGTGGCTTTACGTTGAATGTTAAAGAATGAAATGAAAAGTATTATGTAACGTAAAGTGAAAGGTAATGAAAAGACGAACGTAATGAAAGAATGCATGCATTAATGAATGAATGAAAGTAAGAAATGCTTGCAAACAAACGTAAGGAAGTTCACACCCAATGAAGGGTGTTAGCTCAACCGTGTGCGGGTTAGCTACCCCAGAAGGATGCACACTGGGGCTTAATCAGTGCGATTGAGCAAACGTAAGGAGGTTCACACCCAATGAAGGTGTCAACTCAACTGTGTGCGGGTTAACTACCCCAGAAGGATGCACACAGGGGTTCAATCCTTGTGATTGACCATATGTATGGATCCTTGCCGCTTACCCTAGGTACTGGAGTTAGCATCGTGCATAATGTTCGGGGTCTATGAAAGACCTCAGGCCCAGTAGCTGCTTTATGCATGACGGTGGGGTGAGCACATGGCATTGATCCGGATGGAAGTAAAGATTTAACGATGTATGAACGGAATGAACAAACAAATAAAGAAGATAATAATGATATTATCTATGTGTATGTATAATGCATGACCACGTACGATTGTAAAGGGCAGTTTTAAATGAAAGATAAAGTATGTTTTATTATAAAACCAGAACTCACTCAGCAACGCTGACTTTTATGTGTTTTCAGTTGGCAGGTAATGGTTGTTGAGGATAGCACGGGGCGGCTAGTAAGCTTTTTTTTTGGATGGCAATCTTTGTACAATATTTTTGCATTATAATGCGAGTTGTAATGAATGTTGTATTATTTTGCAATAGCGTTTATTATAATAAAATGAAATGTTTGTTTTAAATATTTCCGTTGCAACACTTTATTGAAGTCAATGTAATTATATGTTTTATGTGCGATGATTGACCAGTTGTAAGTGTCCCGGGAACGGGGCCTTACAGTTGGTAACTATACTAACTGATAAAGGTGAATAGTGAAATAAAGTATGGTCAACTACATGGCCCTTTGAGAAAACGCCATGCAGTATCAGAGGTCTGCAGCGGAGTGTTAGAGACCATACTTATGTCCATTGGTTCATAATAGTGTCTTTCGGAGGTTAAATGGCTTCGGAAGAACAAGTTCTTCCGAAGCCACTTATACTTCGGAAGAGGCTACTTCTTTCGAGGCTTGAGAACTTCTTCTTTTCTGCATATTTCGAAAGTTGACTTCTTATCTTTTCTTCTAAGTCTTGAAGTTCGGAAGAGCATTCTTTGCGTTCGGAAGTAGAGTTTATCTTCGGAAGTTGATCTTGCACTTTGTCTTCAGAAGAACTCTTTTTCCTTCGGAAGTTTCACATTTAGCTTTGGAAGTTCTTTATTAGTTATACCAAAATAGTCTAAGTGATTTGATTTTGGTTGCACCAGCCTTCTTCTTGATTCAATAATACACCATGAATTGGTAAGTTTCTAATTAGATATGGAACTTTGAAGCTGCCTAGATCTAACATCTTTTAAGGATATTCTTTTTGTTGGACAAGATGTCTTTGAGTAACTTTGTAATTTTAAGGATTCGCTTCAATGCATCAATGGAGGGTAGGTTATCATGGAGTTGTTTGACTAACTCCAAAAACATGGAATATTGTTCTTAAATTGGGTCATGGATAACCCTTATGGATATGAAATCCTAGGCTTGTATTCATGAACTATTTCCTTCTTCTCTTCTTTGGTTGAATCATTCTTGATTTCATTATTGTTAGCCTTTTCAATTGGAGTATTATCTGCTTGGTTTGGTGTTTCAACTTCTTCTTTAATGACATCACCTATCACGGGCTCTTTAATGATCAGTGTTTAGGTGGTGAAATCCTAGGATTCGATATTCGGTAACTTTACCACTCCTTTGATGAGTGCACTAACTTGGCCTTTTAGATTGCCTTTTGTGTTTCCTGATAGTTTACTGTTTTGCCTTTAGTTAAAAAACTTGAGATATGTCCTAGATATCTCATTATGTTTTAGATGGAAGCTTGGTAAATCTTCAGTTCTCTTTCATATCTTTCTCCAATGATAACAAGATGTGCTACCATACTATCTAGCTTTTCCATCTTGCGATTGAGAATCCTATTGCTTCATGATTTTTGGTTTTATTGTTATTTCCACTAAGGTCTGAAATGAGTTTGATTATAACCCGGTGGAGGCATGTTGTCGTTAGTGTTGTTCTTCCGGCCAAAGTTAGGATGGTCATGCCAAGTTGATTATGAGAGTTATTGTAAGGACTATTTTTTGGACAATTGAACTAAAAATGAAGTCTACCTACATATGAGGCAATTTTTGTTAAGTGTGATCCCAAAAAATAACACAATGTTTGTTTGAATTCATATAATTAATTTTGATTGATAGCGCTTTGACTTGTGTTTTTAGAGGAGTGACAACATTAACCTTGTGAATTCCTTGATGCTTAATTCACTATAGCTATGACCATATAGACCTGGATTGGTAGTTTTTAGAGAAAAATTTTCTAATAAACATATGCATCTTCCTGGTTTTATTTGTAAAGAGAACCATCTGCTTAGGCATAAATAACCTGTCTCATTAATGGTGTTAAACCGTGATAAAAGATATGAACTTGGTACTATAACTCAAGGCTATGATGTAGACAGTTTTTGAGAAGTTTTTCCGAATCTTTCCTATGCATCGTATATGTTTTAGCTATCTTTTTGAGCGAATGAATTGGTTTTATTTTTAAATTTGGCTTTTTGAGAAAATGTTTCACCATCGGGTCCTGTATGGTGATGGAACATGCAAGAAATGATTTTAGGCTTGTTTAATTCAACACCCCCAAGTAAAAACAGGAATGATCAAAGAAAATGAGCGTCGTTTGATACCTTATTGATTTTAAAGGGATCAAAGCTTTAAGGAAGTTCATGATATTAGTGTTTAGGTCTTCATCAGGAATTATCAAAGACAACGAGCGTCGTTTGATTCCCTATTGATTTTGAAGGGATCAAAAAGCTTCAAGAAAATGTTTGGGTCTTCATCAAGTGATCTATCAAATTATATTTTAAATAGTTTCATCTAGATCACACTCGGCTTCTGCTAGAAAATATTTGCTTGGATGTTGGGTCACATGATGCTTATTGTTTAGTGTGGTTCCATGGCCGGCCCTGAGGAGGGGCGGGCTAGACAACCGTCCAGGGCCCACTTGCTCAGGGGGCCCAAGAAATTTTTAAAATTTTGTTTTATTTTTTAACTTTTTTATTATTATTATATATGTTTTTAAAAAGTAATATCTCGTTTAACCCAATTAAAAAGTTTAACCTAAATATCTTTTAACCCAAATACAATTCTTAAGGCCTATTTTTATTAAATAAACTTGTTATTTATAACTAAATTTCATCAACCAAACTAGAAGCCTCTTTTCAAAGAAATCCAAATCTCAATTCTTGACCAACTAGAGATAAAGTAAAAAAAATCAATTTAGATGGGCGCTAGCAATGAGGTTGAATAGAAAGATTTATCGGTTAGCTATTACGTTATGTCATTATTATACTATGATCTTGTTACGTTTATTGCTAAAACGTTTATTTAAAAAAATTAGTTTATATAGTTTAATTCGTTAGGGCGTAGGAGCCTTTTTTCTCAGCCTGTTCAGGACACTAAATCCTCAAGACTGACCCTGTGTGGTTCCTTCTAGCTGCATATATACATAATCATCCTTTTAGGCATATTATCCTTTTATGTACCTCTTTGAATAAAAACCTTGACTGCGTAAACAAATAGTTCCTTAAATAACTCAATTAACTTCATTTGAAACGATATCTAATGAATAAAACTTATGGCTTAAAAACCCAATGCTTGAGTACCTTAATCTCACTACAAGAAAATACCAACAAGCGAATAAATGCTAGAAATGGTCACTCATAGCTAATCCACAATTGAAAGAATATGCTACACAATCACATACATATAAACCTCTTAAGACTATGAAACAAATCATATCCTCATTAACTTTTAACTTAGAACTGCTTATTCATCTAGAAGAAAAGTATTTGGCTTTCGCGAAGCCTACGAACAATCTATTAACAAACTAGCAAGATCTTAGCAATGATTTTGGTTCTTTTATTCAAACACTTTTGTCCTTGATTTATCTTCTATATACATTTTCAGGTTAAAAATAGTCTTAAATCAAATAACCGAACCGACTATAAATCCATGAATAACTGTATCTCGCGATTAAAGTCACGCAAACCATTCATCATGGTCAATATCAATAAGCACACGCGTCACATTTTTTAATATTTTTAAAAATGGTTATGAGTGAAGAAGAGAGAAAATGTAATGAAAAAAATATAAAAGCATATTATTTAATTGAAAGGAGAAGAAAAAGTAGTGATTTTTAGTATAGTTATAAGGATGAAAATAAAAAAATATAATGTGAATACTCTAATACTTTAATATTTAAAGCTATAATTCTCAATAAGTCCTCAAAAGCAAAGAAAAGTACTATCGAATCTTCAAACTTGATGTACAATTCCTCATGGTATTTTGGCACGAGCTCCCCATATGATATTCCGCACAGACTCGTATTGAGTGTTGGCAACAACACATCAAATAAGCAAAATTATGGTTTTTGCGTCTGGGACTGACATGTCGTCTCACATAACTTTTTTCATGTTGTTTTAACTTTCTACAACGTTAGTCAACAAATTATACCTCATACTGCATCTCTAGTGCAGACATTCTATATATGCTTCGTAGCTTTAAATCTTCAAATCATTCTCTTCATTACTATAATTCTCAGTTTTAAAATTTGATTTTTTTTATTCTCATGCTCAAAACTTGAAATATTATAGAAGAAAAATAATACATTTTATAACACAATCACACAAGAATAAGAAATAATCAAGAATAATATATATATATATATATATAATATATATATATATATATATATATACACACACACGTATAATTTCAACCATACAAAGGACGATAAGACAATCTCCACATATCTGTGTTGGAGATAGTTTTAGGCCATCAGGTGTACCACACCAACTCAGAATGTTAATGCTAAGTTGGCCATTAAAAATGTGGTACACCACTACCCTAGGATATTAAGGAGTGTTAAAAAGAAGGATCGCAGATGATTTCACGAGCATGAATGTAACAAATTATGATTGTTTCAGGATTTTACTAGTTAAAATAATTGTATGCCATTTTAATTTTTTTGTTTAATTTTCACTACTATAGTAGTAAACTTTTTTACAATACTTTACACACAATCAACATTCACTCCTTCAAGCACCATCAAAATTTTACAAACAATCAACCATTAGTATTTGTCATTTTATGGTATTTATTGTCTTTTATTTAGTAATTGTATTTGTAACTTTATTTTTTTATTTAAGTAATGATCTATACCTACCTTGACGTAATCCCGCATTATTTAGTAATCAATCACAACCACCATGACGTTAAATTAATCCACAAACACCAGCAGACTCACAAACATCACTAAAATCGCCACCCACCAACAAAGCAAGATAATGCATACAAGAGAAGGTTTGTTGGCTTGGAATTCAACCAATGATATTATGAAGAACAAGTTGTTTTGGAAAAAGTGTGGATCAACTTATCCGAGAATCCGGTTACAAGTAAAAGTTCTTTCTTTATTTGTTTAAATTTTTGAATAATAATATTAATTAACCTTGTTTATATATTTGTAGAAGCGCTCAGAATAATGAATGTTGAATGCTTTTGGGATCGTGTCAAGAGTTTATTTCACAAGCAACTCATGAATCGTGAATTGGTTATCATGAAACGTTTAGCCTAGTTATCAATATCAAGTTGTATGCCACTTCCCATCTCTTAGAACTCACCACTTCACCAACTAGCTATCCATAATGCATTTTTCCTAGGCACTTTGAAGGTAACAATTAAGCTACTACAGAGGTTTTAACAAGTTTCTAGGGTCTAGCTACTTACTCTTAGATTCTTGTTTTCCAAAATGGAACCTTTGTTTTTTTATTTAGTCCAATGCAACTACTCACTTATGTTTATCACTTAGAATTATGATATTATAATCATCTATAACAACACTCGCCCAAGTTTAATTTGAACTGAAGGATTTTGATTAGACTGCTTAATTATTTTTCGGGCACTAAAATAGTTCCCGAAGGTTCTAAGTTCTAACACCATACGCTCTTAAGGAAAATACATTTTGAAGCTTCTACAACTATCTGGTTCATTGGATTTAAATGTCATATCATTCATGGCCCATGATGTTGCTTATCCTGCTCACTGTGTGTTTTGTTAATCCTGATCATTTGTCGAAGTTAAAAATCTCGTTAAGTTAGTTACTAAAGTTAAGGTATAATATGTAATTAATATAAGTTGAAGGATTTGTTGTGTAATTGATGTTAATGTTATACCGATACATCATGTCTTTAGGAGAAACGATAACGTTTGTAATATCCATAAATTTAGTTATTAATAAAAGTTGAAAACACATATCATTTACATATAATTGTTAATTATACATTTTTTATTTCGTTTGACACAATCACTCAAAGCAATATATGGGGTTACTATTTTATCATGCACGGATCTCTAACAACCCGACATCATATTTTCGGGTCAGGTACTTAGGTCGAACAGGGTCGACTCAACCTGTATGAACTTTGAAGGCACATAGCAATATATAAAAATAGGACCTTTATTAAATTTCAGTGACATCAAATCTCATCTTTTATTGTTTAAATATTCTATGTTTCTTGCGGCCGCTAGTATGCATGCAGTTACGAAGTAATGTTAACATTCATATTTATATTATACTAATTATCAAGTTTGTATGTGTATTAGAGTAGTACACTTGGATTAAATAGTTGTACTCATAATTGGCATACACTTTATTTATTATATATATTATATTACTGATTATCAATTTATTTTTTTATTATGAGTTGTAAATAAGCATTAGTGGGTTGTATTTATTTTTGTTTTTTCTTTTCTTTTATAATTTTTTACTTTTAAGTTTTATCCCATACTTTTATATTTTTTATAATTTAGCCCTATATATTTTCGCTTTACATTTTGGTTTCTTATACTTTTCATCTTTTACAAAATTTTCGTTTTACGTTTCATTTTAAATTTTACGAGTTAACACGACACAACGTGCGCGTGTGGTTCAACGTTTTTACGGATGTCTTTTTCCCATTTAATGATCCCTTTATAACACGCGAGTCTTAGATCGACTTAGTGATTGGTTTTAATATTTGACGTTTTATGTGCGGGGTTCAATGTTTTTACGTTACTCCCGTTTTTATATATTTTCAATACAAGTTTTTCGATGTTGGTGGTCGATGTTAATTGTGTTAAATTTGAAGCTAGTTGGTATGGTTTTACTCCCTCCGCCCCAACGCGAGGGCTTAATATTAGTTAATATCAATATATAAGCAAGAATTAGAACCATACTATATGTTTTAGCTGTTGGAACAATATTCAGTTACTAAATCAATGAATTATGAAACCTTAAATGCTAAACTGACGACAAACATATAAATGTTTATGAAAACGGTAACTCAATGAATTATGAAACCTTAAATGCTAAACTGATGACAAACATATAAATGTTCATGAAATTACTGTCAATGTCAACAAAAAAAATAAAGAAAAAGATAAGTATTTTTAAAGTGTTTACATCAAGTCGTTAATATTTAAGTATTTAAGTTCATCAATCAAATATTCTAGTTCAACTGTTTTGCAACAAACAATATATATTATAAATTTCTAAGTTCCAATTTGAGTTGTATTTTACTTCATCAATTTGACAATTTCTCATTTGAAAAAAATAAAACTCACAGTAGTTGTACAATCGCGATTCTTCAATCTAGAAATATATCTCTAACTTCGAAGAAAATTACCTTCAAATTGATGCATTCAAACAGATTTTAATTCTTCAAAACGGATGGTTCATAGCCTGTTAATTAATGATTAAGAGGTAACTTTGAGTTTAAATGGTTAGATGGTAACTATTATAATGTTAACTCTTAATCATTTAGACTTAATGTCGCCTCTGAACCATTAAGAAGTATAAACCATTAAAAGATAGTCATTTAATGATAATCAAAAGACTAACAAACGCTTGAAACATATTACTAAATATTAACCTTTAAAATGGATTACTTTCTCAAGTTGTTCAATCATGAACCACCAAAAAGTCACAATTGAAACCGGAAGAGGTGAAAGACAGATGGTGCAGAGTGCTTGTTGCCTAGAGAAAGGGTGATAGGGTTTGTCGCTACTTGTTATTGCTTTGTGTGTTAGAGTTTATGAAAAAATGCATGGGTAAATGAAAGTAAAAAATTATACCATTCGTATGATTTGAACCTGTGATCAAATTGAAACCAGGCATGCACCAACAAGTTTGACCAACAAAACATATTAGTTCTAGCTAAATATTTTAAAAACAACTAAAACAAGGTTATTGATAAAAACCTTATGAGTACCCTCAATTTTTTCATATTATAGAGTTCACTATGTTTATAAAATTCTTTGGAGTCACTTGACCTCGATCCTACCAAGATAGTTCTGCCCCTAGTGATGTGCAATGAACAGAGGTGAAAGCATATTCTTGGGTTAGTGAAAGTGTAAAGTGAAGTGAAAAAGAATAAAGTGTATGATACAATAATTTAAATTGCGAATAAAGCCTTTTTCTAATTTATATCGTGTAGTTTCAGTTGAACTAACAGTATTTTTTAATATATTTCTCTACTTTTTAACTGTTGAAAATTTAAATTGCTACAACAACAAATTAGAATCCCATGCAAATCCGTAAAAATAATTTATCTTGCAAAAAGAAATTAAAGTAAAGTTTATTTTACTGAAATTGTTGAAATTTGGGCTAATGGCGGTTGTAAGTTGATAGGCCCAAGCAATCGACCCACACTAACGTAGTGGGCTTCATTTATTTTCAATGTTAGTCTTCCATATGTTTTAATCTTTTAGATACGTTGTTAGGATCAATGGATGTATTGAATACTCTGCTATCAGAGCTCAATAAGAATCTTTAAGATGTAAAATCATTACAGGATCCAAAAGAATGAACTGTATAATAGAGATCTAACTATCCAATAACAAACTCACTCCCTATATATATATATTTGTATATAAAAGAGTAGAGAAGAGCTGTTGTGTATATATACATCCTCTAAAATCTCCCCTCAACCTGAACATCAACTATTAACGTGAAGTTTGGACTGGAAATCGTCAAACGAATAGATGGCAACGCCTTCTTGGCGGGGTATGAGGGCTAGCGCCCGGGGTAACAAGGTTCAAGGACAAGACGTATTGGCGAGGCCCAAGGGGCAGAGCCCGTAGTCAGGGTCTAGACAATCTTTTTATTCCAATTAAAATTACTTCATTAAAAATGCATTGAAATTTGATAAGCCTAAAATTTATAAGTGAAATTTGGACTAAACTTCGGCTCCATACGAGTCTTTTTTGAATTTAAACCGAAGGCTTTTTTGAAGCAGTATTGTTCTAATCCGGCCACAAAAAAGAATTTTTTGACATTTGGTCATTCTTGGGGTTCATCTGGTTCACTAAAACTAGTCACAAATTATACTAATTAAATACTAAGATTTACCCATTTGATGTATATGGATTGAACCACCTAATAACTTAATTATGAGATGAACTAATGTAAACAACTAACGTCCAAAAGATGTCTGACGTTAAATTGTGTTCCTTGTGATGTTAGATTTTTGACTTTTTTATGTCCGAACATTCGTTTCTTCTGTCAGATTCGTGATTACCTTCTTCAAAATCATACCTATTTAGTTAGAATCTTGTTTCTTCCATCAGAGTCTTCGAATCTCTCGTCAGATTACATCAAGCTTGATTACATTTTGTTTCTATAACACTTCTAATTTTAGTATCCTAATGATCTTCCATAAGTGTTGATAGAAATACAATGAAAAGAAAGATAATATATGAACTAAAAACATCAAAGTTCATATAAAGAAGCATAATGTTTAAAGGAGTAAAAATTTACAAAATGAAGGCCTAGGATTCATTTTCAAGATTGTCAACCTTCAATTCAAATTTGTAGGAATACTCTTAGAGCAATGTCTCCAAACTTGCTTTGTCTCATTTATCCATAGCATTCATTTATCAAACAGCTCTGTTGTTCTCCTTCTTAGAAGTTATCAGCCTTGTTTATTTTGTCTTTGATGTACAGTCACGTCGGTGATGAATACTCGTTCATTGCACTCTCATGGTACAACTTCTTTGTTCTTTTGCTATCTTTGTATCAGATTTTCAGATTTAGTTTGGATCATTGTTACCATGAATTTTCCCTAATAGTGTCTTCTTGAGATGATATCACACTCTATTCTTTGGTGTTGTCCAGAGTATTCTTGAAATATAATATTCGACTTCCAATATGCCAAATCAAAGTCATGTTTGGCATATATATTTGAGATAAATCTTCAATGTAGCCTTGTGAATTTCACTTAGATTATGTTGAATTAGTACAAGCAAGTCTCTGGGATTCTGATACTCAAGATCATCATCTTCAATCCATCTTTTGTCTTCATTTCTTCTAATTATCAAGTACATATAGTACTTGAGGGAAACAAAGAGACAAACTGTGTTTCTCTAAACTTCCTTGACATCAAAAAATTTATACATAGGAAAATCTAAGCATAGAGCATTATTCTCAACAAGTTATGAGTATGCAGTGGGATAAGGGAAGAAGAGTTGGGTGATTTGTTCAAGGTGTCACCTTTATATATTTCTTCTTCTGGTATCAAGTGTTCTCTTAGAAAACTATACAAGGTCGTGGCAGTTGACACGACAAGCATAACTTCTTAAGTTGTTGCTAGTTGTTGATGACTTGATGTTGTGTATGGGTTGCAGTCAAAAGTCTTTAACCTTTGGTGTCTTGAATTTTAAAGTTTGATCTTTAGATGGGTCTATTATCATTAAATGCATAACCATCTTTAGGAACTTTGAACCTATGAGTATTCTTTCTTGTAATTCAAACAAAAGGAACTCCTTCGTCCTCTAGGTTGTTGTGAGGCGCCTCCTTCGCCAAATTTCTTAGATCGTTTCTTCATGAATTCTTCTCTTCTTTTCCTCAAGGCTTCCATTAATTTAGGATAATTTCTATCCTAAGGATCTTGTAGTGTTGGTGGCATGAAGTCCCTTTCACTTGTTGCTAAAGCATTTGTCATATTAGCTCTAGGGTACTTTTGTCTTTTTTTTTTTCTTTTTTCCCATATCCTTCACCGTGTATCCCTTCACTATAAACTATTAATGGACCGTCGAGAATTTTTTTTACCAACATATACATTGTATGAACTTCAACAACACTTGTGTTTATAACTTTTGTATTCTATTGGCAAGTATCTTTGATACAACTTTAGGGATATAACCAATGATGTTTATAACTTTAGGGATACTTAGCGCTTTGATAACTTGATATGGACGTGAAAGCTACCAAGCATTATAAAGACTGGCATCGTGGATCCGTTGGTTTATTTTTAACTTACGTACCCTTTTTTATTACGTTAAAACAAACATCATGTAATCCCTTTTATATTTTTGCTTATGTTTAACGAAAATACAGTTTAGAAGTATGTATGCAATGTAAAATTCGATTGTGAGGTCTTCCGGAATTGATCATTATATTAGTATCATTTGATTAAATTTTTTTAATAGTTTAGCCATCCCACAGTTGTAGTGGAATTCCTTGAATTCTAATCCATTCTAGGCTTTCAAAATGTAAATCCTAACCATCCAATATTTTAAGCATCAAAAACCATTATTTTCATGTTGGTATCTCTTGCCCTATGAAGTATTTAGCAGATAGAGCATATAAACAACATAAACACATTCATTTCTCTTGCATTACAAACTTTTACATCTTAGAGACGTGTCGACTATGCATGCATCCACATGTTATCCAGAACATATAAATTCTTTGCTTGACAAATCAATGAATTGCGTCTCTAATGGATAAATTAAGCATTGTTATCCTCCGTTGCTAGGTGGATGATAACCTTTAGTACGTATTAGGATGCCATCATATCCCTATGAGAACTTCTATCAACAATCCTAAACTATAATTTGGCCTAGTCTTCTACTAAATCCATTATTTCACTTCTTGATCACAAGTTCATGTCTTCAGTTATGTTTATGTATGCCAACATGCCTTTGAAACAACTACACTTGCCTCGACTAGGGTTGGCAATTCCTAACCGGCCAGTTTATGATACAAATTAAACCTGTTTTTATAAAACTATATTATGTATTTTTACGATCTTTTAATATAATTAAAATTAGAAGAGTAGACTTTGTTATTTCTCAATCTTGCTCCATAAAATTATAAACATGAATTATAGGTATCTAAACAAGTTGTCATCATGTTTGATGCATGTGTTAATCGTTTTATCCCTAACATGTTAAACACGATAAGAGCTGTTTTTCCAGCTATATCCTCGCCTATTGTTTCTGGGAAATCCAACTAGGTTTAATGAAATTATAGCCATGTTAATCTTCATTGTACACAAGTGATTAGAAAATCCAACACCTTCTCGTCTTGATCGCTTCGACCTTTCTTTTGGCGGATAATAAAACCACAGTCTTCACGCGCTGCAAAGTGGTTATGCCAAACCCTCTCCTGCTACGTTTGAATAGCCCAATTAGTCGTAGTCATCTTTCTATCACTAAAATACCACCTTTTGCTTCCTATAAACCAACCATTTGTGAAATAGAAGACATTTATATTTGGGGGACTTGTATGGTTTAGAGAATAAGAGTAGCATAATTATTTTACAAACTTAATGCTGTTTAAAGGTAGAGGATATACATGATCATGTTGTATTTATTAGGTGTTTATGGTATTTTTATGTGATTGTATACGATTATAAGCCTGGAACACGTTTACTTTCAGTTTGTTATAATTTGATGGTGTTAGAGGGAAAAAGGTGTGTGTTTCGGAGCTTTAGTGAAGTATCAAAATGAAGTTTAGGGACTGCATGTGCAAATACGTAAAAGAAAGACTCAAACCAAGTCAAAACAATGACTGGCGTATAATAGGTCGTGTAGGGGTGTATGATACGGTGCTCATCATATCATGGAGCGTACTTGGAAAATTCAACGAAGACAAAGCAACACACATGACTGAGGTTGACCTATGATATGGTGGTACCTACGAATCATAACGACCCCTTGAATCGACTCTAGATTTTGTGGGATATTTTCCCTATTTAACCTAACCTCTTGGTTTTAATAGTGATTTCATGGTTTTAATATCATCTAGGAAGTTTTATTGGGAAGATGAAATATAACTAAGGTATATTCTTTTGGGGCCGCGTCTTATCGTTTGAGTCTTGAAATTGTGAGAGTTTATTAGCTACATCACTTAAATTGTGAGAGTTTATTAGCTACATCACTTAAATTGTGAGAGGTGTTTTTGTCTGCCACTTATTGAACTTTTTGTGTCGGGAATCAGCCGAATAGGTATTATTGAAATTGTAGCTTCTATTGTGTTGATTGTATGTAACTGACTACTTTTTTTCCTTTTGGGTAAATTTAATCCTATCATTCGGTGACTGAACCCACATCGGTGAGTGGTGAAGTTGGGACCACGGGGAAAAGGATATTGTTCTCGATCGGGGCCGACAT
The DNA here is from genome assembly GCA_025506515.1 of Flaveria trinervia. NCBI lineage: Eukaryota > Viridiplantae > Streptophyta > Magnoliopsida > Asterales > Asteraceae > Flaveria > Flaveria trinervia. Next base: position 75,364,200 of record CM046447.1, read on the forward strand.
GGTCGATCCTTCCTGACATACATATGTATATCTTAACGAAGTTAGTGTCGGATATCAAACAAAGCTAATAACAATAACCTAATACAATAAACATGTAATGTATTATAGATACATCATAAAGTTATATTTTCATGAAAACAAAACTATCAAAACTCTTAATATTTTAGTAGCTTAACCGTTTACTTTTTACATCGATCACATCTTTAAACTTTTCTTTACTTCCTCGAAGAGTCATTATGACATATTACACACTGCAAGATAACTATGTCTTTACTTTGACATAAGTGGGTTAATGTTAAATAAAATCAACGAAATTAATTAATTATAAATAAATGCTTACGTTCCTTATGGTTTTTCTATTGTTTACAATATCATGTTAGTGTCATTAAAATAGAATAGGTCACGTTGGCAATTTAACATTTCAAACCAGTGACATTTAGCTTAAAAAACAGGTAAATTTCTATAAACTATAAGGATAAACATGATGAAAGCGTATCTGATATTACATAATATTGAACTTTTAAACACACCTATAATTAATATATAAACTTTCCAATTCTTGCCATTGTATGTATTTCGGGACATTTTCATGATAATTTTTAATATTAATTTGTAGAATAGTTCATAATCCATCCACATATTGACTACATGTATCTATGTTTTGCAAGATTTAAACTTTCGATTTTTTGGGTAGACACCATTAACTTATCACTTAACTTTAACTATTGTGGCGTCATATTTTAACTAAGGTGACGTCATAATTAGCAACCCCCAAGGACTTCCATTATAAAATAATAAAAAGTGGAAGTTTGTTACATTAAAGTCTAAAATTTCAATTAATTCAATACATCCAGTAGCAATTGATCTAAAATAAGAGACATTCAAATAAAAAAACACTTAAAACTAAAAAATATCAATCTTTCTTAATTAATAGCTAAGATCAGTTATAGGAAAGGTAAAAGTTTGTAGATGCTATTTACTCTACTTAATTAATAGCTACGAATGATGTTTTCTAATCTACGTTTACTCTACTTTTAAAATTATCACACATGTATTTTGATGGATTTAAACGTTCAATATTTGACTAGAAAGTAGTATACCACTTTATCATCAAAATGTTTTTAAGATTGTTTATATTTTAACCACTATGTTGTAATGAAAACATGTTTTTATGATGCGCATCTCAAAATTATTTATAAATTATCATTATATTTGATACTAAAACTTAATTTTTAATCGTTTCCAAGAAAGGTAATATATTATTGGTAAAAGAAATTTTCTTTTAATAAAATATGTTCAATTAAAGCGATGTATAAATTATGTCAAAGTTAGGAAAACCACATACTTAAGAAATTTTCCGAAGGATGTTTGAGAGAGAAAGTGAATGCCGTAAGTTGCTAAAAAAATAGGAAAAAAAAGTTAATTTTAATATTGTTTCCTAATATTTAATAAACGTAATCATTTTTTCTTAAAAAGTTTTAAAATATCAAGTTCATCATTTGTTTCAATTTAGTTAAAAAATTTTGTATATTAGATTTAAGTTGATACAACTGATATAACTTTATATTAAATTATAAACAGTTTATGAATTTTTAAAAATAAATTAATATTTTTATATTAAAAAAGGTATTTATTATTGTCAAAGTTCAAAGAGTAAAACTAAACATAACTTCTAAAAAAACATGTAAACATATATTAACACAAACCAGGGACTTAAGTAGAGTTGCACAAATCGGGTTTTGGGCCGGACCTGGAACCGGATTCAAACCGGTTCGATCCGGTCGGATTTTTCTGTACCCGGGTATTGATGAACCCGGGTACGAACCCGAGTCGGGTTGGAGAGGGCTAAAATCATACCCGGCCTACCCGGTTAGGGTCGGGTCGGGTCCAAAAACCGGTACAACCGGGTTTTTTAATTTCTTATTTTTAATTGTTATTATTACTATTATTATTATTATTTTTATTTTTATTATATCAACATTAAAAAACATCTATAACACATAAAAAACATCTATAACTCATTAATTTATTATTTATTTATTAAAACAACTTAAAAATACATTAACGGATCAATAAAAATTAATATAAAACTTTTATTTAACTAATCGTTTATTTTCTTCGAGAGGTTTCATCAAATGCTAATTCTTTGTCGGATATACCAGAATATACTCTTTCTTCTACCTCTTCATCGTGTACTTTAGATTCGATTGCAATTTCGTCTTCAAGATTTGTTTTGTCTTGTATACGATCCATCGCATCTAAGTGGTCCTTTAAACAAATGCACATCTCCACCGCTTCAGGAGTTAATCTTTTTCCCGTTAATGATATTACCCTGTCACTAAAAGAAAACACAGAATCCAAAGCTACCGTAGAAGCTTGGACGCTTAGTAAATCACGGGCCATAGCGGAAAGAATTGGAAATTAGGATTCCTTTTCTTTCCACCAAGCCAAAATATCAAATGTATGATAATCTTGAGTACTCATAGTTGAAATAAAATTCGTCGTACTATATATACCAAGTTCGCTTGTTGGGGCGTTACCCCTTTGTTGTTTAGCCGTCACATCCCGAACAACATTAAACATAGTCATAAAGGGGTCTTTAAACGAGGTACTAGCACTTGAGGTTGATTCTCTTGACGTGGTTATATTTACGTTAGGCCCATATTTATTTAAATAAAAATTATAATAATTTTCAAACTTTTATTAAAAACTTCTTTTGCCTCGGTTGAAAATTTGGGATTTTCGTCTTGTATATCCAAATTGTCATTCATCTCTTCTATCAAACATTTTATCCCCGTAACATTTAAAAAAGGATTTAAAGTAGCGGCACAAGTAAAAACGGATGGTAACTCAAGAAAATATTTTTTAAACTTGTCTATCATTAGTTCTATCATTTCTCTAAACATATTATTTTTATTTTGAAAATTTTTAAAATTCAAAGCCATGAAATATAATTCTTGAAGCACCGAATAACTAGTGGGATAATAAACTCCCGATAATTTTGTAGTTGAGTTTTTAAACACCTCAAGAAATTCGGATAAATGTTCAATATTTTTCCAACCTAAATCCAGAAAGAGGTCGGCTTCATAATTATCCGAAAGACTATTATGAAAAGCTTTTAAAGTGCCTTTTTGTTTTAAAGCACAATCAAACATATGACAAGTCGAATTCCACCTAGTAGGTACATTCTAATTAGGTCCTAAAAATTTAGATTTTGTATTCTTACAAAGTTGTTTATAATCTTGATATCTTTTTCTACTTTTTTAAAAACATCGTGTAACATAAATCGAAAAGCTTTTATAAAGTTATAAACAAATGGTACGGATAGGCCATCTTACACTACTAAATTAATAATATGTGCAACACAACGAGTATGAAAAAAATCACCGTTTGCAATCGAAAGATATTTTAATTTTAATTTTTCAACCGCGGTTGTGTTGTTGGAAGCATTATCAAATGCCATTAAAAATATTTTATTTTATAAATTAAAAGTAGTTATTACATTATCAAAAATGTAAAATAAAAACTCTCCGGTGTGTGGATACGGAAATAGATCAAATGCAATCGTACCTTTCATCATTTGCCATGAATTGGGATCAACCCAATGAGCGGTGACGCAAAGGTACAATTCGGGCAAACCGTGTGGCGCCGACCAAACGTCACTAGTTAAATTTACACCAGTATTTATATTTTCAAATAATACAATTAAATTATTTTTTGCTTGCTTCTATAATTTTAAACAATAACATCTAAGTGTAGTATGACTTACGTGAGTGTAACGAGGTTGAAGTGTCTCTCGAATTAAGTTGGTTAACCGAGGGTTGTCGAAGTGATTGAAAGGCAAAACTTCTTGAATCACGAATTTCACCACTCAATCTCGAACCTCATTAACGTTGTAATTAAAGATTCCACCGTCTCCACTCAATTGTGTTTGTTGCGAATCCGAATTATTTTTCAACGACTTACAAAACTTCTTGCTAATGTGTTTGTTTAAAGTTGTGTTAGAATCTTTAGCAAGCAAAGCTCCACAAAACTTGCAACGAGCCTTTACAGATCTGTCACTTAACTCAACCATATCCCAATTGCACCAAACATAACTATATCCCAATTGCACCAAACATCCATGTTCTGATTGTGTGCAATGTTAGGGACCGTGTACGGACGGAGTACTAACTGATTTACGTGTATACCAACTCAAATAGTGCGGAATCCTATTTAATTGGCGATCCAATCAGTGAGAACGTTAACCCGGTCGATATAAGAATAAACTAAACGTTAAGAACGAATATGAATCGATCAAGAATGATCTATGAACTTGGACTGGCTTTCTTGGATGTTCTGGATGACTAGGGTACGAGTAGGAGTCGAAATATTGAAAGTGTTCCATTTTTCCACGAATTAAGTGGTATTTATAGGTTAGGGTTAGTCAATCATACGACTGGACCATTAGCATGGTTCAGTCGTGCGACTAAAGCATGCGACTGAGTCAATCACACGACTGAAGGTTCAGTCGTGCGACTGAGTCATCCGTATGTCTTAGTCGTGCGACTGATCCAGTCTCCTGGTTTAGTTGTGCGACTGGTCCATTAGCATGAAGTATTCATGCGTATGAACCATTAGCATGGTCCATTCGCATAAAAACTTCATACGACTAAGTTTGAATATGTTTCTCAATCATTACTTGACTAAGATCTATTCAAACTACATCAACTTATATAGTTGGTTCAATATGCGTTAATAAATGATAAACATTAAAACATACACTGAAACATTAAACATTAAGATCAACAACCACATATTATGTTTCATTCAACTCATTCGTTTCATTACATTTAGGACATGACAGACATATTACATTAAGATCGTAAACTAGGTACATATGGATCAACAAACTCCCCCTTGGACCTAGTTTCCTTCATTGTCTGGCATCCTTCATTAGCTCGTCAAACTTCTTATGCCTCTCCTCGATTGTGACTCGAGCATGTATCTCGAATGCAAAACAGAGTCTTACCACGTTCTGAAACTGGAGAACCTGTACAATATCCTGCGGATCATAGAATAATGGCCACCTGTATAAAGTATAAACATCACTAGCTGACAGGTTGATTAGCCACATTGGGTCAAATACCCGATGGTCTCCATTTGGCGCTCTTTCTCTCATGGGGATCTTTGACATAGTACGCGGAGGTCTCCACTTCAGCACCACTTTGGGTTTGCCAGTCCTTGGTTCCACCTCCGACCTTCGAATGTACCTCGTAGGTTGTTAAGGCTTAAAATTAACCCATCGAGTGTGGTATTCTTTCTTCAACACGACTTCAAACTAGCCTGACATCTTCCTGGGATCAACATACAGCAGGTTCAGGCGTGCCAACTGGTTGAGCTCAAAACCAGGGAGAGTCTTTAGATCATGTAGAAATCTAAAGTACTTGATTCCCTTCTCCCTCTTCACTGCTTATACATTTAGATCCTCAAAGTAAGCCCACGTTATAATCTTGCCAGACACCTTTAGATGTTTCTTTACTTTGTAGAGCTTGGCGTAGGCACTCGACTTTGGCGCTGTGTGTTGGGCACGGATCTTTGCAAAACAAGCCGCCCATTCAGCCTTTCTGTTCTCAACATCGGCGTTCGAGGCTTGGGCTTGGCTTTCTGATTTCTCCATCTCCCTCTCCATCGTATCCAATTTAACATACATATCACTGTCGAGTGTATCTCCAAAATCAGGAACCACATTTCCCTCTCGATCAGTATATTCTGGATACTGCTGTGCTGTGATGTCTTCAATCTCTATCTCATCAACATCGTTGAGCTCGTCATTACTAGCAACATCGATGGTAGGGGCATCTTAAACCAGTTCATCCGGATTTAACCGGAACATCTCTGCCAGTTACTCATTAGTGAGGTCATGAATGATTTCTCCTTCTTCGGGAGTATAGCTCACTGACCTCTTGACAATCCCTTGCAGATCAAGTATCATTGTGAGTTGAGACTTGATCTGCTAAAGGGGAGCAACATCGTATTCATTTTTCTGATATTGTGGATTTTGATCTTGAATCATGTGTTCTTCAGCTGGTGGGGCTGAGGACGAAGCACCTTGATCCTGTGCTTTCTTGGATCGTCGCTCACTTGCTTGAGTAGCAGCCGATGCAGCAGCATCGTCACCCTCCTCATCTTCTCTGCTCTCATCCTCTCCCATAACATCATCTCCACCATCATCATCAGAATCATCCTCATCATCATCATCATCATCATCGTCATCCCCTTCTCTAATCTTTAAAGGCTCATCTTTGGATCCCTTGAGCCTCGACATGAGCTTCTTGTTCTTGGCCTCCAAATCCTGTATCCTGTGTACAGAGGATGTATGCATCTCTCGTAGCTCTGTGATCTCATGACTCTGAGCCTCAATCCTCTGTACAGATGAGGCATGCATCTCATTTAATACCTCTATCTCTTGCTCTGAGCCTTAATCCTCTGGGCTTGGGAGACATTGAGCTCCATCAGCTGATTAAGCTGGGTGGCTCTCTGTTCATCTGTCGCCAACAGCTTCAGTACTAACCGGTTTAGATTAGCTAGCTGCTCCTCCAACCCAACAGATGGGTAAGAGGATCCAAAAGCAGGTGGGACCTGTGATGAGGTCCCGGCTCCGTGAGTGGTGGTGGTGGTAGTGGATGTAGAGAAGATGGGTGGTGGGATATGTGTGGATGGTGAGGGAGCGACTGTAGTAGTGACAGGTGGAGGTGTGGTAGCCATGATGGGTGGAGTGGTAGTAGTGGTTGTATGTGGAATGGTGGTAGTGGTGGTGGGTGGAATGGTAGTAGTGATGGTGGGTGGAATGGTGGTAGTGGTGATGGGTGGAGTGGTAATAGTGACGGTGGGTGGAATGGTGGTAATAGTGGTTGTGGTGGTGGTAATGATGAATGTCATCCTCCTTCTCTTCATCTTCATCCCATGGGGCTGAGCCATCCTTTTTCTCCTCATGCCCCTTGAGGTGGATGCTCCCCCTGGGATGCTGCTGGGCTGATCAGGTGTGTAACTGGGATCTGTCGCAGTCTCCCCAGACTCGCTAGGGCGTCCTCCAACCTCCCGAATACCTCGGTCGGTGGCAACCACCCTACTGCCCACCGTCCTGGTCAGTGGCTCCTCATCACTCTCCTCTCCTCATCAGGAGGACAAAAATCCTGATGGAAACTGGCTGTGGTGGCATCTCCATGAGTGGGTGGTAGAGGTGTAGCATGTGCAGTGGTGGCCCTAGAAGCAGCGGGGCCAGAGTCTCCACCAGCGCCACTGTCGTCATCATTGGAGTCATCAGATGGAAGATCAATCTGCTTAACATCTGAGTCACTCTCCTCGTGGCGCCACTTATGCCTTGTCGGCGCTATGTAATCCTCCCGGGCCAGGTGCCCGAACAGTCTCTTTACAGGGGGCTTTACTTGCTTGCCCTTGTAGACCTTCATTCTCCCAAGAGTGGTGTCATCCACAATCTCAAGAGATACCGCATGGTGGCTCTCCTTGGGTAGCGAAGGAAGCTTCTCATCAATAATCATTTGTAAAAATCTTGGGTACATACAAAAGCCTTCCTTGCCTTTGGCCTCAAGATTCTCGATCAGGTATGTAAAAATCTGTATAGACCTGTAGGGAGTTCATGGTGTAGATATCACTCTGTATATCCTTGATCTCTTTAGGAAAGCAATAAAATTGTCATAAACAACACGGGTTACAAAAGCCCACCTAAAAGGTGATTGAATACTTATCATGCGATTGAGTTCAATCGGGCGACTGATTCAGCGACTGAGTTCAGTCGGGTGACTGAGCCAGCGACTGAGTTCAGTCGGGTGACTGAGCAAGCGACTGAGTTCAGTCGGGTGACTAAGCTTTTAATCGGTCGACTGAGTCATTCGCCTAGCTCAGTCGTGCGATTGAAGTTCATTAGGGTGACCAAACACATGACAGACTGTCTGTTCGATTGAAATTCAAATTTTGAGCAAATCTTAATATTAGACATCGTGGTTTGGCTCATTAGACTCGCAATCACCTTACTTAGCACCTAATAACCTTGATTTCAACATTTTACTTAGTTTTATTAGTTTATTAATCCAACTAAGTCTCGGTTCAATGTTAGGGCCGAATTTAGTCATTTAGGGCACAAAACGATTTCCATTTGAGTAGATTGCACCGTATTATACTTGTATAAACACTATCAATCGTCATAATACAGCAATTTGGAGTTTAGCAAGGTCAGAGAAAAATCGGGCAGAGTAACGACACTATAGGCGATTTTAGGGCGAATGAGGAGTGGTGAGTATATGCTATTGACTATAGCCCTATTTATACTGAATCTGGTTTCAATCGGGCGACTGGATCCATTCGCTCTTTTCATTCGCGCGATTGGATCTTAGTCGTGCGATTGGTTCAGTCGATCACATTCAGACGGCCGACTGGGTTTCAGTCGGCCGACTGAATCATTCGGTCAACCCTATTCAGGTGACTGGCTCATTCTTGTAAGCCAGTTGTGTGTATGGTTCATACTTATGCTCCATTCGGTTGACTAGTTCATAAGTATGGTCCAATCGTACGACTGGTCCATACTTATGGTCTAGTCATGCGAATGGATCATACTCATGATTTTGACTTTATGACCATTTGACACTTAATTCTTTTTAACTTTTGATTAAACATTTTGCGCATTCGATCATCTCAGACATGGCCATTTTAACTTAGAAACTCTTGATCACTTCAGTCGTGATCCTTTTAAACAAAACACATTTTGTCACCTCAGACGTGACCTATTTAACATTTGAAAACACGTTTGGTCACCTCAGACATGACCCTTTTTAAATGATTAAATCCCAGATTGAATTCCACGACATAGTCCGACATATAAACCTAAATTGACTAAAAAGTTAAAAAAATGAAATTAAAAGACAAAACTAAAAATGTTTTTGTGATTTTGTGTGAGGTAGAAATCCTAAGATAGAAATCTAACAGATTTATTTTTTGAACAGACAGCTTTAGGTTATTTTGACCATAAGTAGAAAGGATTCATTATGGAATAATACAGGTAAATCAAATCATTCGGGACATACTTCCAAAATCTTTTGATGCTAGATTCTTGTTTTCATCGAGAGTCATTAGCAAATTTAGGAAATCGTACTAGTACCATAAGATGCACACATTGATTTGGACTTTCAAGACTTGCAGCCATGATGATTGTCAGTATTTTTGTCCATTTAAATTCATACACAGACTTTTGACACAGATTGGTGATTGTTTAAGGTTTAATTATTTCAACAAGCATTTGTGGATCCCACGCTTATATGGTAATCAACATTCCTTAGGAGATTTTTGAGCGGTCTATGGGTATTTTGACAAGAAGAAACTATTCTTAGAGCTTTCAAAGAGAAGCCAAGCCTCTAGTCAGTGCCACCGCACAACAGAGAGGTGGCAAATAGCAATGAATTCTAGAATATCTAGGTTATGCTTATCCTCTGGTCAGTGCCACCGCACAGCAAAGAGGCACACAACCTATCTTCTTGTTTGAGCAATTTTATTTCTTTTGCACAGATCGGACCAACAACATAGGTTATTAGTTTGATTGCTTTTTTCATTTTTCATCATGTGCTTTGCTCATATTTTGGTCATCCGCACACATTTGTGGCGTTTATTTTTCTTGTCACCCCTTATTGGAACTCTGTTGATTGTGTTAACCAGGGATAAGATGATAACCCACAGCTTGTTGAACAACTTAGTTTGATCTTGAGATCACCAACAAGGTCTACTTATCTATTGTGTTGAATCTACCGACACATCATCTAATGGTCTAGCAACCTCTAGGTCTACTTTCTCCGTGTTACCTTAGTAATAGCTAGTTTTACTATCATTTTCCCTTTATTTTTGCTTAGACTTCTCAGACTTATACTTTGAATTTCGCATCTAATTCAATTTAATCTTTTAAAGTCCTGAATGCTTTGTTCATATGTACTATCATTTTCCATAGACATTGAATCAGTTTCACAGATCTGATCTCATTTCTATCAGCTAGCATGTCCTCCTCCCTTGTTTTTTTTAATACTAACTAAAACTATTCTCCCCCTAAAATTATAAAACCGTAAACGATTTGCGTTTTTAGGATTTTAATAGGCGAGAAAAGAAAAACACTAAAATTAATTTAATAAAATAAACTAAAATAAAAGAAAATAGAAAAATGGACTCGGCGCATCGGACTAAACATGTTCATCATCTGGAATGACATCACTTTTTTTTAACGTCGTTGACCTCTAACAGATATAGAAAACGTGGTTTATCAAAGGCTTTTGTGTAGAGGTCAGCGCGTTGAAAATCCGTATTTGTTTTAACAAAATCGATTAGATTCTTTTCAAAACAATCATGTATAAAGTGATATTTAATGCCGATGTGTTTGGTCTTAGGATGTTGGACAAAATTTTTAGTAACGGCTATTGCAGCAGAATTATCAACAAATATAGGGGTGTTAGAAAATTTCAAACCGTAGTCCCGCATCTGCTGTTGAATCCAGATGATTTGCGAACAGCAGCTTGCCGCAACAACATATTCAGCTTCACAATTTGGCAACGCAACTGATGTCTGCTTCTTACACTGCCACGTGACTAATCTTCTCCCAAAAAATTGACAACCTGCTGAGGTGGATTTGTTGTTCATCTTGCAGCCGCCATAATCCGAGTCACTATACGCGGTAAGTTCGAAATCATCATCATGAGGATACCACAACCCAAGTGTTGGTGTACCCTTCAGATAACGAAATATCCTCTTGACCCCTATAAGATAGTTAGCTTTTGGTTTCGCCTGATATCTTGAACAAAGACATGTCACGTACATGATATCAGGTCTTGAGGCAGTGAGGTACATGAGGGATCTAATCATTCCTCGGTACATGGTGGCATCAACCAGATCACCATTCTCGTTGGGTGCAACATCATGGTTTGTAGCAAGTGGAGTTCCAGCTACAAAAGCATTCTCCATGTCAAACCGACTGAGAATATCCCCTACATACTTGGTCTGATGTAGAAATATCCCCTTTGGTGTTTGATCCACCTGTAACCCGAGAAAAAACTTCATCTCTCCCATGGCACTCATTTCAAATTCTGCCTTCATTACTGCTTTAAATTCTTTACATAAGTCTTCGTTCTTGGAACCGAAGATTATGTCATCAACATAAATCTGAACAAGCAGCAGATCACCATCCTTTTCTTTGATGAACAGTGTACAGTCAATTACACCTCTGTGAAATCCGTGTTTCACCAGGTGCGTTGAGAGTTTTTCATACCATGTTCTTGGGGCTTGGTGAAGCCCGTAGAGAGCTTTATCCAGTTTGTAACTCTATCCCGATGATACGGATCCTCGAATCCCTCGGGTTGGCTGACGTACACTGTTTCTCGGATTTCACCATGAAGGAATGCACTTTTAACATCGAGCTGATAAACTTTAATCTTCATATACGATGCATAGGCTAGGAAGATACAGATGGCTTCCATTCTTGCTACGGGTGCAAACACTTCGTTGTAATCAATTCCCTCAACTTGTCGAAATCCTTGAACTACAAGTCGAGCCTTGTCCTGATTATGACCCCTTGGTCATCTTTCTTACATTTCAAGACCACTTGTGCCAATGACCTTAGCACCTTTAGGTCTATCTACCAGTGTCCATACACCTAACTTCTTGAAGTGCAGAAGTTCTTCTTGCATGGAACTCACCCATGCCTCATCATTTAGGGCTTCACTAACGTATTTTGGCTCAACTGAGACACAAAACAGCGTATGCACCATCGTGAAGATACCCTTTTTCCATCACCGAGGCATAATCAGCTGAATACAGATGATTTCTTGTCTGAACTCCGGATCTGACATCCCCAATGACATTGTCCAGAGGATGATAGACATTTAGACGTGATCCATGAGTGGTGGGAACAACTACCTCATAATCAAGATTATGAACGTTTGGTTTCATATCTGAGGCAGTAGGAGTGTGAGGTTCCGAAGACTCAGATGCATCAACATCAAATGCTTATGAACTTGTAGTAGTAGGAACCTGTTCCTCCTGATCGTTCTGATCATTCTCCACGGCTTCATCGTCAAAGGAGGAGTCACTTACCTCGAGTGCTCCCCTTGATTGACTAGGCAACTCACCTTGGGAACCAGATGTTGTAGAGTCTTGTGTTGGTGTGTTTAAGACATCATACATCATTTTGGTTGCTAACTCATTATCAGAAGTGGAGAGAGGAATGTTGAAGGACTTGAAGAATCCATCATAGTCGAAAAAGAATGTGGGTCCTTTTCAAGCAGAAGAAGTGGTGTATCTCTGAACATCGACATTACACCACACTTCTACTTGACCCGTTGAGTTGTTATACACTCTCTTATTCGGTATGTTGTATCCTAGAAAGATTTCCTCTTCAGCCTTCTCGCTAAACTTTCCTTCTTGAGTTTTCTTCAGCAATGTACATGGTGCTCAAACGGTTCGAGGTACTCCAGGTTAGGTTTCGTCGTTGTAGTAGCTCATAACACGTTTTTTCATGTCATTTAACCACCAAGACTCGATTCAAGGTATAACATGCATTTGCCACTGCTTGTTCCAGAACTGGATAGGCAGTTTCAAGTCTGCTAGCATCATCCTGGCAGTCTCTATCAAGTTTATGTTTTTCCTTTCCAGCACCCTATTCATCTGTGGATTGTAGGCAGATGTGAACTGATGTACAATTCCCTTTTCTATGCAGAATGCCTCCATCCATTGGTTCTTGAACTCTGTTCCGTTGTCTGAGCGGACTTGTCTAACCTTTAGCTTGTAGAGAGATTCCAGTGTAGTTACTAACTCCTTGAATGATTCAACCGTTTCTGATTTTGATTTCAGAAACATCACCCAAAAGAATCTTGAGTAGTCATCTGTAACTACATAGCAATACAAGTCGCCTGCGATGCTTCTTGTACTGACTGGACCAAACAGATCCATGTAAAGAAGCTCAAGAGGCAGTTCTATGGAATTAATTTTCTTTGCCTTATGAGACTTTAGTCTATTTGCCTTTCTTGCAGGTGACACAAAAATCTGGGAGTTGGAAGTTTTTGACATTTACACCTCGCACTAGATCATTCTGAATCAAGTGGTTCATCTTCCGTGGATTGATGTGCCCCATTCTCCTATGCCAGGAGATAGAATCCTTCTCAGTAGCTTTTGACAACAAGCACTGAGCTTGATGATCCGTTGTGGAGGCCTTTGATAGATCCAAGACGTAAAGGTCATTATATCTTGAGGCTGACATTAAGACTTGGTCCTCCGGAATCACATAGTCCTTTTTTAGAACATAGCACTTCTTATTGTCAAAAACTACCTTAAATCCCTTTTCACATATTTGGGAGAGAAAGCAAATTATTTTGAAGTTTTTGAACATAGTTTACCTTGTCAAACTTCACTTTTTGATTCCCCACTTCCCCTTGAGCTGTGATATATCCCCTTTGTTTCCAGCAAATGAAACATGACCTCCTTTTATTTGTTTGACGTTTGACAGAGTGCCTGGTTCCCAGTCATGTGCGTGGATGCTTCGCTATCTACAATCCAAGTGTTTGTTTCAGTACTATAGCGAACACCTTGCACATTCAATGAAAACATTAGTCAAGGTGAAGGACCCAGCCTTAACCAGCTTGGGTGTCCCAGAGGCATCACACATCATAAATTCCACCCATTGTCCATTAGAGGGTGAGGAAAGATCATTTGTCCTTTTGTTCTCATTATTAGACATTGAAATAGACTTTTCTTTCTATAGGCCAGCTTTGTGTAAGGCCTGTTTGTGGTAAACAGATGACTGGCTAATAGGTTGAACTTTAGGTTCACTGACCCTTTTTGGTGGAGTCATGGATCTCATTTTTTGATGAGCAAGGTTTAGTGTCATGAAGTTCAACTCTTTTCCTTGGTGTCTGATAATAAGGACAGTAAGACGTGATGTGTCCACACTTTTCACAGTTGTAGCAAGATCTACTTTCGACATGTTGGTGTAACTGTTTCTGTGGAGAAGTGTGTGACACATGTGTGAATTTATTCTGTTTGGGCTCTAACACTTGTTGTTTAGAGGTTTTACTTTGTTTAATCACATTTGCTTGAACCCTTTCAACATCTTTACCTTTGTGTTTACCTGGACTTAGACATGACGCAAGTGTTTGGTTAACATGTATGGTCTTCTTAGGTTCATATTTAGACATGGTTGAACCTAACTTTATATTAGCCTTTTCAAATTGTTCATCCAGATTAACAATAGGCATTTTACCTTTTGATTTTGAAGTGGCCTCCTTTTGTTTAGTGCCAGATTCATTTGGTTTACATGTGGAATCTGGATCACTTACAAGAGAAGTGGACACCACATGATCATTGATTGGGTTGTTATTTATTGGTTTGCTTTTGGCATTCAACAAGGTCTCATGTGGTGGTGGAACCACTTTATAACCCATTCCCTCCTCGTTGTTACATTCTCTCACTAAGTGCTAAACTATGTGAGAAGAACTAGTCCAACTATACAATTTTTATTTTAATGAATTTACTTCTACTTCTAAAACTAATTTTTGTTTCTTTGTTTCTTCTAGGGAGTTTAGATAGAACTTAATGTCATTAGCTTGGTTAAAAGCTACAACTTCAGTGTCCCTAAGTTGTTTATTTAAAAGTTCTATCTTTTCTTTATAAATGTGCTCATTTTGTTTTAAAACTCTATTTGCTTCTGTGCACAGTTGCAAGTCCTTTACTAAGCTATCATTATGATCTAATAACCTAGAAAATTTCAAATCAATGCCTTCTCTAAATTTATTACATTCAACACAAGCATAATTATTAAATAATTATTCTGTAGTACTTACCTGAGAGTGTGCAGTTGAATCAGCCATCAAAGCAGAGTCTAACTTTTCTGGTTCTGGTGATTCTGAACTTATTGAACTTGTCCTTTCCTCAGGTAGGTGATTAACCACAGTTGCAGTTTCTTCAATATTTGACATCGTGAGTTCCACTGCAATATCACCTTCGCTTGCTGAGTCGTCATCTAAATCCTCAACACTAGCAATGTTGGATTCTCCCAGAGACACAAACCGAAAGCTCCAATCTTGTCCTTCGTCATCATGAGCAGTCAAGGCCTTAGGATCCTTGCTTGACAAAGTAGGGCTACTTGTGGGTTTATCCTGACGGTTGAAAGATGAAATGGATTCCCATTTCCTATCTTCTTGGGCTTCAAACATTCACGTTTGAAGTGCCCCTTTTCCCCACAGTTGAAGCAGGTAACTTTGGTCTTGTCTAAACCAAAATTGTGTCCTTAGTGGCAATCAAGTTCTGTCTAGTCTTCTTGACAAACTTCTTAGCTCTCTGGACATACTTGCTAAGGCCCACATGATGTCCATTCTCTCCAGCTCTGTCTCATCTACCTGCTTGTAGTCCTCATCTGCCAGACGGCAGTTCCCAATCTTCCCAGCAACTAGTCTATCATAGGAGTGAACGACAGCTGCTAAGAGATCCATATGTTCCTTTGCTACCTCTACTGTTAAATTCCCAAGATTCTCGGTCTTCAGTTTTGTAGCATTGGCTTCAGGTGCTATGTATTGGGTGCAAGACGACCCTGACGTCAGATCCTGAAGTGGTAGCTTGAGATAGACCAGCTGAGCTCAACACAAATGCCATTTGAAGTGGCGCTCTAGACGTTTTGGCTTGCGGAGTTGAGTTGTACAGTGCTAGATTCTAATCATATGAAGACTTTTGGGCCCTGTACTTCATCCTCAACTCTTCCTCTCTCAGCTTCAGAATGAAATTATTGATATCTAACTTTGCCAACATATCATTCTGTCTGAGGCTGGATACAAAGGAAAGCCACTTCTCTAGCAACCATGTGCAAAGTTCAACACCTTGTTGTCTTCCATAGATGTTGTAACTCCATGAGTGTGCAGCTCACTCATCAAGTGGTAGAACCGATCGATGACGTCATCCAAGCTCTCCTTACCCATTGACGAGAAGTTGTCGAACTCCTTCTTCAACGCTTTAGCCTTTAGAGCTTTTAATGACGCATTCTCGTCATACCGTTTTTCCAATGCATCCCACAGCTTCTTTGCTTACTTGTTCTCAGAAAATTGATGAAAGATATCCTTAGGAATTGACTGAGTTAACAATGCATACACTTTCTTCTCAGCATTGTACTTTACCTTTTGGCCATCAGTCATGCCGCCTAAGGTAAGTTTGACTCCATCTGCACCTACTTGCATGTTGTACCCTGTCTCTATAGACTCCCACAGATTTGAATCTACTCCATTTAAGTAGATCTCAAATCTTTGCTTCCATTACGGATAATCATCTAACGTTATTAGCTTAGGGGGTTTATTCTGATTACCCACTTCATTTCCCAGAAGCAACAGATTCTGGATCCTTGAATCCATTCCTGTGGCGAATGCTGAATATTGATCCTCCATTACTATCAACTTTAAGTTTGGAACAAACTGTTTTACTTGTGCAAATGAAGGAGTGCGATTGGACACTTCATGCGATTGACCAATGCGGTTGGCTCAGACGTGCGAATGAACAAATGCGGATGGCTCAATCGTGCGAATGGGCAAGTGCGAATGAACAATGCGAATGGGAAATTCCGTTGTACGTATGAATGAACGACTGAGTCCAATCATGCGTACGAGGGACGCGTATGGATTCAGTCGTGCGATTGAGTCAATCGTGCGACTAAAGCTGATGAATTTTGAGAATTCGAGGGTTTAAGGTATTTTGACGCAAAACAAGAATTTTTCTCTAACCCTAATTGTCGTATGCCGGAAAACGTTAACCTTTTGACCTGGAGATGTCTAAAACACTGTTTGACACAAAAAGATTGCGTTTTTTTGCATGAAAAACACGATTTTTATATGAAAATCGATTGAATCACACGTAAATCAAGAGCCAAAGCTCTGATACCACTTGTTAGGGACCGTGTAAGACGGAACACTAACTGATTTACGTGTATACCAACTCAAATAGTGCAGAATTCTATTTGATTGGCGATCTAATCAGTGAGAACGTTAACCCGATCGATATAAGAATAAACTAAACGTTAAGAACGAATAGGAATCGATCAAGAACGATCTATGAACTTGGACTGGCTTTCTTGGACGGCTAGGGTACGAGTAGGAGTCGAAATATTGAAAGTGTTCCGTTTTTCCACGAATTAAGTGATATTTATAGGTTAGGGTTAGTCAATCGTACGACTGGACCATTAGCATGGTTCAGTCGTGCGACTAAAGCATGCGACTGAGTCAATCACACGACTGAAGGTTTAGTCGTGCGACTGAGTCATCCGTATGTCTCAGTCGTGAGACTGATCCAGTCTTCTGTTCAGTCGTGTGACTGGTCCATTAGCATGAAGTATTCATGCGTATGAACCATTACATGGCCCATTCGCATGAAAACCTCATACGACTAAGTTTGAATATGTTTCTCAATCATTACTTGACTAAGATCTATTCAAACTACCTCAAACCTATATAGTTGGTTCAATATGCGTTAATAAATGATAAACATTAAAACATACACCGAACATTAAACATTAAGATCAACAACCACATATTATGTTTTATTCAACTCATTCGTTTCATTACATTTAGGACATGACAAACATATTACATTAAGATCGTAAACTAGATACATATGGATCAACATGCAAGAACACGAACGACGGTTGGAGAGTTGAATGAACCTTGACCAATGGAGATTGAGAGTGAGCCATATTAAATTGAGAGTAAGAGTGTAAGATGAGAGTGAAAATGTAAAACGAGAGATTTTTTGCGTTTTTTGCGGTATGTTTTTTTGTTTTTGAGGCATGGGTACCTAACTATATCAACCCACACCTATTTATACTCATTAAGGGGCAAAAAAAAACACAAAAAAAGTCCAATCAATCCCATGGCTATATAGCTGTTAAAAACGGCTAGTTTAAAAAACGGTCAAAACCGGTTGTACCCGGGTTCAACCGTGTCGGGTCGGGTCCGGGTAGGGTCGGTTAAACAAAACACCAATTAATATCTGCATAGTATGGATTGCAATATCTCATAGTTAAACAAACATGATGTTATTTTTCCAAGTTCAACGATGACATGGGGGTGATTAATATGATTAAAGATGATACCTAACTGATTATAAATGTACATATAGCGGTTAAGCAATGTGATGATATTAGCTAAGGAAGAACATGACACACTTTCCCTGTTATCTATTTTGGACCTATCAGTTTGCAAGTAAGGGGAGTGGAGGGGGATATAGATTATAAGCTGAATTGGCTTAGTGCTTAGTCAAGAATGAAACACACTGTTCACTTGAGTTTCGTGGATCTTGCAGCTAGTAATGATGGAGAGGTAATATCTGAAACAAAAGACTTAGAAAGAAAATAATGATAGCCCCAACCCATATAACTGATGCATATATCCAAACTTGGTAGGATTAAGATACAACTCTGGTCTATATGGTGTCACACATTGAAATGTCCTACCAAAAGAAAGACCTAAGCTTTGGCTACCATGTCACTTTTGTAAATAACCAACGAAACAAACTTTGTATGTTTCTGACACAACAATAGGAACCGTATGGACACTTGGTGTAACGTCACATATGAAAGTGTATAAATAGGTGAGCATACAACCTTTAGAAGAAATGAATCCATCACTTTTATCACTCTGATACATACACATAACATAAATCCTTAAAATTTTCAGACCCTAGACTGATTCTCATGCTAGATCAAGGTCAGAAACACTACCCCCTGGTTCACCCTCTATAGCAAGGTTTATAGTTTGTTATGGTGCAGGTTATCCCTGATCAACTTGGGATCGTAAATTTTCCTTCTTACCATTATTTGAATGGTATGATCTATCCTTACTTCAACATTGGTGTCATTTGGTTTGTGACTTGATTTTACTAGATTTGCTTGTCTTTTTGTTAATCCCGAGCTATTAGTATAATGAAAGTTGCTGATATGATTGGTAGGGACCCAATGGGGAGTACCAACCAAATTAGTGTAAAGGGTAGTGTCAAGAATATTGCTCAACAGGAAGCATAAGCATATGGTCAAATGTGATGGAGATAGAAGACATTAACAAGGAGTTTAGCTATGAATTCACTGACAAAAAACAAGCAGGTACTAAGGTACATTAAATAGCGGTAAGATAGAGAAGCCACTCTAAAGTAGACGGAGACAAGGCTACAATTCACTCCAATCGCACCACATACAGAATTTTGAAGGCAGTTCATTTCTCTAAATCTTGCCACTGATTTTTCTAATATATTTAAACACTTAATCTACCCATATATCCACCATGTGAATCATAGGATTTTAGTGTTCAAACTAATGTTCATATTTTTTTTATTTTTGTAAGGCCTATTGACATAATAATGACAGTCAAATTAAAGTGGCTAAAAATGGAATCAAGACTTGGATTGCTGGGAAAGGACTAAGGAAAATGCCAAACTAGATAGTCTCCTGATGCAATTATAGATGCTGGACTTAATTTCAGATAACGGAAGTATGACTGATGATCAATTAGAATTCAGGGTCCAAATCCTTATAGAATTTTAAGAGATTTTAAGAAGAGAAAAACACATATGATTTAGAATTCTAGGTGTCCATGTCACAGAACCTTTCTCTAGCCAAGAATCCCATTATTGATTGAATCGAGGCAGATCCAATTCATTGGTAAATGAAAAAAATAACGTTGTCATAATCAGAAAATCCTAGAAAAAAGGAAGAATCACTAAGACAAGAGCTAGGTAAGCAAGCAAGAAGGAGAGGCTAGAAAAGGCAGGGGCTCTCCAACTTTATGAAGATTTATCCAGGATCTAGTAATCTAAAGCCTTGCTTCTTCTAGTCAACTTGTATGAGTCTGTGCTAGGACTTGTCACAAGCAAATTTGAAAATGAAAGAAGTATACTGAAAGCTTTGGTACTTGTCTGATCAATCACACCGATAGCTTTAATAGAATCAAATGGACATTGGAAGGAGATGAAACACAAAAAAATTTCATGGACTTGTTAAAAATAATATTTCTGACGACAGGATTCAATAATTTTTTGAAGAAAGAATTTAATCTAGGCATCATCATAAACCGAAGTTTATAGTCCCAAGGATTTGTAGCATCTCTTATTTTTTGTTAATTAAAAGTTAACGTCGTTATATTCTTGTAAGGATCGTTGTTGTCAATTATGAAACTTATGGGTTACTTATGCTTATTTCTTAGATGTCATTAATTTTTTTAATATATGAAAGTTAATAATATAACTATTAAATTGAACAATAATAATAATTATAATAATAATTATAATAATAATAACAAAAGTAATAATTATAATAATAATAACAATAATAATAATACTAATACTAATAATAATAATAATAATAATAATAAAATATAATAATAAAATATAATTATTAAAAATAATAGTAATAATAATAATAATAAGTTATAATAACTAGTATGTTCACTCTGCGTGTGTTGTGCGCATGATCAACAAACTAAAACATTTGAAACATAATAATTGTTATCCTTTGGCTCAGAACCGGGAGTCGCCTGCAGCTGCTACCATAAGCGGTAGCCATGCCAAAGCAACCGATACCACTCCGATATGTCATCACAGCCCTTGAAATTCACTTGAACCAAACACCAAAACAACAACATACCCAACAGAACTATCGAATCAACAGGTTTTAAGCCAAATTAGTGTTGTAGAGCAAAATATTATCATCATCAACATAACAATGCTCATAAGCATCAATATAACGATACAACAAACATAGTCGTAGCTTCAACCTAACCTGACATCGGTCTCAGGTGAAGCGATGTTCATCATCATCGACATGTTTTTTCAATATAGATGTATCAACCAATTACCATCAAACAAGGAAAATCAAAAAAAAGAAACACCATGTGATGAACATCAAACCAATAGTGGCAAACAACCACAAAAGTCTTAGATGAGTTAATCTTCATAATCATCGACAGAATACTAACCAAAAGCAGCTGATAACCTCAATGGAAAAACAAATTCAGACCGTTAGAGGAAACCAGACATGTCGTATGAAGTCGGCCATAGCGTGGGCACAACAGGCAAACACATCACGCAATCATCAACAACATTTAAATGCCAAAACAGAGCACATAGATACCGGAGAGGCATGACAACAAAATGGTAACTATGGTGGTTACACCACCACCGCCACCACCCCTGATCGGTAGAAGACAAGAATCCGCTCCACCTCAACCCCATAGAGGAGGCAAAGCAACTATTAGATCTACCGCCACCACCATCACCACAGATCTGGCAAGACAGAAAGGCCGGCAACCGTAGTGCCTCCTCTCAAGCCTCTTTCTAGAACCAAAAACACATCCACCGATTTAATGAGAATTATCGATCTATATAGATCTGAGACATGCAAGCCTAGATCAGTTCATCAGAGTTTCGGTAGAACCCTAGGTTCGCTCGTCATCACCACCGTTGTAATCGAGTAAGGGTGGTCAGCCAAAAGTCATGGCCGGCACCGCTTTGGTCATCACTTTCTCCCGGCGATCACGATGCAGGAGGTGCGGTGTGGGCGGTGGCGGGGGTGATAAAAGAGCACTTTATCTCTCTAAGAATGAAACAAATGGGATGACAGAGATAGTTTTTCTCTTTTATCTCTCTAAACACAAATGGGTAAAAATGTAAATACCATAAACATGTGTGGCTAACATCAAAACCAATACAATCAACTATTCATTCAAGTTTGTTTTTTAATATATATGTTAATAATAACAATAATAATAACTAAAATAATAGTAGTAGTACTAGTAGTAGTAGTAGTAATAATAATAATAATAATAATAATAATTTATAAAAGTTACTAAACTTAAAATTAAATAAGTTCAGGGTTGTTTTGTAATTTTATAAACTTTAAATGAAAGTTTTATGTATAAAATAATAAGAAATCAAAGTCGAGGGACCAAAGTGTAACTTTCAAAATTTACAAACCCAACCCATTGTCCTTCCCGTATTTTCACCAGGAGTCGGCCATACTCCGGCCGAGCTCCACCAACTCCAAAAACCCTCGAAATCAATCGCTTCTTGACCCCAAACCGTTACAAATCATCTTAGAAATTGTTTCTAACTTGAATACAATTTTAATTTCGTTTAATCGTCGGTTACAAACACCATTCGATTGACTAACCGAAACACCCTAAATCACATAGTCTTTCGAGCCTTAAACACTAATAATAACTCAATTGATACAACCAGATCGAACGTTTATCTATCCCTAATCAAACAACTCTTAATTTCACCTAAAAACACACAAACATAATGATTCGATCACCAACATCATCGCGACCAATAACATACTCGAACATCATCATCTGGACATCAAGACCCAAAATTTATAGATGGCTTTGGATCTAGTACACTATTAGAAGCTCCAAGTGCAACGAATTTGATTATCATCATCAAATTCTCATCATCGATTCACATAACCACAGTCTGTTCTTCGACTTATTTTTCATTTGTTCATCATCAATCCGACTTCAATCCGGGTAAACACACATAATATCATGATCGTATGATCATTACAAACAAAGCCCTATGATTGTTATAATAATTGTAACCGAATTCATGATCAATCTAGGTTAGATTAGATCTAGGGTTTATGTGATTTTAGGGTTTTACTTGGATTATGTTTTTAAGTTTTAAAACTATGATACACCATGACCACAACCCTGGTTCACTGGTTACTCACTCACATCCCCACTTTGAGGTCCGGGTTCGAACCCGGGCACCCTCAAACATTTTTAAGGCTTTTCAGCCTTTAAATAAATTATAGAAAATTTTTAATAATAAAAAAAAAATTTTTTGTAAACTTTAAATATTTTAAAGACACCAAATTATTTTCTGTAATTTTTCTAAATTTAAATAATTAAATATCTTCTTAATGAAATAACTAAAAAAAGATTATTCTTGGATATTTCTATTAAAATGGATTTTAAATAATAATTAATAATTATTATTGGCCCAAACATCCTTTAAATTACTATCATTTAAATCATGATAATTTCAATGTTTGTTATATTTAAACTTTATTAATTATTATTAATGATTTACTTTCATTTTTTTTATATTAAAACACATAAATGGTATATTTTTTTATTACATTATTTAATGTATTTATAAAAATCCCAAAATTCCACTTAAAACCCTAGTTCTCATTCGATCGTTAAACTTATTATTAAACTTAAACATTGTAAATATATATATGTTTAGGTATCTTGTGAAGGATTTTGTTGGAACATCGACTATTATTCTTACTACTCATCTTATATACTCTTATTTCGTCATGTGAGTTTTCCATGTGAGTTTTCATGCCCGTTATATTTTATTTCATATTTTTTGGGGTGAAACATGTTAACCTTATAAGCATACACTTGTAAACCATCTTGAAACTTGTAATGCATGAGCAATTCGTTTATAAACTTGGCATGGTTATTTGATATATTTATGAGCCTTATATGATAGTCTTCTTGTAAAACAATCATTAACTATTGCTAGTTTAGTGACGTCATAGATCTACGGGCCTGGCAAGCCTATTTAGTGCTAAAGTCGAGGTTATTTCCGGCTCCTAATGACGTATGCTTGTTCGTCATGGGAACCAAGTACAGTTAACTAATCGTTATAAACTTTTAAACTTATTCTTGGTCAAGGTTTGATTGTAGTTATATGTGTTATATAAAATCGCATAATTCATTACCATTGACATGAATTGTTACTTATAAATCTTTTTATATATTTATGTATACTTAACCCATGGAAACTCACCAACTTTCATAGTTGATATTTTATTTTTAACATGATTCAGTAAATACTCAAGTTTGATGATCTCTTGAAGTGTGCTCACGTCTAGGATTTGAACCTAGAAATAAATGAATAATTTAATTTGGATGTTTATCTTATGTTATGGTTTATTCTTGTTTGAGACTTATGGTTGTAATTTGCATTTTAAAACTTATGATAACAATATTTTTATTTAATGATAGCGTTATGTGGCTGTGACAACCCGAGTCTTCGGGTTAGCATCGTTTTCATCGTCTAACATCCCTATGCTATTTTATAGTTAAGCAATTTGATCATTGTAAAAAGAATAAAGGATTGTTACTAGTATTTTACTATTTAGCTATAAACTAAATTAAACAGATTAATTTTAGTTGCAAACTACTTAACTAGAGGGACTATTATGTTAATTCACAAGATTGGGTTATCTTTAAATAACCAACCCTAACCCTACCTCCCGAAACCCTACACAAAACTTTTGGCTTCTCCACCAAAAGATTCAAGCTTTCCTTCGACAGCCCCAACCTATCAAAACTTCCCCTGCCGTCCACCGTTTCCATTGGTGACCCTCTCAAAGCATCGGTATCATCTCCAACGGCTTCGATCATCAACCGCAACAACCCGTTTGGTATGGTTCTCTTTTGTTATGTCTATGGTATTCGGTTTCGCGTACGGTTTCCTTTCGTTCATGACGTACGATCATAGTGGTACCGGTTTCGGGACATCATGTTGTGTATGTATTCTGCATATGTATATGTATGAATGTGTTCTGTGTATATACACATATGTACGTGTTCTGCGTATGTATGTATATATGTGCGATTCTATGTATGTATGTATGTATGTGTGAAATCTGCGTATGTATGTATATAGGTATGTGCGCTGCGTATGTATCGTATGTATGTATATGTGTGTGAATCCTGCGTATGTATGTATAGATGTGTGATTCTGCGTATGTATGTATATATGTATGTGCGCTGCGTATGTATCGTATGTATGTATATATGTGTGAATCCTGCGTATGTATGTATATATGTGTGGTTCTGCGCATGTATGTATATATGTGTGTTTCTGCGTATATGTATGCATGTATATGCTCTGCGTATGTATATATAGATATGTGTGTATCCTGCGTATGTGTATATATGAATGTGTTCTGCGTATGAATACATATGTGTGTGGCCTGCGTAAGTATATATATATGTGTGTGTAGGTGCTGCGGGTGGATATATATGTCGGCTATATGTACGTATACGTGTTTGTATAGTCGCATAATGTGCACCGCTTGTATGGTGTTCTTGCTGCGAATGAGGTTCTGCGAAGGTGAAATATATGCCTATATATATGAAATTGTGTGTGTTCTTGTGTGTAAGAATTGTTAACCGCCGATAGCCTTTGTGAATGTGGTCCGATTGTGTTTGTGTACATGATTCGGTGATGTTATATATATATATATATATATATGCAGCCATACGTGATGCGATTATATATTATATACATAATGGGTATGTTGCGGGTATGTATGCTTTGATGGGTTGTGTGTGGTGTTCTGTATGTGCATGGATGTCTCGATTGTGGGATTGGAACAGTTGGGTATGCGGTTGTGGTGTGTATATATGTGTGTTACTGCCATGTATATGTATAGAATATGTGTGTTGTGTGGCTGTGAAAGTTCCTGCGACATGCATAGCATGCATCATGTATATGTGCATTTTGCATTGTCCATATGTATATATTATATTATGGTTGTGTTTATATGAATTCATGTGTGTGTCTTTTGCATATATGAATGCATGTGTGTGTACGTATGACAATAAGTGTTTACGTGTGAATTATTCTTGTATTGTAATGCATTTGATTGTGTGTGACGGGTGGGTTTGAGAAGAGAAATAACGTTAGCCGGCACCGTAACCGAACCGTAATCATGAACCATGTCCTTTTATTCCGAATAACCCATACACTTATTTGTTGCAACGCATTCGAGGTGAGTCTTCACGACCCCTGTTTTACATTACTTTCCTTTTGGGGGAGAAAACATGCAAACTTTATTTACAAATGGTTTCTAGTATTATTGTTATCGCCTGTTACGTTAGTGCAAGCATCTTGAAAAGTCCTTACATTCTCGAACCGTTAGTAATGTGTAGCGAGGTAATTCTGAGTAGTACTACTGGTTTGACAAACCCCGCCGGGCTAGTCGCGCTAGCTTGATTGGAGGTCAAACGGTGCATTATTGACTTAACATTTGTCACTGTCTGGTGAGACGTGACGGAAGGCAACAAACATACGAACATACAAACAGTCAGCCTCGGTTCGAAACGCTAAGTAACTTGATTATAGGCTAGCTACCTATCGATATGCTTTAATTACTATACCATTCGAACAGTTACAAACATTTTTTTTCTGTGATAAAACCTGTGAACTCACCAACTTTATGTTGACACACTTTAGCATGTTTTCTCAGGTAACAGGAACGCTTAAGCTTATGATGCACGATTAAGGAACGCACTCAGGACATGCATCATCAAACATATTTACTTGCATTGATTATTTTGTTTTGACTTAGCACTTATAACTTTCAGTATTGTTTACTTTTCATTATTCGCTTCCGCATTGTTATTCATTTCAGTTTTATGCTTCCGCACTGATGTCTATTCTTTATGCTACTCTGATTAAGTCAAACGTTATTTTTAAATTCATTTAGTGTCATTTGATATGATCGTGTCTGAGATCCTGGTTTGTCACACGCCTCGCGGTAAAACCCCGCACGTGGAAATTAAGGGTGTGACAGATTGGTATCAGAGCACAGGTTATAGAGAACTAGGATTGCATTTGCATCTAGACTATAGCCTTAGACACAACACTAGCATTGCACGGATACAATTACTTGTTTACGACTTTTGGATGTACCATTCATGGCATACTCGCACTACGTTACAGGATGTCCACATCATCATCATCTGAACCATCGATGTCACCTATATCACTCTCGACTAGCAGGGAGACCGAGGATTCCGCTCGTCTGCCTTCAGCATCTATACCTGTTTCTTCACCCCCGGAGTCTAAGACGCCGACTTGAGCCTACCGTTGCCGCTACGGGGTACGGGGAGCCCTTAAATGCCCATGACTCACCTAACACCCATAATTGGGACTGGTTACCAGGATTGATTGCCCGATGGATTAGGAGGAGAACTGCCCTACCCTCCTACTCCCTTCACACCTGCTTCTACTCCTATCCTACCATGTATTCCTCACCCGCCTGAACAATCTTTCGCCGCCTTTGTAGCTGCGATGAAACGTGAGGTACGCTGTATGCATCAGACAACCGGAAGGTTAAAACCCTATCAGAGGATCAGGCTCGAACACATAGACGCATAGAACTTCAGAAAGAAAGCCTTGAATCCACTGACAAGTGCCATAATAGACTCGTTAAGGAATTTAAACAACTAGTGGCTCGTGTTAACACTTTAGAGGCTAGTGCCGTGGAATCCGAGCAGCATCGTGTTCAAGCAGTAGTGAGAATTGCGGAATTAGAGGCACAGGTCGAAGCTCTAGTTGCATAACAAGAAGAAGAGGAGCTCGAAGAGGAACCTGAGGAGGAACCTGAGGAAGACCCTGAGGAGGTTCCAGAAGATGATGAAGAAGATGCAGCATCAGTTATCTCTTCAGCTGGTGACGACACCTAAGCATTTCATGTCATTTCCTTAACCTAGGTGGGAAGGGTTGTTCCCATCCAACTGATATATATTTTGAATTTTGATCATTTGATTTGAATATATTGTACTCCTTACAATTTATTTTCATCGAAGATTATTATTTGATTTTTTTTTGGTTGCTGTGGCTTTGTGAAATACATGATTATTTATATTGTACATTATGATGACTATATATTATATATTTTCTCATATTTGTGTACTGTGAATTGAAGAATCATGTCTGGAAGAAGACCTGGACGCCCGAGTGGGCGGGGAAACGTCAACATGACTCAAGCTGAACTGGATGCCATCATCAATGAGCGTGTAGCTGACGCGCTTGCAGCTTATGAGCAGACCCGCAATCAGAACCAGAACAACCAGAATCTGAATCAAGGTCCCTCGTCTGCACCTTCAAGATGTTTATGGACTGCAAGCCTCACTCTTTCAGTGGTTCTGAGGGTGCTGTCACATTGCTACGCTGGTTGGAGAAACTTGAGTCGGTTTTTGCCATGTGCAATTGTCCTGTTGGAACCGTGTCAAGTATGCATCTGGCACATTAGAAGGACCAGCGTTAACTTGGTGGAACTCACAAGTCCAGACATTAGGACTTGAGGCTGCTAATAACCTACCATGGGATGATTTCAAGAAGCTGATGAAGGAAGAATACTGCCCGAGGAATGAAGTCCAGAAGCTGGAAAGTGAATTCTGGAATCTTAAAATGGTTGGCTCCAACATTGAGGAATATACGACTCGTTCACACGAGTTGGCTACTTTATGTCCTCAGATGGTAGACCCAGACTACAAAAGGATAGAGAGGTATATTGATGGTTAGCTCCTCAGATTCAAGCTAGTGTCATAGCTGCGGAACCTGAGACTATTCAGCATGCTATCCGACTAGCTCACAGACTCACCGATCAGGCGGTGGCGCAGGGCACTCTGCCTAAACGTAGCACTACATCTGGTCATCCGACTACAAAGAAAATGGGATAGTACCACCAGCAAGTCTTCGACCTCGAACAACTCCCAACAACAACAAGTCAGAAAGTTTGACTCTCCCAAAAGCTCCACCAACAATAATCAGAACAACAACAACAATGGTCAGGGATCAAGTAACTATGTGGGCAAGTATCCAAAGTGCAACAAATGTAACTTTCATCATCATGGCCAGTGTAATCGTTTTCGTTGTCAAAGGTGTGGAAGATGGGCCATGCTGCTAAAGACTGTAGGGGTGAACTGATGACCAGGCAACAACCTTATCAACAACGAGGGTGAAGTGACTAGAGGCTGTTTTGAATGTGGTAAAGAGGGTCACTATAGGAAGGATTGTCCACAACTGAAGAATGGGAACAGGGGTAATACTGGAAACACAACTATGGGAATGGTGCTAAGGTCGAGCTTTCGTGATTGGGTCTAGTGAGGCAAGGAATGATCAAAACGTGTTACCGGTACGTTTCCTCTGAACGACTGTTTTGCTTCTGTATTATTTGATACCGGTGCTGATAGGAGTTTTATCTCTACCAATTTTAGTAAACTTCTAGATGTAACGTCAACCAAATAGAACCTAGTTACACCGTAGAACTAGCTGATGGTAAAATGATTGAGGCAACACATATTCTCAAAGGATGTAAACTAGAACTATCGGACACAAGTTAGATATAGACCTCATGCCTGTTACACTTGGTAGCTTTGATGTGGTAGTCGGCATGGACTGGTTATCTAAGAACCAAGCTGAGATTATCTGTCGTAAAAAGGTCGTTCGTGTACCACACCTAGTGGTGAAGTCTTATATGTTCAGGGCGAGAAGGTGGTGTAGTCTCTGGCATCATATCGTACATGAAAGCCCAGAAATGCTTACGTAAGGGCCATACCGCTATTTTAGCTATGATCACAGAAAAGACTATCGAAGAAAAGAAGATCGAGGATATCCCTATTGTTTGTGACTTTCCGGAGGTTTTCCCTGAAGACTTACCTGGTCTTCCACCGCATCGTCAAGTCGAGTTCCAGATTGATTTGACGCCTGGAGCCACACCTATTGCAAGAGCACCGTATAGACTAGCTCCAAAAGACTGGAAGAACTGTCTACTCAACTACAAGAACTCTTGGATAAAGGGTTTATCAGACCTAGCTCATCACCATGGGGAGCCCCAGTCCTGTTTGTCAAGAAAAAGATGGGACTTTTCGCATGTGTATCGATTACCGTGAACTGAACAAAGTGACGATTAAGATCGTTATCCTCTTCCCGTATCGACGATTTATTTGACCAACTTCAAGGGTCAAGTTTCTATTCCAAGATAGATTTGAGATCAGGATATCATCAACTGAGAGTCCGAGAGGAGGACATATCAAAGACAGCATTCAGAACCCATTACGGTCACTATGAGTTTTTGGTTATGCCTTTTGGGTTGACAATGCACCAGCGGTGTTCATGGATCTTATGAACCGCGTGTGCAAACCCTACCTGGACAAATTTGTCATTGTTTTTATCGATGACATTGATATACTCAAAGAACAAGGAGGAGCATGAGGAACATCTTCGATTGATTTTGGAATTACTTAAACAAGAGAAACTGTATGCCAAGTTTTCGAAGTGTGACTTCTGGATTCGGGAAGTCCAATTCTTGGGCCATGTGGTCAATGAGAAGGCATACATGTCGATCCAGCAAAGATAGAAGCTATCAAGAACTGGGCTACGCCAAAGACCCCACGGAGGTACGCAATTTCTTGGATTGGCTGGATATTACCGACGATTTATTGAAGGGTTTTCGAAGATCGTCCAACCACTTACAATGTTAACGCAAAAAGGCATTGCGTACAGTTGGGGTGACAAGCAGGAATCATCATTCCAGTTCTTAAAACAGAAACTCTGCACGGCACCGATATTGTCTTTACCCGAGGGAACCGAAGATTTTGTGGTGTATTGCGATGCTTCTATTCAAGGTCTCGGTTGTGTGCTAATGCAACGCGAGAAGGTGATCGCATACGCTTCCCGACAGTTAAAGGTTCACGAGAAAAACTACACGACACACGACTTAGAGTTGGGAGCCGTTGTGTTGCTCTCAAGATATGGAACACTACTTGTACGGTACCAAGTGCACCATTTATACTGATCACAAGAGTCTTCAGCACATTTTCGAACAGAAGGAGCTGAACATGAGGCAACGTCGTTGGGTCGAGTTGTTGAACGACTACGACTGTGCAATCAAATATCATCCGGGTAAGGCTAACGTAGTAGCCGACGCCCTAAGTCGAAAGGAAACACCTAAGCGAAAACGAGTTCGAGCATTATAACTCACCATTCATACTGGATTACCCGACCAAATACGTAATGCTTAACTTGAAGCTTTGAAAGACGAGAACCTAAAAGCTGAATCACTACGAGGCATGGAGAAACAACTGGAAACCAAATCAGACGGAATTCGATACTTCATGGACCAATATGGGTTCCCTTGTATGGAGACCTACGGAGCTGGTAATGGACGAAGCTCACAAGTCACGGTATTCTATTCATCCGGGTTCAGACAAGATGTATCACGATCTAAAAGTCCTTTACTGGTGGCCAAACATGAAAGCTGACATTGCCACATACGTAAGCAGATGCTTAACCTGTTCTAAGGTTAAGGTGGAGTATCAACGACCGTCTGGTTTACTACAACAACCAGAAATTCCAGTATGGAAGTGGGAGCAGATATCTATGGATTTCATCACAAAACTGCCACGAACACCCAGCGGATGCGATACCATTTGGGTGATTGTAGATCGATTGACGAAATCGGCACACTTCCTACCAATTAGAGAGAATGATAGAATGGAGAAGTTAACTCGTATCTACTGAGAGAAATAGTCTCGCGGCACGGTGTGCCAATTTCTATCATCTCCGATCGTGACGCTCGATTTACCTCACACTTCTGGCAATCATTACAACGAGCATTGGGTACCCGCTAGACATGAGTACTGCATATCATCCCCAAACGGATGGCCAGAGTGAGCGTACGATCCAGACTTTGGAAGACATGTTACGCGCTTGCGTGATTGATTTCGGCAGCAGTTGGGAAACTCACTTACCGCTGGTTGAGTTTTCTTACAATAACAGTTATCACACGTCGATCAAAGCTGCTCCATTGAGGCACTGTATGGGCGTAAGTGTCGATCACCTATTTGTTGGGCGGAAGTTGGAGAAAGTCAACTTACCGGTCCTGAACGGGTGCATGAGACGACTGAGAAGATCGTACAAATCCGTAACCGCATGGCAGCAGCACGTGACCGACAGAAGAGTTATGCTGACAAACGTCGCCGACCGTTGGAATTTCAAATCGGTGACAAGGTACTTTTGAAAGTGTCACCTCGAAAGGGTGTGATTCGTTTCGGGAAACGTGGAAAATTAAGCCCTAGATACGTGGACCGTTTGAAATTGTCAAACGGGTTGGCCCGTAGCTTATCAGTTGAACTTACCAGAAGAGCTTAGCGAATACACAATGTGTTCCATGTTTCGAACCTAAGGAAATGTCTTACAGATGACTCTTGTTGTTCCATTAGACGAGATTCATGTGGATGAACAACTGCGTTTCTTCGAGGAACCGGGGGAAATTATGGACCGAGAGGTCAAAACCCTCAAGCATAGTCGTATTCCTATTGTCAAAGTCCGTTGGAACTCAAAGCGTGGACCAGAGTTTACCTGGGAACGCGAGGATCAAATGAAGAAGAGTACCCACAATTATTCAAAGATCGGACATCTAATTCATAAGGTATCATTTTTTTAGATATCCTTTCTTCCAATTTCGAGATGAAATGATGTCGTAACTCTCGCGAAAACTCACATCTCTCTGCTTATGTCTTTGATCTGGGTTCCTACGCAAGTTTCTGAATCACCCTTCCATAGATGCTATTAACCTTACGTTCTGCATTAAGCCTGATGTTCAAATTTTCGGGACGAAAATTCTTTCAACAGGGGATAATGTGACAACCCGAGTCTTCGGGTTAGCATCGTTTTCATCGTCTAACATCCCTATGCTATTTTATAGTTAGCAATTTGATCATTATAAAAAGATAAAGGATTGTTACTAGTATTTTACTATTTAGCTATAAACTAAATTAAACAAGATTAACATTTAGGTGCAAACTACTTAACTAGAGGGACTATTATGTTAATTCACAAGATTGGGTTATCTTTAAATAACCAACCCTAACCCTACCTCCCGAAACCCTACACAAAACTTTTGGCTTCTCCACCAAAAGATTCAAGCTTTCCTTCGACAGCCCCGACCTATCAAAACTTCCCACTGCCGTCCACCGTTTCCATTGGTGACCCTCTCAAAGCATCGGTATCATCTCCAACGGCTTCGATCATCAACCGCAACAACCCGTTGGTATGGTTCTCTTTTGTTATGTCTATGGTATTCGGTTTCGCGTACGTTTTCCTTTCGTTCATGACGTACGATCATAGTGGTACCGGTTTCGGGACATCATGTTGTGTATGTATTCTGCATATGTATGTATGAATGTGTTCTGCGTATATACACATATGTACGTGTTCTGCGTATGTATGTATATAATGTGCGATTCTGTGTATGTATGTATATATGTGTGAAATCTGCGTATGTATGTATATAGGTATGTGCGCTGCGTATGTATCGTATGTATGTATATGTGTGAATCCTGCGTATGTATGTATAGATGTGTGATTCTGCGTATGTATGTATATATGTATGTGCGCTGCGTATGTATCGTATGTATATATATGTGTATCCTGCGTATGTATGTATATATGTGTGGTTCTGCGCATGTATGTATATATGTGTGTTTCTGCGTATATGTATGCATGTATATGCTCTGCGTATGTAATAGATAGTGTGTATCCTGCGTATGTGTATATATGAATGGTTCTGCGTATGAATCATATGTGTGTGGCTGCGTAAGTATATATATATGTTGTGAGGTGCTGCGGGTGGATATATATGTCGGCTATATGTACGTATACGTGTTTGTATAGTCGCATAATGTGCACCGCTTGTATGGTGTTCTTGCTGCAAATGAGGTTCTGCGAAGGTGAAATATATGCCTATATATATGAAATGTGTGTGTTCTTGTGTGTAAGAATTGTTAACCGCCGATAGCCTTTGTGAATGGTCCGATTGTGTTGTGTACATGATTCAGTGAGTTTATAATATATATATAATATATATATATATATATATATATTATATATATATATATAATATATATATATATATATATATGCAGCCATACGTGATGCGATTATATACGTATATACATAATGGGTATGTTGCGGGTATGTATGCGTTGATGGGTTTGTGTGTGGTGTTTTGTATGTGCATGGATGTCTCGATTGTGGGATTGGAACGGTTGGGTATGCGGTTGTGGTGTGTATATATGTGTGTTTACTGCCATGTATATGTATAGAATATGTGTGTTGTGTGGCTGTGAAAGTTCCTGCGACATGCATAGCATGCATCATGTATGTGCATTTTGCATTGTCCATATGTATATATTATATATATGGTTGTGTTTATATGAATTCATGTGTGTGTCTTTTGCATATATGAATGCATGTGTGTGTACGTATGACAATAAGTGTGTTACGTGTGAATTATTCTTGTATTGTAATGCATTTGATTGTGTGTGACGGGTGGGTTTGAGAAAGAGAAATAACGTTAGCCGGCACCGTAACCGAACCGTAATCACGAACCATGTCATTTTATTCCGAATAACCAGTTCCGTTACTAATATTTAATCTCAATTAAATATTAAATGAACCCAGGTTAATTGGAACCCGATCCTTTGTGCTTACACTTATTTGTTGCAACGCATTCGAGGTGAGTCTTCACGACCCCTGTTTTACATTACTTTCCTTTTGGGGGAGAAAACATGCAAACTTTATTTACAAATGGTTTCTAGTATTATTGTTTATCGCCTGTTACGTTAGTGCAAGCATTCTTGAAAAGTCCTTACATTCTCGAACCGTTAGTAATGTGTAGCGAGGTAATTCTGAGTAGTACTACTGGGTTTGATAAACCCCGCCCGGGCTAGTCGCGCTAGCTTGATTGGAGGTCAAACGGGTGCATTATTGACTTAACATTTGTCACTGTCTGGTGAGACGTGACGGAAGGCAACAAACATACGAACATACAAACAGTCAGCCTCGGTTCGAAACGCTAAGTAACTTGATTATAGGCTAGCTACCTATCGATATGCTTTAATTACTATACCATTCGAACAGTTACAAACATTTTTTTTCTGTGATAAAACCTGTGAACTCACCAACTTTATGTTGACACACTTTAGCATGTTTTCTCAGGTAACAGGAACGCTTAGCTTATGATGCACGATTAAGGAACGCACTCAGGACATGCATCATCAAACATATTTACTTGCATTGATTATTTTGTTTTGACTTAGCACTTATAACTTTCAGTATTGTTTACTTTTCATTATTCGCTTCCGCACTGTTATTCATTTCAGTTTTATGCTTCCGCACTGATGTCTAGTTCTTTTATGCTACTCTGATTTAAGTCAAACGTTTATTTTTAAATTCATTTAGTGTCGTTTGATATGATCGTGTCTGAGATCCTGGTTTGTCACACGCCTCGCGGTAAAACACCGCACGTGGAAATTAAGGGTGTGACAGTGGCTTTGAACAATCTTAACACTCACATCTCGATGATTCCGCCGATAAGTTTGAGGTGTGACAGGATTCATCAGATCTGAGCTGACCAAGCGAATGAACTTGCTACTAGATTTTCGAATGCTGAAATCAAGAATGGTATCAGGAATTGTGAAGAAACAAGGTGTCTAGACCTGGTGCTTTTAATTTTTGTTTTATAAGTTGGAGTCTCTTAGGAAAATAATTTTATTGACCTTCTAAATAAATTTCATATTAGGGAGTCTATTAGTAGTGGGTGCAATTTTGTTGTTCATTGCATCGATCCAAAAATCCAATGATATGATTGCCTTAATGATCATATATTAGTTAGCCTAATTAAGATTATAAATAAGATACAATATAAGGTCCATCTTAACCGATTAAAAGGGGTCTGCTTATCTCATTTCTAATAAGCAGAGTGCATCCATTACCAAAAGATCAATTCTTGATGGTCCTCTCGTAAATAATGAAGCGATAACATGGTTTAAGAGGATATCTCATGACTTGCCTCGATTCTTTATTATTGGGTTTGTGAATTTTTACTATTTTTAAATTACATCATTTTACACCATGCATAGCTTTAAACCCAGATCTCCACTCTAACAACCAAAGTCTCTACCAAGTGTGATAGTTTCATAATGGTAAAGTAGAGAAAAAAGATTTTACAGGTAACTATGTGTTCCGTAACAAAATGGTTGTATGTGCAACTACTATGGTTTGTAGGTCTGATTAATATTTTCTTAGTAACAGGATTGTGTTGTAAACAAAAACCTATGAGGTTCGATGCATTAAATCAATGTTTTTAGAATTAAACCGAACAGTAAACCGTATGTCTTATCGTTCATTGGTTGGATCTGTTCAACTGGTCATTACTGTAAATAACAACCGAATTAAAATATAACTATTTTAACAAATATATGTAAAATATACTGAAAAATTAATAAATATATAATATAAAACCGGTTCTGATCGAACTATCAACCACAAAATGATTTTAAGAAGCGAATCGTATTGAAATCGGGTTTTCGATATAACAAGACAGGCTTGCATTTGATTTTCAAAAGAACGCATTAAATATATACTTTTCTCATTTCTTGATACAAATGAAGCCTTGGAGTGCGCAAAGGTCAACGGCGAAATGTATGGTCGCATGTACAACCTTTATTGAATATTTTAATATATAAATTTTGACGTCATAAATCTCATATATTAAATCATTCGCTTTAACTGTCGACTTAAATTATATAATCAGGATTCCATCTCTCATTTTATTTTTATAATTACATTATAATTTTCTATTCCATTTTCTAAAAATTAAATAATATATTTTTATATTTTATCATTAACTTTTATCTCTCATCCATTACAATCAATTTCAAAAGTATTAAAAAATTTATGATGATTATATTATAATTTTTTAAATATGGGAAATTATAATATAACCCCCATAAAATCTATTTTTAACTCACTAACAATCACTTATAGTATAAAACAACTACTCATATTTCATTTGATGTTTCGCAGGTTCGAAGAAAGTGGAATTAAGATTGTATTACACCGGTTGATCTATAAACTTCAATTTACAATACTAAAAAGTGGCGTACAAAAGAAAAACAAGACTAGAAGCTGCATTTTACCTAACGTAATTTTCATGTGTAACTAGTATTAAACGTTTAGTCAGTGATGCATGCATTAAAAACTCAATTTTAACATAAGATCAAGCAGTATTAATATTAATATATATAATCCTTCTATAGTTGTATACACAATATCTACTAATCTATCATATCCTACTAATCACTTAATTAATTAGTTAACTATTACACTCTAATTGTAAAACAATATATCGTATTATATCATATCATATCAGATAATATACGTTCAGTTCAGTTGAATGTTTCAACATTCGGGTCACCAGCACTGATCCGTCTCCCAATTCCGGCCACTATATCCACTATACGACGGAGTCGATCTAACACTCGAATACGTTCTCGATCGGAAAAACCTCCGATCGTAATCCGCCCGTTTGTCAGGATCCGAAAGCGTCGAATAAGCGTCGTGAATCCTCATAAACTCCTCGCCGGAGGAATCATTCACATCGGGATGTGACGTTCTAGCGAGCCTCCGGTACGCCGTTTTGATCTCACTTCCGGTGGCTTCCGCTGAGATCCCGAGTATTCCGTACAAAGACGGCGGAGACATGACCGCCGTGGGCAGCGGAGCGAAGCATGTGGTCTCGCCGGAGTAAGCGGTGGCGGAGATCGGCGATGTGTGCGGTGACCGGAGGTTGGGTGATGTTGGAGACGGTAGGGCGGAGGGGGCGGTGTGAAGCGGCGGTGGTGGCGGTGGTCGGAGGCGGAGGGGGTTGGGGGTGGTTGCCGGAGAGAACATGGTTGATGGTGGTCGCCGGAGATGTGACGGTGGTCGCCGGAGGTGTGTTGAGGAAATGAGATAGCTGTGGATATATATAAGCCGACGGTGGTGTTTTTTTACTTTTATTTATTATTAGCCCCATTCAATAATTTCTATCTTATTTATTTATTTATTTATTTATTATTTTACTGTAATATTAAATTTATGATAATGGTCTATTTTCTATACTTTTACGCATTGATATTTTGTTCAATTTTTATTTATGTTTCAACATCCCACAAAATCACAATTAATTATTGTAAGGAAAGTGGTTGTTTCCAGAAGTGTGAATTTTTTAAACGGCTTATAATTTAATGGACGTATGTAATAGTACTTTTGAGATATAATTGTTAATAACAATTCTGTGCACCAATCAAATTTGGAAAATTTTAAATTGTTGTATTTTCCAAAGATATATATTAATGTAGGTTTCATTTGATCCATTGATATATTAGACGTCTCTGTCTTACGTTATATGTGGCTGTGATATGAAAACGGTGGTTTATAATTTGGATTCTCTCCGTTGTCACGTCTCTTGGGTGCTTAAAATTGACATATATGATTTTACCTTCTTTTCCATTTTTCACTAATTTATATTTAATATACAGATTGTTTTTTTCTTGAACGAGAAAGAAATATTAGTTTAAGTGTTTAAATTAATATAATATTTTTCTAAATAGAAATTAATGTGAATATGTCTAAAAAATAAAAGAATAACATAAGAAAAATGGCAAAATAATTTTTTTTATTAAATACAATAGATTTCTTTTAAGGTTGTTTTACCCCATATATAGCGGTAATAAATATCAAGATTTATTGACGAAAATGTTATATATAGGGTTCTAATATACGTTATATATGGGGTCATAATAATACAGACATCACACATTATAAATTAACGCATCACTATACGTATCGTGTATCACTATACGTGGCATAAAGCATCGACGACATTGAAAACAAGAAAAATTCAGCGGGGATGGAGACTGTCAGAAGTTTATACGACACATATAGAGTTATACGATGCGCATAAGAAATTTTGACATGATTACAATGGAAATTTTAAGGGCTGCCATACAGGTTATACCTTTCCGTATTGGGCTATACGACCCGTATAAAAGTTTGGGGTGTTGATTTGTAATCAAAGGTGTCTAAATATCAGTACCCTGTACATATAACAATATAAAAGTGATAGAATACTATAAATGGTAAATTATTAATCAATAAGAATTTTCTACATGTGTTAGCAATTTGCATATCATTCGTTCCAAATTAAAGATAATTTAGGCGTTGGCCATGGCATCCATCTCCTTCGCATACAGAAGACGTGTCTTTGAGCCCCCAAGTAGTTTCTTAACAAGTCTTTTTAGTTGTTAGCTTTTTTAATCTTAAATAATTTTCCTCTATTATTATTATTGTTATTACCACCACCACCACCCACCAATGTAATCCATTAACAGCCTTAAAAATAATTTAAGATAGTTAAACAAACATGAAAAAAAGTGCTAAAAAACTAACGTCACATTCCAAATCTATTTTCTTGAATTAGATATTTGTTATAAAAGATAATGGTTGAAGATCGCAAATAATCCTCACCTTGTATGAATTTGCCATAAAACACCCATGTTGCTCATATAATGCCAAATGGAATTTGATATACTGTAATTTGTAAGAGGAATTTAATTTTGAACAGAAGGTAATCGAAACTGAGATAAAATGGGAAGTTGATAATCACTAACATACTATGATAGTAACATAAATGCAATGGAATACAACTTCCTTCGTAACTCTAACTAAAATATAAAAGATAAATAAAACGAAAATTGACTGGCCGAGATGAAATTTCTAGTTCTCGTAATATAAGAAGTTTGAATTATATTTTGTATTTGAAGATATAATTTTCATTATCAGTTATTGTTGTTTTGAAATAAAGTTTAAAACGAGGTGAAATTTTATTATTTTTATTTATATGGAAGACTCGAATTTAAGTAATTACGTAATTGATAGTCTTTGGAAGTGAAATGTATAAAAATAATATAGTAAAAATACGAGTAATATAATTATTAAGTATATAATTTTAATATAACGGGTAAATATGTAATATATATTTTTTAGAAAGTGGAAATGTGTAATTGATTTTTAAACTTGGATAGATATGTAATTAATGATTTTGGGGAGGAGAAATATATAAATACCCCTATATATTTATTGGAGAGGATCAACCATAAACCGAAAATACGGATAACATGAGAACAAATCTTTTGATCATAATGTCATAATTAATGATGGTATATTCTTTGTAGTTATACGAAACATAAATAAAACATAGAGTTAAATACGTTTTACGTCCCCGAGGTTTCATAGAAATTGTTATTTAAATTCAAAAGTTTAAAATTTTATTATTTCCATCCAAATATTTCACTAAAATTATTATTTGAATCTATTTTACTACATCTAACTAACAAGGTTAACTTTTTCCATTAACTTTCAAAGTGAGAGTTATTTTAGTCAAAACAATTACAAAATAAATAACTAACTCACAAGAGGGTTTTTATGTGTTTAGATTTTTTTGATAATTACAATTATGACTTGACTATGATTTTCTTTTGTTGTTTTTGTCTTGCTAATGTATTTTAGTTTACTAATCATGTTACTTTTGCCCATTTTGTTAAACACTGATTTCTTTGGTTTAAAGTTTAATTATGGTTTCGATGATTGACGTTTTATGATTATAATGGTTACGATTATTAGTTGTTCTTATAATTTTATGATAATCAGTTTTTGATGGTTATGATTCAAATAATTTATGCTTATATATATATATATATATATATATATATATATATATATATATATATATATATATATATATATATATATATATATGTTTTATGTTTTATAAAGTTAAAAAAAGTCACTTTTAGTTAGTTATCTTTTAATTTTATTTTAGAGTAAATTACTATTTTAGTCAATGAGGTTTGACGAAAATTACGGTTATAGTACATTAGTTTATTGTTACACACACAGTCCAATAGTTTGAAGGTTTGTTTCAATTTCGGTCCATAAGACTTGTCACACTCCGACCGATAATTTCGGTCCATAAAACTTGTCACACTCCGACCGATAATTTCGGTCCATAAAACTTGTCACACCCCGACCGACGGCGGAATTATCGGAGCGGACGAATGTGAATCGATTATTCATAGCACATGGAATTAAATAAGTTGAAATAATATTAATTGTCATTTTCATTAAAAGATTTTAATAAAATGATACGTTACAATTAAACAATAATTAAAATAAATATAACAAAAGCATTTGATTAAACTAGGTCCAATTCTTAAATGAGCATGAAGAATCCACTAATATTCATTCTTGAAATCATGTGGTGGTCGACGAGTTGTAGATGGTGATGAAAGGACGTCCAGAGGTGTGTTTCTTGATAAAAAAACATCCGGGGACTAAAATAGTAATTTACTCTTTATTTTATCTAATAAAACTTTCAGAGATACATTTCTTGATGAAAGGAATGAAATGCTGACAATCATCATTGTAATTAAAATTGCAATGGTGATTGTCATAAGACACTGAAAGCCTAAAACATCTCACATATGGTTAATTTTTTTATTTTGTATTTGTTTTGACTAAAATACCCCAATGTAGAAAACTTAACGAAAAAACTTAACGGCGTTAATAAGGAGTAGTTAAGTGGATTCAAATGACAATTTTTGTAAAACTTTTGGATGCAAATGACAAAATTTAAACTTTTGAAAGCAAATGACAATTTATATGAAACATCAAGAATGTAAAAAAACATTTAACTCTAAAATATAACTGGGTGTAGTTACATATATAAAACAGAGTTATTTCTTATGTAAAATATATATTATTTTTGTTATTTGTT
Organism: Flaveria trinervia; assembly: GCA_025506515.1. Lineage (NCBI taxonomy): Eukaryota > Viridiplantae > Streptophyta > Magnoliopsida > Asterales > Asteraceae > Flaveria > Flaveria trinervia. Next base: position 75,405,721 of record CM046447.1, read on the forward strand.
ATACTGAAAATATACTTTTGTGAGTCGAAAATGATGTACATGTCATTTGTAGTTATTATTGTAATGGGAAATGAAGAATTGAAGGTTTTAATTCATTAACACAGCATCAACTAAATATCTCTCACCCAATTCAAGCTATGAAATGCAACATGTCTTTTAAAAGATTGGATCAAAGGTCATATCACAATACGAACGTGTCTCACTTTTATTGTTGCTGACAAGTTTAATCTTTTAGATCTAGAGACTGGTATTAAAGAGTGCATCAACCCTCTTGCTTACGCCACCAGCATGACTTATGAGGTGGTGATAGTTTTTATATCTGGTGTCAGACACCGAAGAACATACACTATCAGCGTCATGTCTCTGTCATATGCAAAAAACTTATGAGATGGTAGTAAAGGAAACCCGATTTTTGGTTCTAAAATTATCCATAATTAATTTTCTAATGAACGTCCTTGTATATCGGAATGTTAGAATATTGGTTATAAACCCAAAAGGGTAGGGTGATTTATGGTGGCCACTTTCACTAGAAAAAAAGAGATCAAACAAAGGTAAGTGGGAATGATCTTTTTGTTTTCTATATTATGACAAATTAATGTAACATAATGGGGGCTTGCGCGCACATGGAACAAACTAACCGATTTTTGCTTTTCTAAATATAATAAGCTTACATCCATCTTATAGTCTTAAATATCTTCTAAATATAATTAAATTTATAAATCCATATTACTATACCACATTTACAAAGATGGATGGGTTTTATCATTGTTTTTTTTTTTTCAATCTTAACTGCGAATATATACAATTACTCGCAACATTAAAACACAATTGCTTCTTAGTTCAGCTGCTTCAAGTTTAAACATATGACCGTAGTTTGAACCCATGGAATGACAACTTTTTTTTCCTCATTTCTTTATTATATTTGTGTAATAAAAATTCTTTTAAAATTAAAAAAATAACTTTGCTCTTAGCCCATTAGCAAGCTACGTTGCTTTTGAATTCAGTGACACGGGTTTGACTTCAAGGGTGACAAACCATCTTTTCTTCTTTCTTTTTTTCCTTAAGTTTTTTTTATTAGTTTCTCATAATTAACCATTAACATTTTTTTTTACTGTTTACTTTAAAGAATTTGCCGCTTTAATGTTAACTTCTGTTTGCGTTGCAACGTGCAAGTCATAATACTATCTATGTTATGACCTTAAAGACCGAGTCGTTGTAACTTCGTTTGTTTCTTTTATGTGTTTTATCACTCACTGCCTTAACACGTGTAATAAAGTTTGCAGATGTGTCGCATCGTGCGGGGGAAAATTCTAATGACACCACAACAATACGATTCTATAACATTCTAGTTGAAAGTGGTCTTACTATGATTATACACTCTTATAGTTTTATTGCTTCTGAAATTAACCAATAAAAATTACAGCTTGACGTATTCTTTCTCATTTACCTTATGTGTGAGATATCATCAAAATATTTGATTACGTAGGTTTTATAGTTTTAGTATACTGAATATCTCTTTTGAATCGTGTATGAAATTACTTTTAAACTTGAAAAATAACTTCTGTAAACAAAAAAACCTTTAGCAACTTAGAACTGCTGATGATTGACCTATCAACAATAACTCAAGTACTACTAATCGCTCACGTTGTCTTTGATGCACACTTATTGCTGATAACCCAAGTTGTTGCTATCACAATTACTACTAATAATGCAGGTTACTAATTAATGGTCTCACATACTACTAACAATGTTTTTGCTATTGACCAAGTTGCTTCTAAGCATAGTTACTATTAACGATTGTTTTCACATAACTTTCTACCAAACAATGAAAAATCTAATGCTACTTTGAAAAGCTTTTCAACATAATCGCAAAGGCTCTCTACCACTGGTGCCACACGTTGATTGGTCAGCGAAAATCCTACCATGGTGACAACCCTTGCCTCAAGGCAGTGCACATGAACCCACCATCGGCACACTACCTTAGAACCCTTACTGGGGGGACAGTAATGGAGCGTATACTCCACATCTAGTAACTCATAAATGTTTTTTTTATTTTTTTATGGGTCTTTAAGTAAATTTAACAAAATTAAAATGACTCATTTACCCTAAACAAAGGCAGAGGATAGTAGGGGCCGGGGGTTTGCCTCCCCCTCTTTTTTCGTCTGTAGTGTTAAGTTTTAATCCGGTAGTGTAAATATTTGATCCTGTAGTTTAAATTTTTATATAAATATCGAGAACCCCCTTAAAAAATTAATTTTGCTCCCCCACCCCTTACGGGAGTATTCAAGCTCCGCCACTAACCTAAAATCTCCAAAATTTTACCTCGTGTATAAACTAATGCGCAATATTGAAGAATGAAGACCAATAGACAAAGTTGATGCATTAGTTTTGTATTTCTATACAAAACTAGTACATGACAATAAGGGTGAGCAAAAAACCAAAATAATTGAATCGTAACCAAAATAACCGACGCAACCGAACCGATAAAACCGAAACCGCTAGAAAACCGACGGTTTGGTTTGATGATTTTTTATAAACTGAATTTTTGGGTTCGGTTTTTGTTTTGCTTGTAACAAAAGCCAAAAACACCGAACTGAAACCATATAATCAAACTTGTAAATTTAGAGGTGTAATAATATATTTATAACAATTATTAGTCTATTAGTTACTTATTTAACTTGTCTTATCTAAAAGAGATTAAATATTTAGGCTTCAAGAATAATATTTAATTTTTTTTTAATTTGAATTGATAGATTAAAATGTTTTATTGAATATATTGTTCTTATATTTTATGTATTGCATTTAATTTTAATATCAACTAAATTATAAAGATATATATATTTTATTTAGAAATCAATAAAATAATGTAAGGCCAAAGTTTTTGGCTTAAATTTATTACTTTAAAACAATTTTTTTCTAAAACTTGAAGCACAAATGGTAAAACCGAAAAAAACCAAAAACCAAACCGAAACCAGAGTTAAAACTGAAAACACCAAAACCGAACAGTTTTAAAAACCTAGAAACCTAAATATCGGTTTTTGGTTTCGGTTTTAAGCGAAAACCGAACCAAACCGACCATGCACACCCCTACATGACAATACAAAAATTGAGGCATAACCTTACAAATTGATCGTCATAATTACATATACTACAAATACGAATGTCGGAGCCACTTGTTAATTGAATAAAAAATCGTATGTATTATGTATCTATACTAATAAATCAAAATTATAGAAGTCATGTGTTATTTTTTTAGATTATACAACTAGGTTTCACCTAACATTTATACATATGTTATCACTACAATAAAAGTTATAAATTAGTAATAAATATACTTCCCTTAAGTAATGCTTAATTATGTTAATCAAATTAAAATTTTCCTAATAAAATAAAATGTTTCACTAAAAAATATTTCAATAAGAGTTAATATTATTACAATCCAATTTAATATCTAGCTAATTATTATTAGAATTAAAATACTTTACGCATCATACTTTGTAAACAAACATTTTTACAATATCAATATTTTCTTGAAATCAAATACAATTAAAATTATCGCTTAGTCACCCTAAAACATTTTCACTTCAAGATACACCACAGATCAATCTTCTCAAATCTATGTATGTTTAACTGTTTCAAAATCTCGTATTTATAATTCATATATATTATTTCAACTCAACTAAAACACGAGTATTTAACGTAATATAAAAAAAACAAAGAAAACGGAATCAAGTTGTCTTGGCTAGTTGCCTTAGTGATAAGTATGCAAGCAACTAAACCCCTTACAGCAACCATTTTTCTTAGTTTTTTTATATTTCTTCTAATATTTTAAAAGTTGCACCGCCATATTTACTTGCTTTCTTTTTATATAGATTTTAATAATTTAATACTTGCAGCTGTCATTTTCTTCATTTCCTTATATTTATTTTATATTTTTTCTCTTTTTAAAAATAATATTATTAAATCCGCATATGTCATTTAGATGTGCTATTCTTATCTATGTTTAAGTTAAAACTTTATTTAAACTGAGCTTCTTATAATTAGAGATGTCAATCGTGCCAGGTTGGCAGGTTGGAATATCGAACACGAACCTAACCAAATTTTATTTGGGTCAAAAACTTCAACCATAACCTAAACCTATATAAAATCATATATGGATTCGTTTAACCCATTATTTTAAAAAGGTCAAAATAATCTATAGTAAATTGATATCGAAGTATCACTTTAAAATTACACATGTAACACGCCAGATGTTATGGTTTCAAGTTTAAAACATACGTCTTTAGTAATAAACTCTTTTTTTATAAACTTTAAAGTGAAGTTCATAACTAAAGTTTTAAATTAAAATTTTAAACTAAAAAAATACCTAAAAATAATATAGTAATGTAAAAATTATTTTTTTAATAAATTACAAATTTTGTATTTTAAGTATACTTAAAATTATGGATTTTGTTCTTAAATTTTAATAAGTACACACAGTGTCATTTATTTAAAAACTGATCACGCTTTCGTCTTTTCTACTAACAAGTGTTTACTTTTTCTATTAGTTTTATATAAATGACCATTTAACCCTTACATTTTAAATGACGAAATGTGTAGTTTTCACTAATCTTCTATTTTTTTTCTTTTTTTATTTCCTTCACTTTTCTTCTTCTCTTTTCTTTTTTCTAATCACTTTAATATATTAACTTATTTTTATTTTAAATCCTTAACCCTTAAAATGATAAAAATATGCTACTATTATCTTTTATTTTCTTTCTTTATGTTTCTCTTTTCCTTTATTTTTTATCTCGTTTATAAAATCATCACAAATATTAGTAATAAAGCATTTTTATATATTTTTATAAAAAGTAGTTTTATTTATAGATTTTTATTTTAGTCGAAAATTATTTTCATTTGTTCACTTTTTTCATTTTCTTTCTAATAAAACCAATACATATTAGACAACCCGATTTTTTTAACTTTTTTGATACAAGATTTTTTAGTCGTTTTGAATTGTTTGGTTTATAGTTTACATTCAAAACTAGTTTGAGAAGTAAGATTTTGATTTGTGATTTGAATTTTTAATTTTTGGTATTCAATCAAATGATTTAAATATTAATATATGGAGAGTCTGTAACTGTATTTTCAAATAATACTAAAAGGTTTTTTAAACAACTACTTGGAAGTTCTTAAATAAACAAATCATTCAAATTTTCTCTACTTAAATGCACTTTTGTTTAATGTTTTATTTAAACAGTTTATAATGAGGTTTTACCTTCGTAAATAAAAACCAAACAAGTGAAAATTTAAACCAAAAGCAAACCAAACAATTACTAACTGTTTTGCTTTGGTTTGGTTTTATTAATAAGGTTATTGCACTTTTTAAAATAATAACACCTTAAAAACTCCATGTATCAAGCAATCAATTAGTATAGCATAACTTATAATTATTATAACCAAGTAAAGTACGAAGAGTCACATTTCAAAATCATACGGTCGTTAATAAGTTTCTAATATAACATAATTGAAAATTCTTATATAAAAAGGTAATAAAAAACGACGGTTAAACAAAACCAATTACTAGTTTCAATTTTGTGACATGAAAATGATATATTTTGAACTCTCTAATTTATTCTCGTACTATTAAGAAAGTAGATAACAAAGTTTTAAAAACAACAATAATATTACAAATTAAAAAACTATAAATAAAAGTATTTGTATAGAAAAAATTAAGAATAGATAAGTAATAATATTTAGGATAAGTTTATAACATAAAAAACTGATTAAAAAGATAAAGAAAATAAAATAAAAAATAAAAGATTAATAAAAATTACAGATTTCGTCCTTTAAATCATAAAGGCAAAATGGTCATTTACACAAAATATAACTTTTATTAATAAAAAGACATAAAATATGATAACTTATAAAAAATGACACTCAGTGATTTATCAAAGTTTAAGGACAATATCCTTAATTTTAGGTATATTTATTGCGCAAAATTTGTAATTTACTCTAAACTTGATCAATTTTTTAAACAGTTGTATTTTCCAACATAAAACTTTTTATTCTTCGTGTCAGGTTTGGGTTAGTGATAAGAATTGACACCCCTAGTTAAAATATAATTTAACTTTTAATTTTAAACTTTTGTGTACAATTTGTTTTTTATAACTTTTAATATGTAAACATTATATAAATTTATAAATATGTCGGTGTGATATGTTTTTCCAATGTTTTGATACTAATTATATTTAAAATTGAGTCGTGTCGAAGCTTATTAACAACAATTATAAGTGTCTCCGCCTCTCACAAAAACATTGTTCATTGAACAATAACCCCTATGTAACACCAAACCTGAATTTAAAAGGATATGAAACCTAATGTGAAACAAGATTTATGGAATAAACCAATGATCAGTACAAACAAAAGCTTAGATAACACTAGTAATGCATGAAACGTAATGATACGAAGCAAAAGACAAGTCGACCGGATAATGTTATTATAAATATGTACCATAAAGCCGGATCTTAATCATCATACACATAAGCGCATATAGTTTTAGACTACACACAATAGGTAAACATGCACTTATTTAATACTATTTTGAAATATACATCACATAATCCACTACTAGACTCGTACCATCAATCTTATGAGAAGAAAAACTACTATAAATACATAGGATACCATTAAGCAAGATACTCTATGGTAAAATATATTAATGTTATATTCTATACAATTAAGTGTTTCCTCATACAGTTAGGGGTCAGGTATAATATCATACCAATAAAAGTTAAAATGACATAGCTCTTTAGAGATTAAATTTTCAAGCCCCGTATTAGATTATTTAATGTAGAGTAAATTACGATTTGCATCCATGATGTTTATGCATATTAACTACTTACATCTTTATGGTTTCAAACCATCATTTACCCCTTAACATTTCATTTTTGTATGCCTTAGGTTAGTATCCCATGTATTACGCGGGTTGAATAAATAAAATACTAAATAATTAGTAATAAAAATAAGGGCCTCGTTGAAATTATCGGATTTTTGCCCAACGTCACAGCCATGACCCTATTATTTAAAAATCTTTAATTTCTGAATTATACAATCATGCTTTAAGATAAATTATAATTATAATTACGTATAAGTAGCTACTTTAAGTAAATAAACAATAATTTATTTTTATTAAACTTTTGTTTTATAAAAAAGTATTGTTTTTAAATATTTTGTTTTAAGAAAAATGATTTTTTTTATAAAAAAACTTTGTTGTATTCTTTATTCTAAACAACTTAATCATAAAAAGTGTTTTTACATAAAAAAATAAGTTTTTTATTGATTAATTATATTATTTAATTTAAAAATGATATGAAATAATATAGAGAAATGAGTAATCTTATGTATACATTTCTTATTTATTAAAAAAACTTAGTTTGTAATTATTATGTTTGTTTTAATAAGACCGTTTTTAAAAAAACACCTTTATAATTTTTTTTTAAATACCGTTTTAAAATATTTTGTTTCAAAAGAGTTAGGGTTTTTGAAAATTTTATATTATATAAAAGCTTTATCTTTTTATTATTTCCATTTTAGTAAAAAGATGTAATTTTTTATTTCCTTAATAAAATTTATTTTTAAAAAGATAGCTTGATTTAAAAAAAATTTAAATAAGAGAGAGAAATGTAGTAATTAATAAAATTAATTTTTAATAAAAAAGAGAAATTAGTGTGAGTATTTAAATTATAATAATATACTTTTGAAGAGAAAATTATATGAGAATGTGTATAAGAAAAACATGTGGCAAAAAGGTGGGTCATAAGAAGAACGTGTGGCAAAAAAATCTTCTTTTATATAAATTTATAGATTTATAGATTATAGATTTATAGATTTGTATTCAAAACCTAACACCATTAGCTTTTTTGTTAAATCTTTGTGAAAAAGACTAAATTGTCTTTAAAAATCAAAATAAAAAATACTAAAAAAATTATGGGACCACCCATATCCTCTTCTTCGTCTCCTTAAACCACCATAAACTCTCTCTCTCTCTTTCTTCTCTCTCTCTCTCTTTTTCTCAGATATAAACACACACACACACTCTTTCTCTCTCTCTCATCTCTCCATCACTATCACCATAAACTCCCCCATCACCACCACAACCACCCCCTCACCACCACCATAGCAACCCATCAAGTCAACTCGCACCTCACCACCACTAGAGTAACCCATCACTATAGCCCCCTCACAACCACCATAGCAACCCATGAGGTTAACCCACACCATCCATCACCACCACAAACCGCCCCTCACCACTACCGTAGTTTACATAAGTTGACTTATATTGAATTATGCAAGTCAAAACAATGTTATCTTCATTTACCTCATTATTAGTTTCATGACTTTCATCATCCGTTAAACCTCCAAGCTCCTCTAATAAAAAAATGACGACAAAATCAATAAAATTTACTTACAGAAGCAAGATTTTGTAAAATAGATCTGAGTGTTTGTTTGGTTTGATCTATGTTCTTCTCTAAATTCTTTAATGCAAGCATCCTTTTGATTCTCAAGAAGTTACATTCAGCCCTTAATATTTCAACCTAAAACTTCCATCGTTCCTTTGCCAACACACCATCACTACCACCGCCACCACCACCACTTTCATCCTCTACCATTGCCATCCTCTCCCTCTTCTCCGATTAATTCAATAACATAATTGAGGATAGAGTGAACTCTCTCTCCATACCGAACAAATTCCTTAGCTTACCCTTGTAATTACAACTCTTATCACCTTTAGCACAGTGATTGTCAGAGGTTTATCTCCGATTAGTTCTCCATTGTTGTATCTTCTTGGCAAATTGATGATTTTCGGGGTTGGTGGTGGTGGTGTAGTGTACCATTTCACTCTCCTAGTTCTGCAAGGCCCCGATCCCGGGACGCTTACAGCTGGTAAATCATTGCACATAAAACATACATTCAGATTTGCTAAAATATTGCAGCGGAATACATAAAAATCCATTTCATAAATTAATGACTGCTTTTGCAAAACAATACAATATAGTTAACTGTTACAAAATATTAGCATTTGCATTAAATCACAAAAACGTCATATTTCTATCAAATGGATGCCATCCAAAAATGCCAAGTAGCTACCCCGCGCCATCCTCAGCAATGCTCACCTGCCAACTGGAAAATGCATAAAAAGTTAGCGTTGCTGAGTGAGTTGTAATTTTATAAAAACTTTACATTACCTTCCATTCGTTAAAACATTTTCATTACTATCGCACATGATCACACATCGTACACACATCAAGGTAGTAATTATTATCTTCATCATCGTTCGTTTCATACATATCGCACGTTTCGCACATTTTGTACTTATCGCACATTTCGTACATTTATTATCTTTCACTTCTATCTAGGTCATGTCATGTACTTAACCCCCCCCCCTTTAGAGCACCAAGAAATTCATCTAGGGTTAAGCGACAAGAACCCCATAACGCATGTATGGAGTGGTCACTAGGACAGACTCCCCCTGTGTGTGAACTCTTATGGTTCGCGAAGATCGCACACTGTATAGCACACAGTAATTAGAAAATCGCAAGTATTGGAGCAATCACCAAGACTGAACTCTTACTGTGTGTATGAACCCTTATGAGTTAGCCAAAATCACATGCTGTATACACACACATTTGAGCTAACAACTCTCAATGAGTTGTGAACCTCCTTTCATTTGCTTGCAAGGCTTTTCATTCGTTCATTCATTATATTCCACTTTCATATCTTAAATCTTTCACTTCGTTAAGATAATACTTTACGTTCGTTAACAACATCACACCTCGTAAAGTCACATCATAATACGTAATAGGGAACATAAGAAAACATATCATACATAAGCATAACATCATCACACATCATCATACATAACATATACCATCACCCATCATCATAAACGTCATGCATCGCACATTCACATACATATACATATGCACCACAAGCATAGGTCATCATCAATCATATGTAACACTGGTTATTTATAAGAGCCAAGGAAAAAAGAAATAAGAAGTGTCACACCCGGCTCCTTGCATCAACAATATTGTCTGCTTTGCCCACGAGGAGCGCACGGATTTGCTTTTGGTTGCCCGGGTGAAAACTTCCCAGGGAGGTCACCCATCCCTGGATTGCTCCCACCTGAGCACGCTTAACTGTGGAGTTCTCCTCTCATCCACAGCCAATACGCCCAAAACGCATTGTTGATGTTAAAGACCAGACATTCCTTATGAACCAAGAATCTCTCCTGTACACGGCCGATGTGGGATATGTGTAGGGTGTCACAAGCACCCCCTAGTTGGACTCATCGTCCTCGATGAGCCCGAGAAGTCACCATCCTTGGTGAGGTATGTCCCACACCCCGAACGGCACAGGAGTGGCTCTGATACCATTCTGTCACACCCGACCCCTTGTATCAACAATATTGTCCGCTTTGCCCACGAGGAGCGCACAGATTTGCTTTTGGTTGCCCGGGTGAAAACTTCCCAGGGAGGTCACCCATCCCTGGATTGCTCCCACCTGAGCACGCTTAACTGTGGAGTTCTCCTCTCATCCATAGCCAATACGCCCAAAACGCGTTGTTGATGTTAGAGACAAGACATTCCTTATGAACCAAGAATCTTTCATGTCCACAACCGATGTGGGATATGTGTAGGGTGTCACAAGAAGAAAAAAAGAAAGAAAAGGAATTTAACCCAAGTCAAGGGGTTAAATGTGTAAAAAAGGACAAAATGTTTGAAAAGTGGGCGTAAAAGGTGGCATGGCTGCCCATGTTGTCTACACACTCACATCATTCGGATTTTAGAGAGAGAAAGCGAAAAGAGCAGGAAGCTTTTGGGTTTTGGAAGAAAGATCAAGAAGAAGGCTGAATTCAGGTAAGAATTCTTGGTTCTAAGGTGTTCTTAACATGTTTAGACCTCGGTTATATGCTCATACGTGTTATGTGTTGTTGGTGTGTGTGTTTGGTGGATTTTAAGTGTTTGAACTCAATTTGCAAACGGGTTTGAAAAAGTCTTATCCAAAGAGCTGTAAAGGTGAGTTCTAGAACCCCTCTTTTACATGTTTTTAACTGATTTTGAGGCTGGAAATGCATGTATGAACGTTTTTATAAAAGTGGGTATTGTACCCGTATGTATTTATGTGTGTATGTTGCGGGTGGGGTGTGAATATAGGCTATGTTTATGTCTGATGATGTTATGAATATGTTTCTAGAGCTTAGAATGCATGATTCAAGCTTAGAATAGGTTTACGAATGATTGGGGACTGAATTATGATGTTTAAGTGTTAAATAGGCTACTCATGCGCCCAAATAGGGTTTATGCGCCTAGTATGGAAATCTGCCTAAGTGTCCTCATACGCCCGAAAACTCATGCGCCCATATAGTGGTCATGCGCCTAGAAATAGGCAAAATTTGACTAAGTGTTCATGCGCCCAGGATAGCTCATGCGCCTAAGCACTCATGCGCCTAAGCACTCATGCGCCTGCATAGTGCTCATGTGCCTGGAATTGTCCAGAATAGACTAAGTGTTGCTCATGCGCCCTAATAGTGTTGTTGCGCCCTAAAGTTCCCATGCGCCTAAGTGTTACTCATGCGTCTAAATGGCCATGCGCCTGTATAGTGCTCATGTGCCTAAAGACTTAGAATATTTTCTGACTTTTCAGGGAAAAAGTGAAATGTAGGCTTTGACCTGGGAGGTTCTTGGGGGCTATGTAAGTTGACTTTTTGAGGTTAAAGATGATGTGATGGCCATGAATGATATAAGATGATGATTTGATGATGATGATGATGTTATGTATGATGTTATGCATGATGGTTCATGTGATGTATGTTATGTTTGTGTAACATCCGTCATTTTCATATTATAAACCCATACCTAAACTTATTTTTAGCGTCCATTATTAAATTATTTAATAATCTTAATAGATCAACTATATATTAAATGTGTAATTTATTATTGTAAACTATTCATTTGTTATTAATTCAAATAACTTGTTGTAATTTATGGATTTATAAATAATTTTCTTCATAAAGTTATAAATTTTAACAAATAATTAATTTGTTTTATTACCCAAATTGGGTTTAATAAGTTTGGGGTCAAATTTATAATTTATGAAACCTTTATTTAAGTTTGGTCATTAAATAATAAAGACCTAAAACTATAAGGACTAAACTTGAAAATCTTTGAAACAAAAACCCAAATTCCCCATCCCCGTCGAATCCCATGTCTCTGGCCAACTCTCTGGCCATCTTGCGGCAACACTAAAATCCCCACATATATTGATTTGAATCGCAAGTAACCGTCCCTCACTTCGAATGACATCAGTTTCGATCACATGACCCTTTTAATTCGTATTAAGAGGGTGTTAATCCTCTCAAACTGAAACCGAAACCACATTCAAAAGATTAAAGTCATTTGACTTATAACCGAAGGAATAAAAAGTTAATAAGAGATGATAAACCCTCGATTAGATGACTCTATTCCGTCTAAACACCCAATTTCAATTCAAACACACACATGTCACACCCCGACCGACGGCGGAATCATCGGGGCGGACGAATGGGAGACGATTGCTCATAGCACATGGAACTAATTAAGTTGAAATATTGTTAAATATCATTATTTATTAAAACATTACAACACAAATAAGTTCATACAATACAAAAGCATCAAACAAAGAAATAACATGTTAAGTTAAACTAGGTCAAAGTCTTATATGAGCACAAGAAGGTCAAGTAAAAAACTTGTAACATGTTAAAAATAAAAGGTCAATTTTGAAAGTTGGTTAGATTTCCATAGTTTGCAATACATAAGTATATAAAAGATGACAATTCATGTTTGTAACACCCTGAATTTCTATTTAAACGGAAGGAAAAAAAGTAAATAGAAAGAATAGAAATTGTGCACAAGTGGAGGGGGATAAAGTGTACAAAGTACAAACCTTATTATTTTAAGGATTTGAGGGGCATGGTCGCCCATATCAAAGTAGAAAGTTGCTTTTGCTCGCGGAGGAAGAAAGAAGAGAGAGAGCCCCCGTTCTAGAGAGAGAAAGTGAAAGAAGCAGCTTCAAAGGTAAGTCTTCTTTTATTTAAGCTCGGTTTCAACTGTGTTTCGAGTTCTTGACCGAAGTTCTGGATGTTTAGTGTTCGTTTTCGGGATTCAAGAGCTGAATCGAAGGTGGGTCTCGAACTTGAAGTGTGTTGCTCAAAGGCTGCTTAAGGTGAGTTTCTAGAACCCCTCTTTTACTGATTTTCAACTGATTTGGGGCTATTATGCATACTAAGTGAACATTTTGAAAGAAACCATGGGTTTATAGCTTTATGTTCGAAATGATGTATGTATGTATGTATGTTATAATGTTGATTATGGGTTAGCAATGATGATTAGCATGCTTAGATGGCCATAGTATGTTAGATCTGTGTTTGGGTATGAGTAGAATGATAATCGGGTGATGTTGATAACATAGAAAATATTTCAGAATGTTCTAATGAACATGAACAGTGGTCCATGCGCCCAGAGGTGGCTCATGCGCCCAAACAGTGGCCCATGCGCCCAGCATGAGTGGCCAGACGCCTAAGTGTTGGCCATGCGCCCAAGAGTGGGTCGTGCGCCTAAACAGTGGCCCATGCGCCCAGTATGTTGGCCCATGCGTCTAAGTGTTGGCCATGCGCCTAAATAGTGCCCATGCGCCCAAGTGATTGAAACGGCTAAGTGTTGGTGATGCGCCTGAACAGTGTCATGCGCCTGAACAGGGCAGAAGCGCCCAAATAGTGCCCATGCGCCTAGAAGGTCCCATGCGCCCAGATTTGGACTTAAGGTTTTCTAAGTGGTTTTAAGGGGGTATTATGGGGATATATGCCTGGTTATGATGTGATGGCTTATGTTTGATGTGTGTTACGTATGTATCATGTTGCCTGTATGGTGATGGTGTACGTTTATGTATATGTTTCTTATTATGTATGTATGTCTTCCCTTGGCTTTGTGTTGAATGCTAATGAATATAATGAAAGTATTATGTAACGTAAAGTGGAAGCTAATGAAAAGAGGAACGTAATGAATGAATGCAGGCTTAAATTAATGAATAAAAGAGAAAGTATAGAAAGGCTTGCAAGCACATGTATGAGGTGAGCGACTCTATGTCGCAACAGACTCGAAAGAGGTCCTTGTCGCGTATCCCGGTACTGTGTTAGTCTTCGGACATGAGTCGGGGGTTTGGTTACAGGCCCCGGCACAGTATCAATCTTCGGACATGAGTCGGGGGTATTGCATGAGACAGGATACAGATAGCATACTCCGGTATTGTGTCAGTCTTCAGACATGAGTCGGGGGTTTATGAGTAGACCCCGACACAGTATCAGTCTTCGGACATGAGTCGGGAGTATCGCATATGACGAAAGTGACGGATGATGAGATCCGTGTCGCGTATCCCGGTACTGTGTCAGTCTTCGGACATGAGTCGAGGGTTTGTTTATCAGGCCCCGGCCCAGTATTAGTCTTCGGACATGAGTCGGGGATATTGCATGAGACGAGATAATAAGGTGAGCGACTTTGTGTTGCAACAGGCTCGGTTAGAGTTCAATCCCTGTGATTGACTCATATGGGATCTTTGTCGCGTATCCCGTGCTGTGTCAGTCTTCGGACATGAGTCCGGGGTTTCTGAGCAGGCCCCGACATAGCATAAGCTTTCGAGCATGAGTCGGGATATTGCACGAGACAAAATTCGAGTAATAAAGACTAACGAGCAAAGAGATGAATGAACGTAAATGAATTATCGTAATAAAGTACTGATCAGGATCCTTGTCATTCGACCTCCGTAATCGTGGCTGAGTGCCACGAAGAGGGTAAAGTCTGACCGGTTCTAGAAAAAGAAGTGAACGATAATGTTATACGTTCATTGAACAAAGTTAATGAACGTAATGACAAAGATAATAATGATATTATCTGTATGTACGTATGATGCATGATCACGAACGGTTGTAAAGTATAGAATGTTTTGAAATAAAGTAAAGAACGGTTTTAACAAAGAAAAGTATGTTTTATTATAAAACTAGAACTCACTCAGCGTTGCTGACTTTTGTATGCATGATAGTTGGCAGGTATATGTTGATGCTGAGGAGTTGCAGGCATGGATGCATAAGCTACTGGGAGCATTTTGAGTCTGGCATCCGTATTTTGACATGTCTTTGTATTTTGAGATGAAAACAAATGTTGTAAATGAATGAAATGACATGTTTTTAGTTATAAATGAAAGATTTAAATTCCGCTGCAAAATATACGTACGTTTTAAAATGTTTTTATGTGCAATGAATGACTAACTGTGAGGTGCCTGGGTACGTGCCTTACAATATTATAAGTTAGAGAGCAAAGTAACTAGGGATGTAAGACAGAATGCATAATCAAACCTTGACAAAGTTTTACAAGTCTCAAACGTTTACAAGTATATACGATTAACTAAGTGCACTTGGATCAACCAAGCAGGCTTGTCAGGCCCATAGATCTATGACGTCACTATGCTAGCAATAGTTAATGATTGTACATATATTCAACATTACATGGTAGGTACATAGATCTACTAACCATAACATACAAGTGAATTGCCATAAGTTTACAAACATCAAATGTGTTTACAAGTGAAATGTTTATAATGTATATGTTTCACCCCAAGTGTAAAAATATGCAAAAGGGGGTATAGAAATACTCACATGAAATAAAAAAGATGATAGTAAGAAATTAACGACGCTCCAACGATTCCTTTTTACAAGATACCTAACGTATATATATTCCAAGGTTAAGTTTAAAGTAAGATAAATGAATTAACATGAACTAGGGTTACAATTTGAATTTGGGTTTAAATAATTAATTAAAATAATGAATCGTTTACGTTTTGGTTTAATAAAGATGATATAAATCAATTAAGACCTAGAATATATGAAAATGATTCAATAATTTAATTTATTGATTTGATAAAAATTACGTATAATGTGTGAACATAAATGATTAATTTAATAATTAATTATTTATAACTTGATAAAGATGATTAATTGCATACTTATTAAATGACTTTAAAATTATTTAAAATCATTTTATAGAGTTTTAAACTTTTTAAATGATTTATTATAAAAGTCTTATAATATCAAGACTCTAAAATAAAAGTAAAGTATAATATTTAATATCGAGCTTTTATATGATTTTTATGATTTATTATCAAGACTTTAAAATAACGTATAATATAGAGTGATATTGTTTTATAAGTTTCAAAAACTCAAATAAAATTTTAAGGAATAACATTATTGACTAATTATATATAACATGTTTAGATGTATAATGAATAATTAATTATTTAAATAACTATTAAAATAAATATTTCTAATTATTTATTTAAAACATGTAGGTTTAAAATGTTTACAATAATCTACATTTGAACCAATATAGATTTATAACATTTAAATAATATTTTTATAATCCTTGTTATCCGTAAATAAGTAATAAGTTTTTAATACATTTAAAATTAATTTAAAATTTTCTAAAATGTTTTAGTTAACAAAATAATTTTTATTTTAATTACGTAGTATATTAGGAATTTATAGAATTTAAAATGATAAAAAAATAGAAATAAACATAACCTGCGGGTGCTCGGGTTCAAACCCGGGACCCCATGTGTGTAGTGCATGTATGTTACCGGTGGGCTATAGGCCCCAAGTTTGTTAAACCCAGTTATAAAGTTTAAAACACTAATTTACAAAAACCCCCAATTTCATAAGAACCCTAGAACGATTTTGATCCAATTGACCATCCAAACGATGTTGTTAACAAAATCATTCATGGGGCTTTGGATCCCAGAATGAAACCGAGTGTGTACATGCTCTCAATTACCTGGATTAAGATGGAATGGGGATGAACCGATGAGAAGTGCAGTCGCAACTGTTCTTGAATTCGAATTCGTTGTGTATGCAATTGTTTCGTGCAATTGAAAGTTCAAGGAGTTCAGGAAACCAAATTAGAGTAAAAGCCCTTTAATTTATAGGTTCAATTTGTTTGATTTGATACCCAATTGCTGCAGCGTTCGAACCGAAGATTACAAATCGAATTAAATCGTTCAATTGTTGTTGCAGGTGCAATCATTCATCGCATTTAGTTTGTGACAATTAAAGGAACGTTTCTAGTCATTTGATTGTGTTGTTTTTATGGTTTCGATGAAAACCGATGTGATTATTGATGTGCGATCGGTTTCAAGATCAAAGGATGTTAAAACCGCATTGAAGCTCACATTAACACGTATACGCAGGTTCGGAATTGCATTACGAATGTTTCGGTGTAATTTGGGGTCACAACCGAGGCCTAAAGCCCGGTAACTAACCTTGCCGGAGCCGCGGCTGGCGGTGGCCGGAGGCTGGCCGGAAGGTCGGGAAAAAGGGGTTGGGGTTTGGTTTGGTTTCAAGATTTCCAATTTTTACAAGTTTAGCTCCTGAATTTTTAAGTCTTTATTATTTTATGTAATAAACTTTTGTTTCAAGTATTAAAAATTACCACTTCACCCCAAAACTTTATAAAACCCATTTGAATGATAAACCAAATCAATTATTTGTTAATCTTTATAAATCTTGTAATCTTTATTATTTGATTATTTATTTTCAATAATTAGAGTTTATAATAAATAGTAAATCTTTATTCATTTAATAACTTTATAAATTTTTAATAAGTCTTGTCTACTTAAATATTTATTGTAAAATGATTATTCACCTTAACTTTAAAAAAATATTACAAGTTCTTTAGATGATTAATAATTATATAATTCACAATATAAATTGTAATTTAATACATTTGGTCCATTTCAATTATTATTATAATTTTATAACAGAACTAAAAAAAATGAGTTTTAACTTGGAAATTGGCGGATGTTACAACACACATCTCAAATTTGATCATCATCTAATCAACGACCTACAACTAAACCATTGACCATGATCCACCTTATTATAATTGAACTAACAGAGGGCTTTCGATCATAAACGACATTAAAAGCTTCCCTTATCATGAATTCAATTATAATCACCATTTCTTCTTAAATCGATGCTACTTTCTGTCGCAAGCTTTTTGCTGTCATTCATCATCTAAACGACTCTGGTGAGGTAATTCTGTACATCTACATACTTGATTTCATATGGAAAACAAAAGCCCCATGTTTAATTCGAGTATCTAAATCGATTTCATGCTCAATTGGATTCAATTCGTTTTTAGGGTTCATATTGATTTGGGGTTTTCTTAATTAATGGGTTTATGAAATTATTTTCGAAACCTAAGCAAATTGGGGCTTTAGCCCAGCTGGTAACCGGTCCCAACTATAGGCAGGAGGTCCCCGGTTCGAACCGGGCCTCTACGAACCTTTTTCTTATTTGTTTTTTTTACATTTTGTAATCTAGAAAAGTTATTATTATAATAATAAATCAAAATAAAAATTATTTTGGTAACTAAAACATTTCTGAAATTATTAAATTAATTTTAATGGTTTTAAAAACTTATGATTTTGAATTTAATAACTTTAGAGAATAACAAGGATTATAAACTATTATTATTTTATGTAAAGTATATGTTATAAACCTATCATAGTTCAAGTGTAGATTATTTTGAAAACATTTTACAATATATGTTAAATAAATAATTATTTAAATAGTTATTTAAATAATCAGTTAAATAATTAGTTATTCATTCATTCATTTAACCATATTCTTGAAATTTATAAAACAATATAATGTACTATTATACTCTATTCTTATTTTAAGGTTTTGTATGATAAGATCTTTATAATAAATCATTTAAAAAGTTCATAACTTTATAAAATGATTTTAGATAATTCCAAAGTCATTTAATAAGTATTTAATTAATCATCCTTATCAAGTTTTAAATAATTAATTATTAATTAATTATTTCTTTTCACATATTATACTTAATTTTCTATTAAATCAATAACTTAAATTGTTAAGATATTTTTAATTATTCTTGGACTTAATTGATTTATATTATCTTTATTAAACCAAAACATAAACGATTTATTATTTTACTTAATTAACCTCTAAATTCCAATTGAAACCCTAGTTTATGTCTAAATTGATAATCTTATTATTAAACTTAATCTTGGAATTAATACATTTAGGTAACTTGTAAAAGAAATCGTTGGAGCCCCGTTTAATTTCTTATCATCACCTTATATATCATGTGAGTTCTTCATGCCCCTTTTTATTTTATTTCACACCTTTTGGGGTGAAACATGTTAACTTTATCACTTACACTTGTAAACATCTTGATACTTGTAAATACACATGAATTCATCTTTACCTTTTTGTCATGGTTTTTTGTGTTATTGTAAGTCTTATATGAGATATATATTTTGTTTACAATCATTAACTATTGCTAGCCTGGCGATGTCTTAGATCTTTAAGCCTGACAAGCCTATTTGGTGCTAAAGCCGATGTATTGTCGGCTCTTTATGACGTATGACTTGTTCATCATGGGAACCAAGTACACTTAGCCAATCTTATAAACTTGTAATCAAGTCGAGGTTTGGTTGTAACTGTATGTGTTCTATAAACTTTCTAACTCATAACTATTGACATGAATTGCTACTTGTAAACCTTTATATATATATATATATATATGTGTGTGTGTGTGTGTGTGTGTGTTAACCCATGGAACTCACCAACTTTCAAAGTTGACCCTTTATCATTTAACATGTTTTAGGTTTGATACTTGTGGATACTCTTTTTGCTCATATAGGACTTAGACTTAGATAAATTAAACATCTTATGTTGTTGTTTATATTTTTTGTGTATTGTAATGATTTAATTGTCTTGTAATGTTTAATAAAAAATGCTATTTAATATTATTTCAACTTATTAGTTCCATGTGCTATGAACAATCGTTTCACATTCGTCCGCCCCGATGATTCCGCCGTCAGTCGGGGTGTGACAATATGCATGCTGATATGTATGAAGATTTGCATGATCTTGTTGATTTCCTGTTTATGTATGTTTGTC
The DNA here is from genome assembly GCA_025506515.1 of Flaveria trinervia. NCBI lineage: Eukaryota > Viridiplantae > Streptophyta > Magnoliopsida > Asterales > Asteraceae > Flaveria > Flaveria trinervia. The sequence goes on from CM046447.1 coordinate 75,425,777, forward strand.
TTCCCGTGGCTTTGCGTTGAATGTTAATGAAAGAAATGATTAAGTATTATGTAACGTAAAGTGGAAGGTAATGAAAGGAGGAACTTAAAGAATGAATGCATGCATTAATGAATGAATGAAAGTATGAAAGGCTTGAAAGCAAATGAAAGGAGGTTCACAACTCATTGAGAGTTTTAGCTCAACCGTGTGTGTGTACAACGTGCGATTTCCTAATTACTGTGTGTTATACAACATGCGATTTTGGCTAACCCATAAGAGTTCACACACACAAGGGGAGTCAGTCCTGGTGACTACTCTATACGTGCGATATGGGGTCCTTGTTGCTTAACCCTAGATGATATAGCTTTGCGCTCAAGAGGGGGATTAAGTACGGGACCTAGATGGAAGTAAAAGATAATAAATGTACGAAATGTGCGATAAGTGCGAAACGTGCGAAATGTACGAACGAACAATGATCAAATAATAATTATTACCGTGATGTACGTATGATGTGTGATCACGTGCGATAGTAATGAAAATGTTTTAACGAATGAAAGGTAATATAATGTTTATAAAACTAGAACTCACTCAGCAACCCTGACTTTTATGTGTTTCTAGTTGGCAGGTAAATATTGCTGAGGATGGCACTGGGCAGCTACTTGGCTCTTTTTGGATGACATTCTTTTCTTTAATGTTTTTGCATTGTATTGTGAACAAACGATGATTTGTAATGAATGTTGTATTAACTTGCTAAAGCATTTATAATGAAATGAAAATTTATTTTAAGGTTCCGCTGCGATGTTTTATGAAATTTAAATGTAAATATATGTTTATGTGCGATGAACGACCAGCTGCGAGCGTCCCGGGAATGGGGCCTTACATCATAGCCGACCCCCCGCGGACAGCAGGGGTTCGGGGGTGACAGCCCCTAACAGCGGGTCCTAGGGGCAACAAACCCTAGGTGGGTCCAAGGGGCAACGCCCCTGGCTGGGGTCGCGCTGCCAGGTCAGCGTGAAATTTTTTTGTTTTAACACTTTTATATAGCACATTTCCTTATAGAAAAATCGATCATCCCGTTAAAACCTCTTAAAATCTTGATCATTTATATCGTATATTTAGTATGCATTTCCAACCCCAAACTAGTTCAAAACCTTTTAATAGGGGATCTAGAACTCACCTGGACTCGATGAGTAGCTTCTCAATCAAGCTTTCAAAGCAAGGGTTGCACTACACAGCCTGCAGATAAGTTAACACTCAAAGGGGATAATCTCTGCCTAATTTCGCTGCCAGACCAGCAGGTTCACTCCAGTTTCGCCAGCAGCTTCGCAAGCAGTTTCGCTGCTACTTTCGCTGGTAGTTTTGCTGCTAGTTTCGTTGGCAGTTTCGCTGGCATCTTTGCTGGCATCTTCACTGCCAGTTTCACGCAACTTTCGTTGGATAACCATGTCTGCGAATCTACCTACGAAACTATAGTTTTGCAGGAAGATCCCTAGTTTCGCTGGACGAATACATAATTTCGCTAGATGAACACCCAGTTTCGCAAAATAGGCTGAAAATTACGAACCAACCCATTTTTGACCCAAAACGTCAATCTTTTACATCCAAAACCTTGTTTTATCACCCAATAAGCTATATATAAGCTTCTTACATGTTTTCTTACACAGAAATGTGAGTTATGGGCGAATCTTTGCCATTTTCAAAAACCCCAAGCCCTAGAATCTGGGTTTACATCAAAAGCAATGATTAAATGATGTTTCTTACCTGGATTCTTGGTGTTTTCTTGTTGTTTGGATGCTCACGAATACCGATCTTCAATCTCGTGATCAACCGAGCCTTGAATCTTCAATTCTCTCTACTTTCTCTCTCTACTCTCACTCTTTCTAGAACTAGAGTGTTGAGTTGCAAATGAGAGCTGCTCAAGCTGATTCGTTTATATATACCGGGCATTCCCGGACCTTAAATTCGCCAAACTCATAACCCGAAGAGTTAACTCGGTGTATAACCCATATCCATCTTATTTTCATTAAATTGTCTCGTCTAAACTAATTATTATTATTTGGCTCGCTTATACAATATTCCGGGTGTTACAACTTCCCATCGACATCTTCCTTGAAATCTCGATCGATTGCAAAGGTGAATTTAAGGGTTTTTGGTGTGAATTTAAAGGGGGGAAATGGGTTCTAGCGTGAAGTGAATTTGAGGGGTGAAACCAGTGATTTTGAACGTTTGTAGGATGGGGAAAACGATGGTGGTGAACGAGGGTGGTGGGTTGTTACATGGTGAGCAACGGTGGTGGTGGTTGTGTTCGTGGAAGTGGAGGTGGCGATCGCTATTGATTCCCACTAGAAAGAATGAGTCTGAGGGGGGAGGGGAGAGAAAGAGAAAGAGAGAAAGAGAGATAGAGAGAGAAAGAAAGAGAGAGAGAATAATTATAATGGATGTGAGTTAAAAGTATTTTTGTGATTTTATATAAAGTTAATAGGATAATCTAACTTCATTAGGGATTGGATGTAAATGGATACAAAAATAAAATGTTGGGAGCAAATACTAATTTTGAAATCACAGAGATACAAATAATTAACATACATTAGGATGTAAATGGATTTCCAGATATACAAATAGTTAATGAGATATGTTATTCATACATCCAGTTTATTTTATCTTTTATATACCTTTCTATGCATACATATAGATACATAGAGAGAAATAGTAACAATAAAACGTCTCAATAATATAAATGGATGTTTGTATAATAGATTTTATTATACAAATATTCTTTTTATTTGTTTAGACACTTTATTATTTTTATCTTTCTTCATGTATCTATATATATATATATAAAGAAGATAGAAAATAAATAGGATTTCCTTAAAAATACTCCTTGTATAACACACCCTGGTTAGTATACACAAATGTCATTGATGTAGATTGGTTCGGGTCTAGTCGGAAGGAAATCAACAGGATAAAAAAACATTTTTGAATATAAAAGCGAATTTTGATTTGAGGTGATGAAAGAATAAGTAAACGATAATGTTGGCCCGACATGTGGGTCCAGTGAGTAATTGTCCAATAGGAAGCAACCACTGTTGTATCCTTCTAGAAGAGTTTTATTAAGATTTGCAAGGCTGAGTCAGCCAGCAGACCACTCACTGAAGTTATCCACACAACTTTTTGGATATTATTGGACGCCTCTCTTTAATAAATCATTATATTTTAAATATGATTATTGACTTTTTTATTTTATAATATGTTTTATAATTATCCAGACTTACCGGCTTAATATGGGAACCTTCATAACTTTTCTTCAATAAAATTAAACGGCAACATGATGGGAAAGATAAGTACCGCAATGAAATTATAATAATATAATATAGTCCATATATTATTTTTATTTGAAAGGCTAATATGGTCCATAAATAAGATAACATATAAAAATGGTAAAATTATTTAAGTATTTTTTTATTTTTGTTGTATTATATTTTGTTCCATAAAACTTGATTTAGTTGTCATTTTCAAAACTTACATCTTCTTCCATTTTATCATATGTCATTCTCGATAATACCGAGAGTCGTGATTGCATTTTCATATTAAAGCTATTTGATGTTTGTATGTGCGTGTGAATTTGGGAACCAAAAGAACAAAAGAAAAGACCCAAGAAAAATCAAATCGTTTTTGCAAGGAATGGGAAGGAAACTAGCGTTTGCTAGTTTTTCTATTGAATTAAAATATGTTAAAATATTATGCTATTTTCATCTTGAATTTCACACGTGAAATTTTAAGAAAAACTAATTTATAATGCATTTTAATAAAACCATAATCACCTCGAATTTTCACCCTAGACCTAACTAGGGGCTCAGGTCTTTGGACCCTCCCTCAATTAAACCAAGGAGTTGTTTCATGTAGAATCAAATTCAAATTTGAAAATTCGAATGAAATTTCGAATTGAAGATTTCTGAATCAAATCGAATTAAATTTTGAGTTTTCACAAACCAGTTTTGAATATTAAACACCCCTATTGTCAGAAGGCTATACAAGTCATATAGTCGTATACGTCTCATATATGTGTATACGATATGTATAGTAGAATTCGACACTAAAAACGCGGATAAATTCAAGGGGCAGTTAAAGTGTTATGTGTCCCATATAAATTAGACGACATCATAAGACTATACGACCAATATAAAATATAAAGAGTGTTGAATTATATAATGAGGATGTTTAAATATCAAAACATTTTATAGAAATTATCAAAAATACATTAAAACAAGAAAAAAGAATGATAGTGATACACATGAAATTTGATGTAATAACAAAAAATAACGGAGACAATATCAGGATAAGGTTGTTTTATAAAATCAGTAATAATATTTCGTACATGATGTTATACCAAAACTTTCAATTAAACAAAATATTCAAACTACATATATATTATTATGCTGGAGATTACACAAATAAAATATATTACAATAATAGCGTACTTGAATTGAAGAAGACACGAGATTTTGAGCGCGAAAGATGATTGAGGCATGCGAGAAGTGTATTAAGACAAAATTTTCTGTTGTACGAATCTGTCTTGAGGATACAACAAACAACCAAGAAGATGTTCTTGATTCTATCGCTCTATGTTCCCTTATTTGACGAATATGTAACTGTTTTCTCTAGTGTTCTAAATTTGATAAAAAACATTATTAATAGGAGACCAAAGAAACATATAATTAAATTAACTATTAAATAGTTTTGAAGTTAAAACAGTTAATTACATAATTAATAATAAAAACAAAAATAGTTTAATGGGTAAGAAGACCCAAAGACCCCAAACCCGACCTATTAAATTTAATTCTAAGTATATGTAATCTAACCCAACACCAAGCCTATCCATTTTGAATAAATCATAGAATTAAAACTTATAAAGAAGAGCAAGTTTCCTCTTGCTAACATGGGACAAGTCCTATATTGTTTAAGTCATGCATAGTTCCAAAATACTCCAAATTTTCTATTCAAACATTAACAACACCTCAAATTTAAATAGAAAATAAGATAAGAGAAAAATAATATTCAAATTAGGGAAGTATGATATGACATGCATCTGAAAAGATGTTGTGATAGTTGAACCTTTCATAGTGAATACTTCTTGGAACACTTTGTGGATAGTGAACTACAGTATTAAACTAATCACTTTGTGTAGTAGAACGAGACAATAGGTAGCACACACATCATATCAAGACATAGATCATTTTATTACCATTATGTTTGTTTTGGTCATAAACAATCCTTTATTTATAAGACTTTTAGAGAACTTAACCATGTTAGCTCTCAAAGGTACGACCTCATATCCATCTCACATAGGTAATGCTAATCTGGAACATGCCATACTATTCCACTAGAAAGCTATCAACATTATTAAGAATAAGTATTCATCCCTAAAGAATCAACGGAAACACAAAGTAGTTATCATAGGAGTGAGCATACCTTTGTGTTAGTGGTAGGTTGAGCCTTCCCCAACTAGATATCCTTTGAACCTAGTCCATTAAATCTCTAATGTTGCTAAGTTTGGTTTTTGCTGAGGGGTGACTCATTGTGTTGGCTTTAAGTCCATTCCCCTCGATGTGAAGATAACCTGCTCTCGACTAAGGCCTTTTGTCAAAGGATCAGCTACATTCTCCTTTGACTTGATATAAATAATAGAAATAATTCCATTTTGAAGCATGTCTCGTGTTGTAATATGTTTGCGCCTAATTTGTCTTGATTTGCTTTTGTATATTTGGTTTTGTTCTCTAGTAAGAGCAGCCTTGCTATCACAATGTATACAAATGGTAGTGACAGGTTTAGGACATAAAGTGGATTTTGCCTAAGAAGTATTGGAAACCAATTGCTATCACAATATCCTTCAAGAACAACATGATATCTTATGTAGTGCAAGCCATAACTCATTGTATGCTTTAAATATTTAAGCACTCTCACTTACATTATAAGCCAAATCTGGTTTAGTACAATTCATATATACGTCAAGCTCTCAAGTACTTTGATGTATTCTAATTGAGCTACACTATCACCTTGATTCTTCTTGAGGTGACTTGAAGGATCAAATGGGGTAATAACCGGTTTCTCATCATAGTGTACAAACTTCTTAACTATATAGTACACCCTCCTGAGTCTTTTTGAACTCTTATTTCAACGATTACATCTGCTAACCCCATGTCTTTAATGGCAAAGGAAGAGTGTAACATTCTCTTTGTTTGATTTATTACATCTAGAATTATACCAGTATGGGCATATCATCCCACATACTAGCATATGATGACATTGGCATATTTGTATTGTTTGACATAAACACATTTATCATACTCACTTATACTAAATTCTTTAGAATAATGTATTGTCAAACTTCTTATGCCATTGTTTTAGAGTCTATTTTAGTTCATAAAGTGATTTAACTAGCTTACAAACTTTATTTTCTTAACCTTTTACCATAAACCCTTCAGGCTGATTCATATAGTTTTCTTCATCCAATTCACCATTTAAGAAACGCGGTTTTCATATCCATCTAGTGTATTTCCAAATTGTGAATGGAAGTTATTATTATCAATGTTTGTATTGATGTTATCCTCGTAATATATGAATAGGTGTCAAAGAAGTCTTGACCTTCCTTTTGATGGTACCCCTTAACCACTAAACGAGCTTTGTACTTCTCAATAATACCATTAGGTCTGAACTTGTTTTTGAATATCCATTGTGTCCAATTGGTTTTTACATCCAGGTGGCAAATCTACCAGTTTCAAAGTATTATTAGGCACAATTGACTCAATCTCAGTTTTAATCATCTCTTTCTAATAAGGAGCTTCAATAGACTCCATAGCTTCTTTGTATGATTGAGGTTCATTATTTATCACAAAGGTCATATAAATAGGTCCATACTCTTTGGTTACTTTCTCTCATTACTTCTCCTAGATTTAAAGTATTCTTTTTTAATTTTAGAAGAACTCTCTTCATTTGATTGTAAGCTTTTGTCAAGAATGGATTTGTTCATTCCATCATCTAAAAGCCTTTTCTTTGAAGATGAAGATTCTTTTCCTTTGTATTTGTAAGGAAAACTATTTTCAAAGAACTTGGATTCTACAGATTCCATAATTGTATTATTATATATTATCTTCAATATGTAATTTATATACTAGAAATATATAGGCTACACTGTTCATGGCAGGGCCAAGGTAGATATAGTCAATAATTTATGGTCCAAGTTTAGTCCTCTTTGCTAGAGGTATTTGCACATTAGCAAGGCAACCTCACACTTTCATCCTTTTGTAAGAGGGTAACTTTTCTTTCCACATATGATAGGGTGACTTATCACTCTTTTTATAAGGAATTTTATTACGCATTGCATTCGCTTCGAGGCATGCTTCTCCCCACAGATTATATGCTACTCTAGAAGTGATAAACATTGAAATGATCATGTTTTTCAATGTTATATTTTTCTTTTAGCCACTTTATTTTGTTGAGAAGTGTATGAAATAGTTGTTTGATGTATAATACTGGCCATATGTAGAACATAATTTAGCAAAATCTTTAGACTCATATTCCCCTCCTCGTTCTGATCTTAGAAATTTGATCTTTTTATTAGTTTGGTTTTCAACTTTTGCCTTGTTATTATTACAAGAATTCAGGGCTTTATTCTTGGTATTTAACAAATAATGTAGCAATACTTACTTCAATCATCTATAAAGGATATGTAATAATTTTTTCCTTATCTTGTAGGTGTTGCTCTAAAGTCACATAAATCAGAGTGGATTAAACCTAGGATATTATTTTTTTTGGATACATTTATGAGGGTGTTGAGTGAATTTTGATTCTACACAAACCTGACATTTCTTAATTTTGTCAAAGGAACATTTTGGTATGATGCCAAGTTTTATCATTCTTTGAATAGACCAAAAGTTAACGTATCCCAATCGGGAGTGCCACAAGGAAGAAGCATCTAGCATGTACGTAGAAGTAGAACTATTATTGCATTAGCATTAGCATTATTCACATCTATATTGTTTGGTGTTTCAACACCATAGTACAAAGGTAAGACACTAACTTTAAAGGCCTTCACTAAGGTAACCCTTTCCAACATAAGCCCCACCCTTAGTGAGTACATTTCCCAGATTCAAATGCAAGTTTAAACCCCTTGTTACTGAGAATCGGACCAAAAATCAGATTCTTAGTAATTTCAGATACATGTAAAACATCACTAACTATGAGTTCTTTGTTGAAAGTTAGTTTTAGCTTCCTTTTTTCCTTTTCTTCACCTCTAGCAGAAGTAGCATTCCTTATATACATTGGTTCAACATCATTGACTTTCTAGTATGTGGAGAACACGATGTGAGAATTACAAACATGATGACTCTAGTATCAATACACCAGTCCACACAATTGAATACCATGTTGGCTAGAATCATTGTAGCGAATTGATTTGGTGATTCGATCATATTGGTTTGACCAAAAGTTCCTCCACCCGAATTCTCTCTATTATTTCCATTGTTCCTTCCATTGTTTCCTCCTCCATAGCCTCCTTTAATCTTCTTATAGGGGACAATCCTTGGCTTTATGTATAGGTTGGCAATCATAGCAAGGTCCGAAAGATTTTTTGAAATTCTTCTTGTTAGGACCATGGTTCTTGTCATCTTTAAAGATTTTTTAGGGCCAACATATTTTCCTACCAACATAGTTTGCACTTGGTTCCATAGAATTTGCATCAGCCTTCTCATTTAATTTACTATTTTCTTCTACCCGCATCCTTAATACAAGTTGCTCAAACCTCATATCATTAATCAAATTATTCAAATATAATTTGAAATTTTTCAAGGAAGTTGAAAGTTTTTCAATGATTGATCCTACAAAAAAATTTGAGTTTATTCCCATACCTTCAACTTTAAGATCATGATTGATTAGTTGAAGTTCCTCTACTTGTTTAAGTACGGACTTGGTATCTATATTCTAAAATATAGATATAGATATAATTTGAAAGATTTTTTGAATTCTTCTTGTTAGGACCATGGTTCTTGTCATCTTTAAAGATTTTTTAGGGCCAACATATTTTCTTTTCTTATAGTTGTTCTTAGGATTTGATGTATTTCCATCACCAACATAGTTTGCACTTGGTTCCATAGAATTTGCATCAGCCTTCTCATTAATTTATTATTTTCTTCTACTTTAAGATTTGAGTTTATTCCCATACCTTCAACTTTAAGATCATGACTGATTAGTTGAAGTTCCTCTACTTGTTTAAGTACGGACTTGGTATCTATATTCTAAAATTTAGAAATTTCCCAACAATGAATTTTTTGGAACATGCCACTTTAGTTTTGTATTTCTTTTCAAGTGATTCTCATATTTCCCTGTAGTAGCATAGGTAGAGTATATGTCATAGAGGGAATCGTCCAATGCATTAACAATATGATTTCCCTAGTTATATTCATTAATTTTCCAAGATTCCAAAGCCTTTAGATATTCTGACAATTGAGCATTAGTTGGTGGATTTTGCCCTTCTCTAGTGGGATATAGCGGAATTTCATTAATAAGAACATGAAAACATGAAGAGTCGTTAGATAAAACAACATCTTTTGTTGTCGTCGTTGAAAATCCAAACCTTTGAATTTCTCAGGGATTTCCACATGCGATTGTCATCCATTGTGGCTACAAGCTTTTCGGTTTACCATGCCATGACAACAAACAAATCATTTTTTCGAATTGTCATCGCCAACCATGTGAAGCCAACTATATATCATATGACACATCACAATAACGACTATGCAGGACTTAAAACCAACGTTTGGATGTGACCGCTAACCATAAATGGCAGCCACGCCTATGCAACGACATGATCTCGATTGTATCATTATAGCCCATAGAGTTTCTGTAACACCCGGTTATTTTTAAAAGCAAGAAATAAAGAATAAAAGAAAGAAAGGCAATTCAGTCCAAGTGGAGGGACTAAAAGTGTAAAAAGGACAAAAATCTTTGAAAAGTTGGTGTAAAGGTGGGCATGGCCGCCCACCCTCACTTCACATCAACATCTTCTTCGGTTTTAGAGAGAGAAAGACAAGAGGAGAGCAAAAACTCTCGGCTTGTAGAAGAAGAAGAAGTGAACGAATTCAAGGTAAGAATTCGTGGTTTTTACATATTTATGACGGGTTTTATCCCGGTTATGTGTCTATGTGCTTACGTGTTGTGATTGTGCTCGTGTGTGTGTGTGTGTTATGGTGTTGTTTCTAGGTGTTTTGAACTCATAGCAAGCGGGTAAAAGGAAGAGCACCCAAGTTGCACCAGGTGAGTTCTAGACCCCGGTCCTTGTTTGTTTTAAAATATCTTTGGGGCTGAAAATGTATTAAAACGTTTTTGCAAGGCTTATGTATGTTACCCGCATGTATTGTGCTTGTTAAATGTTAAATTCTTGAATGTTTATAGGTTGTTCATGCTTAGAATAGCCATGTTAAGCTTAGAACAGATGGGTTTGATGAATGGGTATGAAAACATGCTAAGAACAAGTTACATAGAAGGTTTACACGTCTGAAAGTGCCTTAGAAAGATTTAAGTGTAATCCATGCGCCTAAACAGTAGCCCATGCGCCTAAACAGTAGCCCATGCGCCTAAGATTACCTTAGAAATGTTTAAGTATAGCCCATGCGCCTGAACAGTGGCCCATGCGCCTAGAAATGTTGCCGGACGACTAAGTGTAGGGCCATGCGCCCCAATAGTGCCCATGCGCCCAAGTGGCTCATGCGCCTAAGTGTCCATGCGTCTGAAATACTCGTCCGTCTAAGTGTTCATACGCACAAACAGTACCCATGCGCCTGAATAGTTCATGCGCCTGAGTGATAAAATGATTAAGTGTTGGCTGATGCGCCTGCATAGTGGTAAAACGCCCAAACAGGGCTCATGCGCCTAACACTTAGAAAATTTTACAGAGTTTTCTAGGAGTCTGTGCTTTAGGGTTTTGACCAGAGTTGACTAGGGCTTAGTAATGATGATGTTCCATGCATGTTATGATTACATATGATGTTCCTTATCACTTATTATTATTATTACTTATAGTATGTGACTTTACGTGGCATGTTATTATCGTAACGTAAAGTATCTAGTAATAATAAAGCGAAAGAGAAATAAAGAAAAAAAGAGGAACATTAATGAAAATGTTAACAAGTCTTGCAAGCTCATAGGAGGGACACGACCGTGTTGTCGTTAGCTCAACTGTGCTGCGGGTTAGCTACCCTATTGTACACACAGGGCCAATCAATTGAGATTGGCAGGACCCTTGTAGCGTACCCTGGGTGATTGGGTCGGTCTTGTACACAGTACACAGAACCCTTTCGGGGGATACAATTGACCCTTTCGAGGGATATAGATGGCCCATCAGCCGTTTTCCATTGTGCACATAGTTTGGGTATTGCCCATTGGTACCCATAGACAGTAAAAGATAAATATAGAAGAATGCATTGTAAACAAGGCATACAGTAAAGAGATAAAGTATTACCTGATTGTATAGGTAATGCGTGCTCACGTATAAAGAGATGAAGTTTTCATGAACAGAGTATTTTCATATGTATACCTACAAAAAGTATTTTATTACTTATAAAACTAGAGCTCACTCAGCAACACTGACTTTTATACATTTTTAGTTGGCAGGTAATTATTGCTGAGGATGGCACTAGGGTGAAGCTACTCGGCAGGGAAATACTAACATCCATTCGTACTTTATGTTGTTGTTTTGTAATACAGTAAAACAATTCTTTTGTAATCAGTTAAATAGTGCTGTATTGCTCAATCACAGTGGTTTAAATGCAATGAATGGTTTTTGATAAATTAATTCCGCTGCTTAAGATTGTATAATTATAATGTTTAATGTCTTAATTGCTGTGAATGACCAACTGTGAGGTTTCCGGGAACGGGGCCTTACAAGTTGGTATCAGAGCCAAAGTTTAAGAGAATTGGGTTAAATAAACTTTTAAAACCTAAACTTAAACTGAAAATGGGACAATGGAGGATGCCAGCCCGAGTAGCTACGTGCCATGAGGTATGTCTTTTCCTAATGTTAACCGGTATTATGTGCGCATGCTATTTGATTATGTGCTCTTAGTAGATTTAGATACTGATTAAGTCAGGAGAGGAGATGCTTGGGGTATGAAGAGTAAAGTAAGTGGCTAATCATAACTGGCCACTGTAATTAGGGACTTACTATACTTGACATAAAATGAGTATTACCTTGAATGACCGTATTAGTGTTTGAATCTTATAGTGTGCTTATAGAGGATGGTTGGCGGTAGATCTTCAAAAGCCTCTCATGGTGGAGGTCACGGTGCTGCTCCACGACCCAAGAGAGGGAAACCCAGAGTAGAGAAGGTGGTTCATGAAGAACCAAAGACCCCTCATCCGGAGGGTGGCGACGAGAGCGCCAATCTGAGAGCCTCAGTAAAGGAGGTTGTGCTGGAAGAGGTTCACCAGGTCATGCAGACGATTCTACCATCTGTGGTGACCGAAGTGATCAAGGCCGTAAGGGATGGGGAAAGAAAGGAGAGGAACAGGTCCTCGGGAGGACGAGAACAACCAGAGACGGAAACGGTTCTCTCTGATGATAAGAACGAGGAAGAAGAAGAGCCTGCGCCAGAGGCGACCCGAGGCTGCAACTATGGGGAATTTATTAGATGCAAGCCCCCTACTTTCAATGGGAATGGCATTGCTGCAGCTGCTCACCGATGGGTTAGGGAAATGGAGGCTGTCCTCGATATCAATGAGTGTCGTGAAGATCAGAAGGTTAAATTTGCTACCCACTCTCTTGTGGACTTAGCTTTGTGCTGGTGGGACAACATTGTCCAAGCCGAGGGTAGCAGGGCTATTGGGAGGATGAGATGGCCTGAACTAAAGAAATTAGTGATTGAGGAATTCTGTCCTCATAGAGAGATGGATAAGGTGGAAAGGGAGTTCCTGCAACTGGAGGCGGGAACAATGACACACCAGCAATACACCACTAAATTCAATGAAATGGCGCGACTGGTGCCCGATCAAGTGACACCACTGTCACGAAAGATTAAGAGATACATCCAATGGCTGCCAGCGGATATCCGTAGGCATATGATCGTTGCCCGGCCGAGCACTTTTAGGTCGGCGGTTGATCTGGCTGGTAGATTATATGATGAGCGCGAGGTGGTGGTGGTGGCTGAGGTGAAGAAAACGAGCGGGGATGGAAGGAACTAGAATGGGAAACAGTTTGGACGTGGTGGAGTCACCCCAAACAATAAGGTGGCGAAGGTAGGTGACCGACGTGTGGTCACAGCTGGTGTAGGGAGGAAGAAATATGGTAAATGTGGAAGGGAGCATGCTGGAGAGTGCAGGATGGGGATGCATTTATGCTTCAGGTGTGGTCAGCCTGGCCATATTTCCAGAGACTGTAAGAAGCCGAGGGCGGAGAGCTCGGAAGCCGGAAATAAGAAGCCGGAAGAAGGAGGGCAGAGGGCAAGTGCTAGAGCATACACTATGACCTGGGAGGAAGCCAGAGCTGATCCCGATGTTGTGTCAGGTATGTTTCTGATAAACCAAACTTGTGCCTCTATATTGTTTGATTCTGGTGCTAGTAGAAGTTTTATTTCTACTACTTTCTGTGCTAAGTTGCCTGTTAGTAGCAGAAAGGTCAGTGCACCATTCGATGTAGAAACTGCTATTGGTAAGTCCACTAGAATTATTGATGTGATAGAGGACTGTACCATAGAACTAGAAGGTCATAGGTTTGCTGCTAGGTTACATGTGATACCCCTAGGTGGATTTGATGTAGTACTAGGGATGGACTGGTTAGCAACCTATGAAGCAAACATTGTATGTTGCAAGAAGATGATTCGATTAGTTGCGTCCGATGGGAGTTTGGTTACGATTTATGGACATCGCGTCACGACGATTCCGAAAGTGATTTTGATGGCGGTGGCGGAAAAGTGCATGAGGCGTGGATGTAGTGCCTACTTGGCCTACGTAAAGGATGTGGACGCGCCAACACCACAACTATCTGATGTACCAGTTGTGTGTGACTTTCCGGACGTATTCCCGGAAGAATTACCCGGCGTGCCACCGGATCGCGAGGTTGAGTTCCAAATTGACTTGGTACCCGGTGCTCAACCCATTGCCAAAGCACCGTATCGATTAGCTCCCATAGAAATGAAAGAACTCATAGAACAGTTGCAAGAGCTGCTCGATAAGGGGTTCATTAGACCGAGTATCTCTCCCTGGGGTGTTCCGGTCCTGTTTGTGAAGAAGAAAGACGGTAGTATGAGGATGTGCATCGATTACTGTGAGCTTAACAAGTTGACAGTGAAGAACCGATACCCCCTACCAAGGATAGATGATCTGTTTGATCAGCTCCAAGGTGCTAGTTGGTTTTCGAGGATAGATCTTTGATTTGGTTACCATCAGCTGAAGGTGAAGGAGCAGGATATCCCTAAAACAGCTTTTCGCACGCGCTACGGTCACTATGAATTCCTTGTTATGTCATTTGGCCTGACCAATGCGCCAGCTTCTTTTATGGATTTGATGAATCGAGTGTGTCGGCCAATGTTGGATAAATCAGTGATTGTGTTTATTGATGATATCCTGATTTACTCAAAGAGCAAGGAGGAGCACGCCGATCACATTCGGCAGGTGTTAGAGACCTTAAGGAGGTAGAGGTTGTATGCCAAATTCTCCAAATGCGCGTTTTGGTTACGCGAAGTTCAATTCTTAGGTCACGTGATAAATCCAGAGGGGATTATGGTAGACCCTGCTAAGGTTGAGGCTATGATGCAATGGAAGTCTCCGAGGACGGCATCTGAGATTCGTAGTTTCTTAGGGTTGGCGGGTTATTATCGAAGATTCATTCAGGACTTTTCCAAGATCGCTTCCCCCTGACCAAGTTGACCCGAAAGGATGTAAAGTTTACGTGGGGTCAAGCTCAAGAACAGGCGTTCGAGGAGTTAAAAGTGAGGTTGACTCAAGCTCCTGTCTTGTCATTACCCGAAGGAAGCGAGGATTTGGTGGTATATTCTGATGCTTCTTACTCGGGGTTGGGGTGTGTATTATGCAAAGAGGGAAGGTTATAGCCTATGCATCCCGAAAGTTGAAAGTTCATAAGGTTAACTAGCCTACTCATGAACTGGAGCTAGCAGCCGTGGTCTTTGCACTAAAGATTTGGAGGCACTATCTGCACCGGACGAAGTGCATCATTTTTATGGACCACAAGAGCTTGAAGTACTTCTTCAAGCAAAAAGATCTGAACATGAGGCTGAGGCGATGGTTGGAGCTTATAAAAGATTATGATTGCGAGATCCACTATCATCCGGGCAAAGCCAATGTGGTGGCTGATGCTCTTAGCCGAAAGGAGAGGCCCGAGCCGATTCCGGTGAAAGCATACCAACTGATCATGACCTCTGATGTAATGAAGCAAGTTAAGGAGTTTCAAGACGAGGCATTAAGAGAAGATCACCTAAACTCTGAAAGAATGAGAGGTCTGGTTGGGGAATTGGGTGAAAACACACTTGGTGTTAAAACTCGATTTGGACGGGTGTGGATTCCTTGTTTCGGGAATCTACGTGTGAGGATTATGGATGAAGCTCACAAGACTTGATACTCCATTCATCCTGGTGCCACAAAGATGTATCGAGATATGAAGAAAAATTATTGGTGGCCATGTATGAAGCATGACGTGGTGGAGTATGTGAGTAAGTGCCTTACCTGCCTACAGGTGAAGGCGGAACACCAGAAGCCGTATGGGAAGATCCAACCTTTGGATATACCAGAATGGAAGTGGAGCACATCACCATGGATTCATTACAAAGCTACCACGTACTCCGAAGGGGTACGATGCCATATGGGTGATTGTTGACTGTTTGACGAAGAGTGCTCACTTCCTACCGATCCACGAGACATATTCATCCGAGAGGTTGGCTGACCTGTTCATCAAGGAGATTATAACCCATCATGGTGTACCGGTGTCTATTGTGTCTAATCGTGACACCCGGTTTACATCTAAATTCTGGAAGAAATTCCATGATGCCATGGGGACGAGGTTACATATTAGCACGGCTTATCATCCCCAAACTGATGGTCAGTAAGAAAGGACCATTCAGACGTTGGAAGACATGCTTCGGGCATGTGTAATCGATTTTGGTGGAAGTTGGGACGACCACTTACCGTTAGCTGAATTCTCATATAACAACAGCTATCATGCCAGCATTGGTATGCCACCATATGAGATGCTATACGGTAGGAGATGCAGAACACCCGTTTGTTGGGGTGACATTGGTCAGAAAGAGTTGGGAACCGTCAAGGTAATCGAGGCTACGACGGAGAAGCTCGAGAGGATCAAAGCCTTCATGAAGGCAGCCAAAGATAGACAGAAGTCGTATGCCGATAAACGACGTAGACCAATTGAGTTCCAGGTGGATGACCGGGTTATGTTGTAGGTCTCACCTTGGAAGGGTATTATCAGATTCAGGAAGTGGGGCAAGTTGAGCCCAAGATATATAGGCCCTTTCCGAATCATTGCTCGAGTAGGAGAGGTGGCCTACAGATTGGAGTTACCAGATGAGTTAAGTGGAATTCACCCGACATTCCATGTATCTCATTTGAGGAAATGCTTAGCTGATGAAGACATGATCGTTCCATTGGAGGACATTGAAGTTGATGAAAGACTCAATTATGTGGAGCAACCAGTGGCAATCATCGATTGTAAAGAGAAGAGGCTGAGAAATAAAGTGGTTCCTCTTGTGCGTGTACATTAGAAGCACAGGAAGGGATCCATATCTACGTGGGAAACTGAGGAGTAGATGAGTCAGCATTATCCTCGTCTGTTTGAGGAATAACAGGTTTCGGGGACGAAACCTATATAAGGGGGGTGGACTTGTAACACCCGGTTATTTTTAAAAGATAAGAAATAAAGAATAAAAGAAAGAAAGGAAATTCAGTCTAAGTGGAGGGACTAAAAGTGTAAAAAGGACAAAAATCTTTGAAAAGTTGGTGTAAAGGTGGGCATGGCCGCCCACCCTCACTTCACATCAACATCTTCTTCGATTTTAGAGAGAGAAAGATAAGAGGAGAGCAAAAACTCTCGGCTTGTAGAAGAAGAAGAAGAAGAAGTGAACGAATTCAAGGTAAGAATTCGTGGTTTTTACATGTTTATGACGGGTTTTATCCCGGTTATGTGTCTATGTGCTTACGTGTTGTGATTGTGCTCGTGTGTGTGTGTTGTGGTGTTGTTTCTAGGTGTTTTGAACTCATAGCAGGCGGGTAAAAGGAAGAGCACCCAAGTTGCACCAGGTGAGTTCTAGACCCCGATCCTTGCTTGTTTTAAACTATCTTTGGGGCTGAAAATGTATTAAAACGTTTTTGCAAAGCTTATGTATGTTACCCGCATGTATTGTGCTTGTTAAATGTTAAATTTTTGAATGTTTATAGGTTGTTCATGCTTAGAATATCCATGTTAAGCTTAGAACAGATGGGTTTGATGAATGGGTATGAAAACATGCTAAGAACAAGTTACACAGAAGGTTCATACGTCTGAAAGTGCCTTACAAAGATTTAAGTGTAGTCCATGTGCCTAAATAGTAGCCCATGCGCCTAAGATTACCTTAGAAATGTTTAAGTATAGCCCATGCGCCTGAACAGTGGCCCATGCGCCTAGAAATGTTGGCCGGACGACTAAGTGTAGGGCCATGCGCCCCAATAATGCCCATGCACCCAAGTGGCTCATGCGCCTAAGTGTCCATGCGTCTAAAATACTCGTGCGTCTAAGTGTTCATACGCACAAATAGTACCCATGCGCCTGAATAGTTCATGCGCCTGAGTGATAAAATGATTAAGTGTTGGCTGATGCGCCTGCATAGTGGTAAAACACCCAAACAGGGCTCATGCGCCTAAATAGTTCCCATGCGCCTAATACTTAGAAAATTTTACAGAGTTTTCTAGGAGTCTGTGCTTTAGGGTTCTAATCAGAGTTGACTAGGGCTTAGTAATGATGATGTTCCATGCATGTTATGATTACATATGATGTTCCTTATTACTTATTATTATTATTACTATTATTACTTATAGTATGTGACTTTACGTGGCATGTTATTATCGTAACGTAAAGTATCTAGTAATAATAAAGCGAAAGAGCAATAAAGAAAAAAAGAGGAACATTAATGAAAATGTTAACAAGTCTTGCAAGCTCATAGGAGGGACACGACCGTGTTGTCGTTAGCTCAACTGTGCTGCGGGTTAGCTACCCTATTGTACACACAGGGCCAATTAATTGAGATTGGCAGGACCCTTGTAGCGTACCCTGGGTGATTGGGTCAGTCTTGTACACAGTACACAGAACCATTTCGGGGGATACAGTTGACCCTTTCGAGGGATATAGATGGCCCATCAGCCGTTTTCCATTGCGCACATAGTTGGGGTATTGCCCATTGGTCCCCATAGACAGTAAAGATAAATATAGAAGAATGCATTGTAAACAAGGCATACAGTAAAGAGATAAAGTATTACCTGATTGTATAGGTATTGCGTGCTCACGTATAAAGAGATGAAGTTTTCATGAACAGAGTATTTTCATATGTATACCTACAAAAAGTATTTTATTACTTATAAACTAGAGCTCACTCAGCAACACTAACTTTTATACATTTTAGTTGGCAGGTAATTATTGCTGAGGATGGCACTAGGGTGAAGCTACTCGACAGGGAAATACTAACATCCATTCGTACTTTATGTTGTTGTTGTTTTGTAATACAATAAAACAATTCTTTTGTAATCAGTTAAATAGTGCTGTATTGCTCAACCACAGTGGTTTAAATGCAATGAATGGTTTTTGATAAATTAATTCTGCTGTTTAAGATTGTATAATTATAATGTTTAATGTCTTAATTGCTGTGAATGACCGAATTTGAGGTTTCCGAGAACGGGACCTTACAGTTTCCTACAAGTAAGCACTAAAACAACAACATAGCAATCCTTGTCTCAGATGAGTGACAACCTATCATAATCAACATATCTAAAACTGAAGAAAGAATGCAAGAAACCACAATCGGTCGCAAATGTGTTAACGTTCATCGTCAATGACACTGCACCCTAAAAATAACTGTTCATTCAAACATGAAAATTAACATAACATAACAATATGACTAGCTAGAGAACTGTAATCATCAACTTTGATGACCCAACAAAAACCAACAATAAACCTAGTATGAAAACCCAGAATGGGTTGCACTAACATCGATGCCACCCTCAATGACAGACGCCATAATGACGAACCAAAACGCGAAGCCAGAACCCCTTCACCACCTTCGTTAGCACCACCCTTCCTTTCTGAACACGAGGTGGTGAAGATGCTCCTCCCATGAAAACGGTGACAGGTCGATAGGCCCAAATAGACCAAACCGTCATTCGCTGGGAAAGAGGCACAAAAGGGATTTACAAATCAGGTACTGCAAAAGAGAGTTGTACCATAAGTGTCACAGACAACACACAGCGCACGACCAACAATACCGTCGGTGGACACAACAATAGAAGATGACATCGGTGGAAACCATCAGTGACAATGGAGAGGCCAATAGGTGGAACGAGGCAACAAAGGGCTTTAAAGGACATATTGTGCAAAAAAAAAGTTGTACCATAACATCACTTGCAATACAAAATATATAACTCTCATCTGTATCTTACTTAATATTAAGGAAAATTATTCATGGGTGGGTATATTGTAAAAAGAGAGGAAAAACTAAAAAGGGTGAGAAAATGTTATTATCCATTAGATATTATATACAATGGTTAAAAAATTCGATACCATAATAGTATATAATTGAAACTTTAGATCCAAGGTCAAGGGTATTTTAGACTTAATCACATTCTTATTGTATCTATTGTTAATTATCAAGTTTAGTACTGGTCATTATATTATATATTGTGTCTAATGTTTGCAATTGTGTTATGCATTGTGTTTTATAAAAATGATAATTTTCGAATAACGCAATGATGAGAAATTTAAAATTTTTATATTTCAAGTTAATTGTGTATTACGTATCAGAACATTTTTTAGTACTTATCAATTCAGAAGATTATACAATGACCAGATGGAATTACATAATAAGTTAGAAAAAAAACTTTGTTTTTTATATCAACACTATACGCTTTTTAAAGTAAAAATACTCGTTTTTATGATGTAATTTTTTATAAAAAGTAATGTCGTATGTAAAAGTTATAAATATTAAATAAAAAAGATGAAAATTAAGGTGGAACATTAGCAATTTTGCCCACAACTAATTTTAATCAAAATGACACGTGTTAACATCTTAATTATTTTATAATTTTTTATTTTAAAACATTTTATATTTAAAAGTTCTCATTATTCATAACCCAAAATAAAATAACTTAATTAATAAGTAGATTTCTGTAAACATATAAAAAGCTAATGATCTCTTTTTCAATTTCGTAAGAGTTTATATTCCTCATAGGATAAGAGTTCCGAAATGTAAAGTCTTTGTGAACGACATGTAACTTTTTTCACATTTTCTTCTTATCTTCCAAAATATATACCCCCAAATGTTTCACTCGATACCACAACATACTACTTCTAGTAAAAATTTTAAAACGACTCATCCAATTTCTAAATTCTAGTATCTCATGTGAGAATTTGAAACATGGTTTTCTTAATTAATTTTAGGTATTACTTTTGAGATACCAATCCAAGTATTCTAATAATTTATTTTTATAAAAAATACATGTTTGTCAATCTCCGGCAACTTGCGGCAATAATTTTCATCCTAAATATTTGTGTTGGCCCACTCAATTGCGATTTTTCCATTTTGGTTGCCCCTTTGACTTGCCCAAAGGAGTCCCTTCAAAGGTTTAAAAGGTCAAAAACGCTCTTTCACGTATTGAAAAAAAAATTCTTAAGCACTAGTCAAGTTACAATGGCTCTAAGAATTCCGATTTATTTTTATATGCAGTTCTCAATAGTTATTTTCTATCAAACTTGTAAATTAAAATATATTTGATTTGTATAAATAAGTAAGTAATACGATAGTATAATAAATAAGGGACTACATAAACACAGGGAATAACATACTATATAAGAAGTAATACTATACCATAATAAACAAAGGGAAATACATAACCCTATTCTAAGTTAAAGTTGCGTTACAAGTTATAAAAAAATGTCACTTTTTATGTGAGTAACACACAATAAAAGTCTACGAAGTTATTTTTTAAGAAAAAAACAATATTGGGATATGTAACAAGCTCTTACAGATTTGAAAATGGACACATTATCTTTGCTTTGAAACATAGTGTAACCAACACTAGATCATAGTTATTTTTTTTTATCTCAGTTGGGTTTTACAATTTGTTACAAAAGTTGAAATTTTTTTAAGGAACAACACAAAGATGATACGAACAGGGTTTGCCAAAAAATCAAAAAATTTTTAACAAAAGAACAAATATAATACAATTGCTTCTAAAATGGACCATGACAATCATAACCAATATATCGAAAATGAGGCACTACATCAACATCATCAACACGGGATTCATCAGGTACTACATCCTTAAACGAAGCTTCATCTACAACATCCACGACCGGTAAATGGGGGTCACTGTTAACGTCACCGCCACCCATGAATGAGGGAATTCCTTCTCGGTTTTTTGGTGACGAAGAGAGCAAAGTACGATGAAAAATGAAAATTATGAAGAAAAGAGAAATTTGAGATGAAGTATAAAGTATGGTGTGTTGGTAGGAAGATGTGATAAGTGGGGATATGTCAATAAAAAAAATCTAGTACATGATAGGAATGACCTTAGGGTATGGATGCATTAAATGAGGATGTTAGAAATAACGAAAATAACCCTATCAGATTCTCTTTCAATTAGGTTAGGTGTCAACGTGTGATTGGTCCATTATAGTTAATGGGTTCTTACAATTTCATTGGGTTTTCAATAGATTCCATTCATATATATAATATATATATATGGATTTGTGCGAATTGTACGAAATAATAAAAAACATTGATTTAAAAGATGAAGGGTTTAAATTTAAGATAACATAATCAAGTAAGGAATAGGCCTAAAGGGGTTGATCTAGAAATATGTACAATTGTTGACTCTTTCTAAATACACATCTTTTTTTTAAACACATAACTTTTTATACGACATAATTTTTTTGTAAAAAAACACCATAAAATCGAGCATTTTATCATTTGTAATATTGAATATATTATTGTTATATTTTTATTATAAAAGATTAACACTTTTTTTAAAACATATATGTGTTGCGCGTATAACTTACATGATTATAATCGTATAATTATGAAAATAACTTGCGTAACTATCTTTTATAATGTGAGTAATTTTAGTTTGCGTAAATTTATATAACGTATGTAATAATAGATATAATTTGCGTAATTAGATATCTTCTATTGGTAATTATCTCGTGGACGAAACTACACATCCGCCAAAAAACACGTGGCACGCCCCGGTTACGTCACACTATTCCTATATAATATATGTTACAATAAACTCTAGGGTGTTTGTTTCATATTTTTAAGCTTCAATCATATTTTTGAAGACCATGGTTTTACTTTAAGAATAATCACTTTATTCATCAACTTTATAAATTATCTATTTAAAATCTTGTTTGTTTCTATTGTGTGTTAAGTTTAAACTTTTTTACAACATTCGGCGTTTTATTTTTTACAATAAAACATATTCACCCTATATATATCTTATAAAAAGATTTCCATATATATAAATATTTACATATTTATTGTTTTACAATAAACTCCTGGGCGTTTGGTTTTGTTAGAGACAGTAACAAAAGCAAACTAGTAATGGGACATAAACACGAGACACAATATTAATTTGGTCTTTGTCTTTGGTTTCTTGATATGCAATATTGTTTTTTTCAAGATCCGGTTACGAACAATAAATTGAAATTAACCTAACAATCTAACATATTACAACATGCTTGTATAACATTAATAAATACAAGATAATTACAAAAACACCCGAACATATTACAACCACAAGTGAAGGCTTATTTGCACAAAAAACACAATATAAAAGAAACGAAAAGGAGGCAATATATATTTTATCAAGCAAAGGCATTGACAAAATAAAACCTAGTTACAACTATAAATAATTGTCCTATTAATTTGCAAATGTGGCTTTGACACAGCTATAGGGTTTCTAGCTTATATACGTTACAAAACCAATTCTAAAAACACAACAAAACAGGTTAGTACAAAGTACAAACCAATCTAGGTTAAACCCTATATTGCCCAACAGGAGTCCAAATACGCATACAATAAATAAAAAACAAACCATAGTCCGGTTTAGAATTATACTTCCTACTACTAAAATGACAACCAACTAAAAATGCCAATCTAGTGACATAAACTTCAATAACCAAACTCTTTCATTAAGTCAACCATGAAAATTGTTTGTCGTTATTCCGATCCGATCAAGATAAGCAACAGTGATAGCGCATCTAAACGGCGCAGGTGGCGCGACAACGTTACAGTGACGACATGATGACAGGGTAGCACTTGTTAGGGTTGTAAATGAGCTAGGCCGAGCTGGATTGTTAATATTAATGATCTCAAAATATGAGTCGGACTTCGCTTGTTTATTTACGAATCCGGCTGAGTCCGCTCTTCAGCCAATTCGTTTATTTGTAAAAAATTAATATTGTTATTTTTTACACATATTCAAGAAAGATTATTAAATCTTGATAACTAGATACTTGCCAACTCCTAATAACTTTTCAAAAACTCTTATGATTATCAATAACTTTTGATAATTAATTAACCCTCTATTTTTAGTTTTAAAAAAATTAGTCCTCTATTCAATTAATTAATATCTAATTGCAATTAATTAGTATATCTTAGTGTTTAGATTATTCAACTCTTTAAATAAACTCAATTGTTATTGCAAATGGTATAACTTTTTAGTATCCGATCTCAATAGCAAGATTGGTCTAATGTCATTACTCAAGCGTCACTATTCTCGACATACAAAGTGAATAGATATACATGTTAATAATGTATATTTTCTCCAATTTGAGCATCTTTTGTTAGAAATTCATCTAGATTGATTTTTAAAAATAATTTATTTGGATTTTATAGTTTTGGATGGTTATTAGTAATTGTAAATAAAAAATACAATATATTATAAAAGTTTTCACAAGTTCAAAAATTGTTATTGTTGTGACAGCTTTTGTAATAACCATAATAGTCAGGCTACCTGATCTTAACTAGCGTCTACCGCGTTATGGCCGTGGCACTATTCATCATGACCATAACACGTATTAGATCCCCTTTTAGACTCATTTCTTTTCCATTTCAAAAGAGTTAGAAGAACAAGATAAAACCTACTTTCTCTTCAATACTATCTTGTTTTTAAAAGAGTTGTTTAATATTTGAAGATAAAATTGAATATCTAGCATTATAAATAAAGATTAATCATTACACAACACACGTTTACTCATTTTGATTTAAAATGTCTAGATTCACTATTTTTCTTTCATTTCTATATGTTTGGTTGTAACTTTTGTATGCTTTAAGGCTATACATTCTTCATCACTTAGATTAGAAGATGCTTAGAATACTTCGACATTTTGTATGAAACTTTTGATAATGATTATATCAATGTTTATAAAGAATCTATGAATGCTCTTCAATGATAGTGTGTGTTTGTTTCACTTGTTGAAATGTGAAATCTTGTGGGTGTTATAAAATTATTATGTTTGAAAACTATGTGTTAGGACATCTATTCATGAAGTACATACACTAGTGTGTAGTTTATGACATTTGACTAGAAATAGTGAATGTAGGTTTGGCTAACCTTGATGGGAGTACAAACCATGTTTTACATTGGCTTGATAATATAATTGGTTCTTCATAGCATAACTTTTGGTGACTATTGCGTGTTATCATTTTAGCTATTCAAAGAGTTATATAATTTGATAACCTTAATAGAGGTCTATATTATTTCGTGGTTCATGCATATTGTTATTGTTTTGCTAAGTGGATTTAAAGTCAAGTAATATCTTCCTTCGATTGATTTTCACCTTTGTTTAGTTACTTCAATTTGATTAATTTTTAGTTGATTTAGTTAATCATAACTTGTTATCTTTTATCTACTAGACCATGATAAAAGACTTAGTATTATTAGCTCTTATGTTTATAGCACAGTTGACTATTGTTTATATAGTTAATCGTAAAAAGAAAATCATTTTATTAATTTAAAGCTTAATAGTGTAATATTTATTGTTTAAATCTATCTATATGTTAACACACATTACAAAGCCATAAGGACCGGGAGACTATCACAACCACATGACCATATAGCTTTTTTAATTTCATCACATGAATCTTTGACTTCCAACAAAGCCTCATAGGTTAGTAAAAAAGGTTTCGAATCGTGTGATCTCTTCGAAAAGGAAACTGTGTGATGTCTTCGAGGAATGAATATGCTTCAACTACCTATTCCGTGGATTTCTTGGGTGACGTTGAAAGAAAACGGGTTTGTATGGAAGGCGAAACTGTGAAGGATTCAAACAAGGGTGGTGTTGGCCGAGTGGGAAGTCGTGCAACCTTTCATAGAGTGTAATTTTTCCTTCGGTATACCAGAATCAGCAGATCATGTAATTGTCAATTGCCCGTTTGCAAAAGCAATTTGGGCCGAAATACACAGGTGGTGCAAATTTCCTTCTGGTGGATCTCATGCAGTTCGACATTGCGAAGAGATTATTATTGGTTCGGATTTGGGTTCTACGGTTGGGAAGATTAAACATTGCATTGGCTTGGCAACTATGTGGTTTATATGACGAGTAAGGAACGACGCAATATTCAAAGAGGAGTATACGTATGTTGCAAAGGTGGTGGAAAACATTAAAGTTAATGTGTTCTAGTGGTTAAACGTAGGGCTCCATTGGTGAATGTTGAGTGACATAATTGATGTAATTTTGTTTCATAATGATGTATGCTTGTAATCCTAGCATCTTGCTGGGTTTTTGAGTATAAATGAATTTTCAGCTGTTCAAAAAAAAGAAAAAGAAAAATGTTAACGCGTAAAGCCAATTAACCACCCAATAGTTTTCTTTTATTTGTTTGAATCTTTGATATTCATTTTCAAAACTTTCAGCTTATATTTAAAATAAGTCATCACCTTTGAACCGGCATAATCCATTTACATGTTCTAAGAAGCCTAAAAAGATGAATTATAAACTCCAAATTAACCCAACAATGATGTATACATTATTAATATACTTGGGCTATAATTCACAACCTTTAGTTTAAGAAGGACGGCCTAGGGATACGTGATAATCCTCTCCAAAGCCAATGCCTCTAAGAGCATCTACAACAACAAACCTCTATTTAACGTGACACATCAGCTGCCACATCAACTTTTCACTTGTCCACATTCAAACACTAAAAACTCTTGTATTTCCTCCAATAATATGTCCAGTTTCAAACACGCCTCCATTTCCAAATCATCACCTATTTTTAATTCTAAAACATTAAATTACATATGTTTTATAGTGGTGGGTTCCACGCTCCCATGTTTGCTTGGGTTTGAAATTCTGGACATGAAAAGCAAATTACAGAAGCAAACCTCATCTCCAATGGTGTGATGTTCGTTTGCTTTTTCCACCTCAGACTGGACGAAAGAAAACCCCCTTGATGTAGATGCTCTAAAGAATGAACTTTAGCTAAAATGTTCGCTGAAACAATATGCTAGAAAATAGGAACATCATACGAGCCTGCACAAATAATGAAATCATGAAAAGAATTAGTTGTAAGAGTAAAAAATACATTTTTATTCTTCATTTGTATCTCTAGTATGACTGAAATCCCCAACCACAATGTAACTCCTCGGGTGATTACTCACGAAAAAAAAATAAAAGATCAAACCTATCTATCCTACTTCACCTTATCTACATCAACACCATAACAATTCTGACCTCCCCATTTTCACTTAATTCCCCCTTTAAATAAACTTGACATCCTCATTTTGCATAGAAGGAGCCCAACTATAAATGTCATGAATCACACATCGTATCTAACCTTATCAACAACGACAACAATTGTTTCATTACGAAAATACATATTCTTGGAATGAATTTTAAAGCTCACTTTTATCTTTGCTGTTGTCAACAACATGACTTCTCCCAAAAGTGACGCCACTTTCTTAAAACAACTAGGTGACCACACGCAAAGATGTAGCATCGATCTAAACCCAAATCTTACACGCCTCAATCAAAAAGTTTTTTAAACACTAAAGGCAATACTCCACAAAAATGCATGCTAGCAAGTAGCTAAACATGCTAATAATACATCAGCGTAAAGCAAATACAAAAGGAAAACAACATAGGCACTATGCAAACAGTACAAACACTTCAAATACAAAACTTTATCCAGCTGTTCAATCCAAGTTATCGATGTTTGCTCGGCTTTTTATCCACAAAAAAATGGTACTTTTGATGTCCTCGATTAACTTGTTCATCGAAGATGGTTGGTTGCCAAACAATGCATTGTTTCTCATCTTCCAAATGCTTCAAAAGGTAGTGATCACAATCACATATATTGCATCTCCTCTTATAGAATTGATCGCCTTATGAATGAATCCTTGATGTCGAAGGCATATATGGGCGGCAATTTACACCAAGTAGAGATATGCACCTAAGCCATAGAGGCATAGAAACATGAGATGAATAGGTGGTCGATTGTTTCCAGATGTTGAGCACAAAATGGGCATACGTCAGTTGTAAGAGTGATATTCCTTTTGAGAAGGGCAACATACTGAACCTTGTTGCACCCCTCCTTATCACACAATTCGTGAAAATCCTAATGAGTGTATTTTTAACCAACGCGTATACATGATACCCGATGAGTAATTACCCTACAGATACATGATGAGTATTAGGCCAATAATTACACTACATCCAAACTTAGAGACCACCTATACTCCCTTTTTTCATTTCATCCGATCTTCCATCATTAGTTATCAACACCACCCACTCACCCATCACAACAACCGTCATCGCCTGCCGCCATCCCCCAAAACCCACTGTTGGCTGCCCCACCGTTTGAACCCACCAAAGCCCCCCCTACAGGTTACCACCACTACTTGGCATCACCACCATAACTACTTGTATATTTCAATGTTTTGTTTTTTCATACCTAACAAACAACATAAGTAATGATTTATTTATTTCTAAAAGGTACCACATAGTATTATGGAATGTAATGATTAATTTAATTTTATCATTCATTCCATTTCGTCATTCACTGCATTTCTTCGTGCATTGCATTATCTCATACCAAACATACATTTATTGTTAGCAGTTTTAAACTTTTCATAAATTTTAAATTAATTGTGAGACTTTCTATTCCTAAGACCGGTCTGACTAGTTGAAGCATAGGTAGACCTGGTTTGGAGGGACTAAAAGTGTCCAAAAAGGACAAAACTTTCAAAAGTTGATGTAAAGGTGAGTATGGCCGCCCACCCTCACCTCACTTCACCATTTGTCTCGGTTTTAGAGAGAGAGCAGAGAATACTCTCGGATTGAAGAAGAAGGGGAAGAAGAAAAGTGAATTCAAGGTAAGAATTCAGGGTTTTTATGTTTTTATGTCGGGTTTTAGCCCGGTTATGTGATTATGTGCTTATGTGTTGTGTTTGTGCTTGTGTGTATGTGTTTGGATGTTATTTCTAGGTGTTTTGAACTCTTTGCAAGTGTGTTAAAAGGAAGAACACCCAAGTTGAACCAGGTGAGTTCTAGACCCCGGTTTTTACATGTTTTAAACCATCTTTGGGGCTGAAAACGTATTAAAATGATTTTACAAAGTTTATGTGTGAATACCCGTATGTAATGTGTATGTTGGATGTTAGTTCTTGATGGTTATAGGCTACTCATGTTTAGAATAGCCACATTATGCTTAGAACATATGGGTTCGATAATTAGGATTGAAAATATCCTAGAAACATGTTGTACAGAATGCTCATGCGCCTAGATAAGTGTTCATACGTCTGAAAGTGCCTTAGAAAGAATTAAGTGTAAGCCATGCGCCTAAACAGTAGATCATGCGCTCAAAATTTGCCTTAGAAATGTTTAAGTGCAGCCCATGCACCTGAACAGTGGCCCATGCGCCTAGAAATGTTAGTCGGATGACTAAGGGTGGGGCCATGCGCCCCAATAGCGCCCATGCGCCCAAGTGGCCCATGCGTCTAAGTGTTCATGCGTCTGAATAGTATCCATGCACCTAGATTGGGCTGGAATGTACTAAGTGTTCAGACGTCCAGGAGTCCCCATGCGCCTGAACAGTACCCATGCACCTGAAAGTGGCACATGCGCCTAAGTGTTCCCCATGCGCCTAGGTGTTCCCATGTGCCTGAATAGTGTCCATGCGCCTACATAGTGCCCATGCGCCTAGGACTTAGAATTTTTTCTGATTTTTGGGGAAAATGTGTAAAGTAGGCTTTGACTTGGGAAATTCCCGGGGAACTATAAGTTGACTTTTGGGGTCATAGATAGTATGATGGGCATGCTATGGATGATGATGATGATGATGTTGCATGACTATGCATGATGTATGTTATGTATGTATGATGCCCTGTATGATGATGTATGAATGGTATGTTATGTTCATATGATGATGAATGTTTATCTTTCACTGGCTTTACGTGTTATGTTAATGAATGAACCGAAAGTATTATGTAACGTAAAGTGAAAGATAATGAAAGAGAAACACGACGAATGAATGCATGCATTAACGGATGAATGAACATAAAAAGTCTTGCAAGCAAATGTATGGAGGTCCACACCCAATGAAGGGTGTTAGCTCAACTGTGTGCGGGTTAGCTACCCCAGAAGGATGCACACTGGGGTCCAATCCTTGTGATTGACCATATGTATGGGATCCTTTCCGCTTGCCCCAGGTACTGGAGTCAGCTTCGTGCACAGTGTTCGGGGTCTGTGATAGACCTCAGGCCCAGTAACCAGCTTCGTGCACAATGTTCGGGGTATAGCATATGGCATTGATCCGGAATGAAAAGAAAAGATGAATGGTGAATGTACTTGCCCCAGGTACTGGAGTCAGCTTCGTGCATAATGTTCGGGGTCTATGATAGACCTCAGGCCCAATAACCAGCTTCTACACAATGTTCGGGGTATTGTACATGTCACAAGTTGTAACGAATGAACGAAGATTAATGAACGTAATGGAAGATAATAATGATATTATCTGTATGTACGTATGATGTATGACCACGAACGTATGAAAGGTATAGTATGGAATCTGTAAAGAAATAAATAACGATTTATGTATGTTTATTTATAAAACTAGAACTCACTCAACGACGCTGACTTTTATACGTTTTCAGTTGGCAGGTAAACGTTGCTGAGGATGGCACGAGGCGGCTACTCAGCTCTTTTGGATGGCATCCATTTAATTAAGGCTTTTGTGATGTAATACAACAATGTAATTTTGTAACCAACAAACGATGCATTATTTTGCAAAAGTTTTTAGGATGAAATGAAATGCCATTTGTTTTATGTTTTCCGCTGCAATGTTTTGATGAATAAATATAAAGTATATGTTTTACGTGTGATGAATCACAAGCTGTGAGCGTCCCGGGATCGGGGCCTTACACACGTAACATAGACTAGTTTATTTTAAAATTTTGGTTGTGTGTTTGTACTAAAGCTTTTTTATTTGATTGTTTTTATACTTTGTAGGTACAACATGATATTTGTGCCTTTTACCGGTGTAGGTCATCATAAAAAATGCGTAACTTTTGCAGCTGGTTTGTTGTCTGATGAGACTGCGGACTCGTACAAGTGACTTCTCCATTGTTTTCTGAAAACTCACAAGACGCATCCATCTTTAGTTTTAACTGATCAAGATCCTGCAATGAAGGTTGCTGTTTCCCCCGTATTTGTGAAAGCTCACCACCGTTTGTGTATGTGGCACATCATGAAGAAATTATCGTTGAAGGTATATTTTATACTAGTAATTTTTAATTGTAGAACTAACTTTTTCCTTAGTCTTAGCATGTGATGTACTTCTCTGATTTAACACTACTTAATGGTTTATATTTTTTATATTGTAATGTAACACACTGTATTAACTTTACATAGACCATTTAAAAGGAAATAATCTGATGTAGTCTGATGTAATCTGATGTAAAATATAAAAACATTGTGATGTAATCTGATGTAGTAACTATACTTTCTATACGAATGTGACATCATTTAAGTTTATTTAATTAACAGTAGTTAACATGTTTTTTTATTTCATTAGTTTGTCTCCTTGTAATGTTAGGTATAAATAAAGTGTGAACACATTCTAGTAATTACATAGAGCCTATTGTTTGTTGTAATTTGTTGTAATCTAATGTTTCGCGATGTAATATGATGTAATTTGTTGTAATCAATGTAGCGGTGATGTAATATGATGTCATGTACTAATTAAGTTTAACACATTTCTACTTATTGTTTTTTACGTAGATTAGTTCTGACATTTATGAGAACTCTAATATTCGTTCTACGACATCATTTAAATTTATTTAATTAACAGTCATTAACATCTTTTTTTTCATCAGTTTGTTCCCTTGTAATGTCAGGTATGAATAAAGTGGACACATTCTAGTAATTACGTAGAGCCTATTGTTTGTTGTAATTTGTTGTAATCTAATATTTCGTGATGTAATTTGATGTAATTTGTTGTAATCTAATGTAGCATTGATGTAATATGATATCAGGTACTAACTAAATTTAACACATTTCTACTTTTGTGTTTTTACGCAGATTAGTTCTGACATTTATGAGAACTCTAATATTCGTTCTGCGATTCATAAGTTGGTATGGAATGTTTACATCACCCCTGTTACATTTGAGGAGTGTTGGCATAATTTAATCAAGTCTTTTAGTTTACCCGACAATGTGTGGTTGAACGACATGTTTGTTATTAGGCATATGTGGGTTCCAGCGTATTTTAGAGAAATCCCAATGTGTTGTCTCATGAAGACCACTTCGAGATGCGAGAGCTCTAATGCGTCTTTCAAGGTTACTTCAAGTCCTGTGAACACTCTTGTTCAATTTTTCATGGCCTTTGACTCTGCTTTAGACAATCAGCGTTACAATCAGCGTACTGTTGACTTTGTAAGTAGTACCAGTCGACTACAACAACAAACTGCTTTGCCGATCGAACAACACGCTGAACGTTTCTACACTCAAACCCTATTCAAGGAAGTTCAAAAAGAGATATACAAGGGTCTTATGTGTTGTTTTATAACTAATGTTGATGTTCAAGATCATACCAAGATCTTCACAATATCTCAAAATGATAAGAGGAATGATTTTGTAAACGAATTCTACATAAGCAACTGAAAATCACCTTTTTCTTACATTACTTTTTTTGTTGTTTAATATTTTGTATTTATTTATATCATTAATTAACTAATTTTTTTTCCAGGTTTCACATCACTTGGTTACCAAGTCTTATGAGTGTTCCTGTATGGGGTTTACACGTATTGGCTATCTTTGTCGACACATATTTTGTGTCTTTTGTTTAAACAAAGTATCTAAAATCCCAGATGCCTATATATCTCCCCGTTGGTTTCGAGACAGTCTTCCCACTCAGGTGTTTAGTATACAAAACTGCCTTACGGCAGAGACAGCTGAGGAAGCTGTTTTAAGGAACAATGTGCTAGAATGCGTGAATGATTGTGTTGATCAACTAAGGGACAACATTGATCGGTTATCAGGTTTAGCTACAAAGTTAAAGGAAATCAAGGAAGAGATTCTGACCCATAAATCAACAGAAATCGTCTCTAAATCAAGGACTAAAGTTATTAAGTCGCTGGTTGGTGTTGAAGATGTACCTAAAGTGAATTTAACCACCCCTCAAGGTATTCACAACAAGGGTTGCGGAACCAATCGACGTTTAATTGGACCCAGTGAGAAGGCTGTTGAGAAGAGCATGAAGAAGCCAAGATTGTGCAACATATGTAAGGAGTATGGATACCATGATATGAGGAACTGCAGGAAGAAGGCTAAGGTCGGGCCCAACAACCATCCCTAGTAGGTTGACAGTTGGTCACTTCTATTTTTTTTGGTTACCACTTATTAGTGGGTAACGTATCCGCGTAGTGGTATGTTTTTTTGGCTTCAACTTTGTAATGTGTAACGTACTACTTATTCGCACCACTGATTTGTAGGTTCTATCATTTTGTTTCTGATCCATATGTTTTTTGGTTACCTTTTTTTGAAAGGGGACAATGTGTATACATATGGTGTATGAAACAACTATGATTTTCTAACAATGTAAGATAAATCTTGTTAATGTTTGATGTTATGTTGGTATAAATCTATATTTTTATTTTTGAAGACAGTAGTATAAAGTGTGAATAACAGTACATTAAGTTACATTAGTGTTTTAAGTTACACTAAATGTAACTAACATGTTTACGTATTTGTGACACTAATATGAACCGAAACAAAACAATTTACATATGGATACTGTATTATAAAATATACACTTTTCAGTAGTTTTTGTGTAGTTTGTAATATATTTTGTGTTTATTTTTTGAACACTAAAGGTATGAGCACCCTCTATTATATAAAGTTACCTTCATATTTTTACATTAGTTTTTATTTGTAAGTATTCACACTTATATCATCTAGGTAGAATCATATTTAATTTTAATATAAACCATTTTTTATGTGATTGAATATAATAATATTTAAACTAGAAACCATTATTTTTATGTTAACGTCTCAATTTTTTTTACGGTTGAAGTTTTTCAATTAGAGTTACACTATAGTAAGCAACATAGTTTCATTTACTTACATTAGTATAGTACACTATAGTAAGCAACATAGTTAGGTGTTATAACCAAATTGTTTGTTGCTAGTACATTACTTTAACCTACACATATATATAGTTTGGTTAAATTAGTACGTTCATAAATAAAACAATTACATCCACATTCAGTGCTTTGAATTTTACAGTTTTTACATCGTCTATCTATTTTACTATACTCTACCATCATATTTGTGTTTTCAAAGTTGTACTTTTAAAGTTTGAACAACAGTACATTAACTTAAACTTGTAGTTTTACATATACACTGTTGTAACTACTGTAAGTAGTATGCACACAAGTAGAAAATTTTACATATACATACTGTATTCTAAAACATACAGTTTCCAGAAGGTTTTGTCTAATTTATAATAGATTATGCTTCCTTTTTTGTACACCAACTCGTATGAAAACCGTTTATCAACTTTAATTACACACTAGTAAGCAAACAGAGTTGAACAACTTCTTGTGCATTGAAATTCTTCAACTTTAATTACACTATAGTAAGCAACAGAGTTACATTTGCTGACGATAGTTTATGTCAGGTGTTAGTAGTAAAGTGTATAGTGGAATTACACTGCAGTAAGTGGCACGTATATATTGTTTGGTTACATTAGTACGCGCACCAATTAAACAATTATATCAAGATGTAGTGATTTTGAAATTTCCAATGTTAACATCATCTATTTATTTTCACATTCTCTACCGTCAGGCTTACTATTTTCCCATCAACTAACATTTAAAATGAATTATATCTACATCATCTACACAGAATCATATGTATTAAACTAAACACCATTCGTAAGTAATTTTGTCTATCATTAATATTAAACATACCAAAATATAGGTACCAGACACCCTGCTTTGTTTTAGTAGTGTAAATGAGTTATGAAAAAAATAAAAATTACAGTAAACTAACCAACACAAAACACTAACTTTCAAATCTTAAGTTAAGTTTGAGAATCACATATTTTGTGAAAAGAACATCAAGATTTTATACCGTAGGCTGCATCCAACACTTTTTTCTTGTGCACGTTTATATTCGATAGTAGAATTCTTGCAGCATATTTCTTTCTCAGATTTTTAATTTATGACTTCAGCGTTCTTTCGTTATTCTTGAAACCACACTCAAAAGTTGCCCCGTTGTTGCCCATGAACATCTCCATATGCCGCATTATAAATATGCCACAATCAGTGTAGTTGCGTTTAGTGGCCCATTCCAACTGTAGTCTGTTGATGTTTGTAGTTCCAATTCTGCCTGATTTACCATTCCTCTATTTTAGCAAGTATTGAGTAAAAATATGTTTCTGCCAACAATGAAAACAAGTTACCCCATTTATATGTTTTAACAAATATACAATTTTTGTGCCACGTTTGTAAAAAAAGCAATACTTTTTAATAAACTCACCACTTTGTAACGTGTATCTTTTTTTGATACTCGTCATTGTCCCGTAGTTGGACAATGCTCTCTTTAGGCTTCATATTGTCAATGACAAAAGTTGATGGGTTCTTCATGTCAAACACGACAAGGTAGAAATGTTTTTTCCAATATTGGAAAGAATACTAGATCATATCCTTTAAGATTTCTCTACCTCTCGTCCCTCCCTAACGCTTCAAAAATGTTATTTGTAAACGTCCTCAAACATTTTTCCTTGTTGATGAATAGCCACTCCAACTGGACAAACAAATCACAATGAACGGGGGGAGATTTGTTGTAATGATGATGGAATAGTTTCTTGTTTGTTTACTTACGAAAGGCTGGTGGCACACAAACAGCCTATGCGGTGATTCCATGCTCCGTAACTTTTCTTCATTATTCAATAGTGCAGCCCAAGAATCTATGATGTTGCCATAAACCTCCATACATAGCCCCAAGGTCCTTAAGATAAATATCTCTGTCCTCACCTCTAATTGTGTGTCAAATACTTGTTCGCTGCATTAGTGCAACATTACTTGTTAATATCACTTTAACGAAAATTAAAGTTAAACTGATCTAAAAAATTTCTTCTTTTGTTTACTTTTAAATTCCCCATATCCCATTTCTTATATGCTAATAAAATATATTACCTTGGATTTGCGTTGAATATTAATTCCCATATAGCCTCCTCCTCCTTGGTGAATAATTGATCAATTGTTGTCTCCCTCATATAGTATGGTGATTTTGCTAAAGACGGCACCATTCTTTTTCTTGCTGTATTTTTTCTAATCGTTTTCTTATCTTCTTTCATCTTTACTACATATTTACATAAACCACATATTATGTAAGCTATAAAGGATAAGAATTTTTTTAGACAAAAAAGAAAGCTATGTTATTCTATAAACTAAAAAAAACATTCACTGTAATGTCATATAAATTAGTATTGTTCACTGTAAATTTTAAAATTTTACCTTTTCCCTGGGCCCCACTTTGATCCTCCTGTTTTAAACCCATGCTGTTACATAGGGCACCAAGTTGCATGTCTTTTCTACTACAAAAGAGCGCACGATTAAACACACTTACCAAAATTAAACATCATGTTATGTATACACTATATAGCAATGTTTTATTATTTTTCTTGTAATCTAATATGATGTGATGTAATTTTTTTAAAATCAATGTAACTTTATGCAATTTTTCACACAAAAAAACATGAAGTAAGATTGCATATGTTAAGTTATATTTTGACTATAAACAGAGCAGGCATTAAATTGGAAACGACTCATTGCTATGTAATGTAGTCGTGTTTAGCATATGTTGTGTACAATGTTATTACATTACATTCTTTGTTAAAAACTCCCTCCCCCTTTTCATTGCAGCCCAAATTGTCCGAAGGTGTCTCACACCGCATTTCACACTTTCTGTCTCCACTATAAACGATAAGAAATTAGTCAATTTCAAAATAAAACTATATTAACACATAAAACTTTTAAAAAATTTTCCTTAAATGTAAATCATGTGTTAAACCCAAGCTGTAGAATTAAAATTTTTACATTTTTCTTGAGCCTCACTTTTATCGTCATGTGTAAAACCCAACCGTGTGTACCATACGTTGTGTAAAATGTTATTACATTACCTTCTTTATTAAAAAATCCCTCCCCCTTTTTATTGTAGCCCAAATTGTCCGAAGGTGTCTCTAACCCGCATTTCACACTTTGTGTCTTCACTATAAAGGATAAGAAATTAATCAATTTCAAAATAAAACTATATTAACACATAAAAGATTAATAATATTTTCCTTAAATGTAAAGTTTATATAAACCATGGAAGTGTACTGTAGAATTTAAATTTTACATTTTTCTTCAGCCGCACTTTTATCGTCCTGTGTTAAACCCAAGCTGTAAGATGGGGCACCCAAGTTGCCTGTGTGATCTACTATACAATAGCCCAAAATTAGTAATAATTACCAAATTTACACATCATTTGATGCATAAAAGTATGTTTTTTAGTTTTTTCTCCTTTTAAAGTTATTTAAAATCAATTTGCTGCCAAATGCACAACAGTTATTATATGAAACCCAAACCACATTAAACCTCCCATTATATACGGAACTTTCTTACCACTATTTCATCTAATGTAATATGATGTAATTTCCTTTAAAGTAATGTCGGGTAACTCATTTTAGTCTACTGTAAGTTTTCTGAATTAACTATTTTTGTTGACGCCTAACTTGATTCGTCTATGTGAAACCCAACTTTTAAGATAGTGGACCCAACTTGCACCATCATTCACAGTCATAGTTTTTTTTAATGTATCATCCAGGGGCAAACCGGAATTTTTAATTTTACCTCTTTTTACATCATTAACCTTGCCAGACCCTTGTATTTCCTAATCGTTTTTTAATCTTCTTTCATCTCTGCTACATACTTTCATAAACCACATTTAATGTAAACTATAACAGATAAGAATTTATTG
The DNA here is from genome assembly GCA_025506515.1 of Flaveria trinervia. Taxonomy (NCBI): domain Eukaryota; kingdom Viridiplantae; phylum Streptophyta; class Magnoliopsida; order Asterales; family Asteraceae; genus Flaveria; species Flaveria trinervia. The sequence goes on from CM046447.1 coordinate 75,463,536, forward strand.
AGACAAAATAGAAAGCTATGTTATCTCATAATTTTAAAAAAGAGGTAATTGTAATGTCATGTAAATCATTATTGTTCAATGTAATTTCTTAGATTTTACCTTTTTCTTGGGCCCCACTTTCATCCTTCTGTGTTAAACCCAAGCTATAAGATGGGGCACCCAAGTTGCATGTCTTTTCTACTACAAAAGAGCGCACAATCAAACACAGTTACCAAAATATAAACATTAATTTATGCATACAATTTATAGCAATGTTTTCTTTATTTTTTCTATGTAATCTAATATGATGTGATGTAATTTTATTAAAATCAATGTAACTTAATACAATTTTACACACAGGAAAACATAAAGTAAGATGCATCACCAAGGTCTATATATATGCATAAGTTATTTTTTGAATATAAACAAAGCAGGCATTAAACTGGAAACGACACATTGCTATGTAATGTAACCGTGTGTACCATATGTGTAAAATGTTATTACATTACCTTCTTTATTAAAAAATTCATCCCCCTTTTTATTGTAGCCCAAATTATCTGAAGGTGTCTCATACCCGCATTTCACACTTTGTGTCTTCACTATAAAGGATAAGAAATTAGTCAATTTCAAAATAAAACTATATTAACACCTAAAAGATAATAATTTTTTCCTTAAATGTAACGTTATGTAAACCATGGAAGTGCACTGTAGAATTTAATTTTTACATTTTTCTTCACCTGCACTTTCAGCGTCCTATGTTAAACCCAAGTTGTAAGATGGGGAACCCAAGTTGCCTGTGTGATCTACTATACAATAGCCCAAAATTAGTAATAGTTACCAAATTTACATATCATTTGATGCATAAAAGTATGTTTCTTAGTTTTTTCTCCTTTTTAAAGTTTTTTAAAATCAATTTGCTGTCAAATATACTGCAGTTATTATATGAATCCCAAACCACATTAAACCTCCCATTATACAGGGAACTTTCCTACCATTGTTTCATCTAATGTAATATGATGTAATTTCCTTTAAAGAAATGCCGAGTAACTCATTCAAGTCAATGGTAAGTTTTCTAAATTAACTATTGCTCTTCAGGCCCAACTTGATTCGTCTATGTTAAACCCAAGTTTTAATATAGTGCACCCAAGTTGCATGTCTTATCTAATATACAAGAGTGCACCATCATTCAAAGTCAGACTTTTTTTTTGGTCTTTTTTATACATATTTTTTAATAAAAATTTCAATTTATGTTGGTGCAAAATTATTCTGTCTGTCACTTTAAATTTTGTCTTTTTATATATGTTTTCGTTCTAATGTATGTAATCTCTAGGGACAAACCTAATTTTAAAATTGTACCTCTAATGACATCTTTAACCTTGCAAGACCCTTCTACCATCCCCAAATTATAAGAATCCAAAACCAAGCTGCTTGGCATATCACATTTCAAAGAATAAATATTACTTTTCTGTTAATAAAGCAAGTTTACATATCAACCCTAAGGTGGAAAAAATATCCGTTAATGTAACATCACCTAATATATTGTATTCTAAAATATAAATTCCATTACTTACCTTTCTCTTGAGGCTTACATTGATTGTCTTGTGTTAAACCCAAGCTGTAAGATGGGGCACCAAAGTTCCATGGCTTATCTATTATATAATAGGACACCATCATCCACAGGTCAGAATAAATATTCATTAATATGCATACAAGCTGTTCTATCTATTTTTTACTTTATTTTTGTAAGATGTATGTAATGTAAGTTGGTGCAACTATATTAGTGTAGCATACAATATATTTTTAAAACCAAAAAGTTGTAACTTGTTTTCATTCAAGCTATTATGTAAGTTGGTGCACTAAAGTTGCTGGCCTTTTTACTAGGGAATGTATTTTGTCTTTGGCCGTTTCTTTAATGTAACCTAATGTAATATCGTAGTGATGTTCCACTAGACTTGCTTAACTTATATTCAATAAAAGTAGCCCAAAATCATTCTCAGTCATCATAGAAAGGTACATTAACAAAAAAAATTTCCCTTTCTTATTTTTTTACAATGCAAGTACCATCATCCACAGGTCAGAATAAATATTCATTAATATGCATACAAGCTGTTCTATCTATTTTTTACTTTATTTTTGTAAGATGTATGTAATGTAAGTTGGTGCAACTATATTAGTGTAGCATACAATATATTTTTAAAACCAAAAAGTTGTAACTTGTTTTCATTCAAGCTATTATGTAAGTTGGTGCACTAAAGTTGCTGGCCTTTTTACTAGGGAATGTATTTTGTCTTTGGCCGTTTCTTTAATGTAACCTAATGTAATATCGTAGTGATGTTCCACTAGACTTGCTTAACTTATATTCAATAAAAGTAGCCCAAAATCATTCTCAGTCATCATAGAAAGGTACATTAACAAAAAAAATTTCCCTTTCTTATTTTTTACAATGCAAGTACCCTCTTATAGTTACCTTTCTGCTTTCTTTGTGTATCATATAATTTAATGTAAGTGCAAAGTAGAATGTTGCTGATTTTGTTTCCTGACACAACTACAATATTACCTTTCATTTGAGGTGTTTCTGTAGACTCCTGTGTCAAACCCAAGCTGTAAGATGGTGCACCCAAGTCTACTGACTTATAATGCGGCACTGAAACCCAGAAAATGTTTACACATTGTCTGTTTTATGATTCAAAACTTCTAATATTTAAGCATTTAATTCCTTACCTTTTATTCTCTTTTCTTCCAATTGTTTAGCGAATTGTGCTAGGACCAATTTCTGATTGGGTAGATATTTCTGTTTCTCACTATGTCTGTTCTTCAAAACTATGTTCTAACATAGTAAACAATTAGTAAAGAGAACAAGTACTTTTTAACCCTACTTTATTATGTACTTAGTATACTCGGACCTATGTCTTGTTTTGTTTTTTCTTCTACCATATCTTTATCCATCACTTTTTTATGATCAATGGTTTCTGTCTTCTGGTCTACTTGTTTCACAAACTTGTAAGGATTATTTTTTATTTGGCTTTTAGTATAACCTGTCACAAAACATAATGATTATGAAGCGCACAATTTCGACGAAAACACATTTTTGAAAACAACTTATGTATGATTCCCTATTATGTACCTTTTGATTTTTTAGGTCCACAATCCATTAAGATTTTTCCCATTTGATCTTCTTTAATGTCCACAACTCTTGCATCCTCTTTCTTTCTACAATCTGTTTGTGTATTTGTACCTTTTCCGGCTAACATATTCACCTCTGTTGATTGGACAATATATTTACATTAGTGTAAGTATATTTGTCTTATCAAGTAACCAAAACTATTTTTATCTTAACCAAAATTGTTCTATAATGGATTCCTTCGGTTCTAATTTACATTTTACAAGGTAGTTACATTAGTGTAAGCATATGTACTATAACGTCAACTCCTTTTAAACTTTACAAAAATTTTCAAACTACCACGTTCAAATCCCAGATATTTTAATCTTGTAATTATAACCAGCGTAGTAACATCTAAGAATATCACGTTAATACTTTCACATTGCATTTCCTTTTTTTTTGTATATCCCGGGGCACAGGTCATCACCTATTTCCTTTACATTTTCCTTTTGCTGGTAATCTACACCTTTGCTTGACCCTTCACCTGCTTTAGAAATTGATTTTATTAGTGCAAACCTTATAACTTATAAAATAATTTTAACTTAATTTTATATCTTGTATACAATTACAACGCTTACCATTTCTATTAATGTTGTATCCATCATCCATAACATCATCTTTTTTACTTTCTATCAATGGTTGTCTCTTTTCATTGACGTCCATACAAACTTGAAATATTAAATCCTCCAACACCTTTTCATTTTCTCTTTTCTTTTGTTCTTTCTCGTTTCCTCCTTTCATCGGTGAACAAAATGGTCTCGGTTTATGATTGAAGACACATTCAAATTTTAAGGCTAATCTTTCAATCCCATCTTTTTTTTTCTGTTTTTCCCTTGCATTTCTAATATTCCCAACTCAAGTTCTGTCTTCATCATGATTGTTTTCATCAGAATTTTTTCAAGCTCAAGTAACCTCCCCTGCAATATTTAAAACAATACAACATCTAAACACAGTTAAAATTGTTTATTTTACTTTATATGTTGTAGGAATTTATGAAAAATCCCATATTACTTTTCTACCTTACCTCTTCATCATCCCCAACTGTTGTTTTTATAGCTACCCCAGGGCTGTTTTCTTTTCTTTTTTCCAAACCGCCTGAATAAATTTCTACTAATTCACCTAGACCAAAACCACCATTTTTTATTTCTATTTTCTCTCTTAATTTCAATTTGTCCAAATTCCATGTTTGAATAGGTGGTTTGGAATAATCTTCATCCATACCCCTACATCTAATTGCACGCATGTACATCATCTGACATAAAAAGAATTTAATTTGAGTAATAACAAGTAATTAAGCATGAAATTTATTATAGTAATGTAACAAAATATTTGATGGACCAACTTATAGTAATGTAAAGATCAACAAAATGTTGTAAACTATTTGTTACAACCAAGGTCAAATACTCTACTAACTAATTTTGTTACAGTAATGTTAACCAAAACAGTTGTAAGGCCCTGTTCCCGGGACGCTTATAGCTGGGTTCTCATCGCACATAAAACGTATAATTACTTTTCTACTTAATAAATCGCAGCGGAAAACTAAAACAAACTTTCATTTCCATTTAAATGCTTTTGCAAGTTAATACAACATTCATTACAAAATAGCTTGTTCGCATTACAATGCAAAAAATTAATCAAAAGAATGCCATCCCCAAAAGAGCTGAGTAGTCGCCCGTGCCATCCTCAGCAAACATTACCTGCCAACTGGAAACACATCAAAGTCAGCGTTGCTGAGTGAGTTCTAGTTTTATAAATAAAACATACTTTACTTTCATATAAAACCGTTCGTTACTTTTACATGATCACACATCGTACGTACACATAGATAATATCATTATTATCTTCTTCATTCTTTCATTCGTTCATTAAGACTTTACTTGCGCATCGGACATCATCCTTACCAATACCATGTGCTACACCCCGGTTAGTCGTAGCTACCGGGCCGAAGTCAATAAATGAACAGCTAAACGTATGCCACGGTACTAGGAGTAACCATCAGTCTTAGCTACTGGGCCGAAGTCAATAAATGAACAGCTAAACGTATGCCACAGTACTAGGGGTGAGCGGTAGAGGTTCTACATTAAGGGCCAATCACAAAGAAGGACCCGTCATCCGATGCGTGCAAGACGTTTCATTCGTTCATTAATACATGCATTCATTCATCATGTTCCTCTTTCTTTATCTTTCACTTTACGTTACATAATACTTCGTTCATTCATCATAATAGGTAAAGCCATAGGAAAGATATCATACATCATATTAAGGAACATTAACATGCATCAACATCACATCATACAGGGCAACATCATACATACATAACATACAACATCATCATCCTCATCATGCCCAACATGCTTTCTAAGACCTCAAGCGTCATCTTACGAACTCTTATGGGAACCTTCCCGTCAAAACTTACATCTCCACTTTCCCCTGAAAGTCAGAAGTCAATCTGCACCTTTCTCGGGTACAACAGCCCTATTCGGGCGTATGGACACCCTTCAGTCGCATGGCCTCCATGCGACTGAACATCATGCGAATGAACTGATGCGGATGAACACCTATGCGAATGAACATCCAGTCGTGTGAATGGACAATGCGGATGAACACCTATGCGAATGGACAATGCGGATGAACACCTATGCGACTGGACCTTTAGTCGTGCGAATGGACCTTCAGTCACATGACCCCCATGCGACTGGCCCTTCAATCGTGCGAATGAACCCCAATCGTGCGAATGGACCCCAATCGCACCCTAATCGGCCGTATGGCCTCCATTCGGCCTCCAGTCGGTCGCCTAGCCCTAACTGATGCAGAACGCAGTTCATCCCGACTGCAGCCGAGGGTTTTCGGCCTCTAAACTCATCTAAACCCTTTTTAAGCCTAAATCGACCATCCTAAACCTTAGGGATGCATACCATAACATTATTCAAGCACAACCAAGCAAGAAAACAAGCCCCAAACAGGTCCTACACATACATACACGCATACATACGGGTTTTCACCCAAAAACGCGAAAAAGGGTTTTCAGATGTGTTCCAGCCCCAAAATCATTCAAAAACATGTAAAAGAGGGGTCCTAGAACTCACCTAAACGAGCACAATGACAAGAGCTTCGATTTGGCTTGCTTCACGATGATTTTGGCGACCCGAACCAACTCGAACCAACACTTTTCCTCTTTTCTCTCTTCTTCTCTCTAAGAACCTGAAATGTGGGGTGTGTGGGGAGAGTGGGCTGCCCTCTCCCTACAAATATCACTACATTTCCCAACTTTTCTTCGTTGGCGAGTTTGGTCCCTCGACTTTTGGACTTTATTTTCTTTTCTTTCTTCACCGTCTTCAAAATAATAAATATCCGGGTGTTACAACAGTTTACCGTAATGTAATGATATTCGTTATTCTATATATATAACATATCGTAAGTAATGTCAACGACCCGGTGAAAGGTTTTTTGTTCCTGTCCCACGTCATTTTACTATTTTTTAATTTGTTCAGCACATAAGCACACCAATTAACCTGCCTTACATCAACTCTGTTGTTAAGCCGGTAGATTGCATTAAGCTTACATTTCCCGTGTGCATGACATTCAACCATAGTTGCCAAGAACAAAGCCAAAAAGTCTAGTTTAAAGCAGTTTATGTTGTTATGACCATTGTTTGTTAGCCGACCAACAATATCTGCCGGCGATATGTACGAACCACCGTATGAACTCCTCCAGTCATCTACTACGAAACTTCTTACCTCAAATTCCTCTAAACTATCTAAAAGGATTCCTTCTCTTGGAATACCCAACAATATGTGTATTGCTTCCTCATCAACTTTTACCTTCCCACACGGCAAATCTAGCTTCATCTTGTCTTCGTTAAAAACATCTACAACATAGTAACCGAGTTTCTGTGGGATTCCATCTACCTTAAATGACAAAAGTTTTCCGAATCCCATCTCTTCAACAACATTACATTGTTGTTCGTTCAGCACTGTAATTGATTTTGATAGTGGTTTTGGTGAACATCTATTTAATATTGACGGATACTTCTTCTCCACTTCCTTCATACGTCTTTTCCTCTTACGCCCACTACTAATATGCACCACCCCAATTTCTTTACCTATTAACATTAGGAGCAATTAACATAAATTCTCAAAATAAGTGTTTTGAATTATTTATTTTTTAATTTTAAACCACTAATGCTACAATCGATCATTTTTGTAGCATAACACTAATCGTATCTCAATCACTTTTCTCCACATACCTTTTAAACTGTCTTTCACATGGTTTTCCTCTGACTTGAAATTCTTTATCATCTCTTTCACACAAGCCCCTGCTAATAATATATTTTAGTCATTCATTTAATATGGTTCCATAAAAAGTTTAACCTTAAAACCACATAACTAATATCTTATTTATATACTTAACAAAAGTAGCTTACTTTTAACATTTCTCCTCACACTCTGTCCTTCTGATGACAGTAATGAAATAATGGCCAAATTTTCATCATCACCCGAACCTGGTTTAACCGAATTAACAACTATCTTAATTCTCTCAGAAAACCAATAATCTTACTATGAATTACATTATGCTAAACAAAAAAAAGTAACCGGTATTACTGTGTTCATATTCAGTTTTATTATTCGGCCAAATCTTGTCTCAGTAGTACGCCTTTTCACACGCTTCCCTGTTTAAACATAATCATAATCTGGCTGTCCTTAGAAATAACCAACCAATTAAAACACATTTCAAAATTAAAGTATGTATAATGTAGCAATTGTACATTACCTTTACCAGTCATGCGCACTGCCGGTTCTTCAGATGATAATAATGTGATATTTGGCACCTTATACTCATCAGCAGACCCTGTTTTCATAAAATTATTTATTCTAATATATCAGGAAAAGAAATTTTGTACAATAGGGATGGGATTATGTTCTTATTTCAATATAGAACTACATCCTATATTGATTTGTGATTTTCTGGTTTAACAGAATTATCAACACTCTTATTTCTCTCAAAAAACAGTCATGTTACTATGAATTACAGTATGCCATACAAATACAATTATCCCTTCTTAGCTTGTTCACCTTCATTTTCATTATTCTTCTTAGATCTTGTCTTAGTACTTCTCCTCTTAACACGCTTACCTGTTTAATCATAATCATAATCTTCTTGTTCTTAGTAACAAGCAACCCGATAAAACACATTTACAAATAAAATAATGGATAATGTAGCAATTCTACATTACCTCTTCCAGTAATGCGTATTGTCGGGTCTTCAGATGATAATAATGAAATATGTGGCACCTTAGATTCATCAGCAGACTCTGTTTTCAAAAAATTAATAATTCTAATCTTCAGGTAATACCATTTTTGTACATTTGGATGAATTTATGTTTTTGTACACTATCATGTAGTTTTTTGAAAAACTAATGAAATTGTAATAAACCATTAACTTTAATGGACCAATAACTATCAGTATAGTAACTAACCGTAGTCTGTATGTTCCTCGATGTCAATATTTATAGGATTCCCTTCCGTGTTTTGAAATCTGCTTAGCGATTTTCGAGCTAATCTTTCGCTAGTCCTTCCTATTACAATCAACCATACAATTGAAAAACCATAATTTATAATTATATATCAATACTGCAATGATTAGAATTGCTTACGTCTTGAATGTGTTCATTTGGTTGATCTCCACAATGTAAATTCTTAATACCACTGTTGATGCTGTCCAAAATAACAACCCAAATATATATTACTTAAAACCCTTTAAAATCATTTTTTTAAAATTTTAGAATCTTTATCGTTAAATTCAAACAATAATAAGAACAACTATTACAAACTAACCGAGATTATCATGTTGAAAAAAACCATAAGAAATCATTGTATATTTCTTCTAAACAATTTCAACTGTTTTCAAAATTACAACCTTCTCTGAAACAATATTGACCTAAAATCGCACCTCTAACTTATAATTATACACAAGAATCCCATAACAAACTGCTGATACTAAAAATTTTTAATTTCAATTTGGATTTCTAGGGTTTTTTAAATTGAGCAACAGTAGGTTGCCTTTGTTAACATGGTAAAAAAGGAGTTAGAAAATGTACAACCCAAAACCACCAAAAACCACATTTTTAACAATTGAAATTGCAGTAACTACCGCTAATATTCTCAAAATTTCTTCAAACAATTTGGGTCATACGTGAAAGAAGTTACAGAATTTCACTTTCTTTCATCGTCTTTCACATTACAACCAAATACAAAGGGGTAAATTAATCTACACAACCGAAACTGAAAAATCAAATTCAAACATTTCAATAACAACTAGTACCTATGATTTTCCCTAATTTTCATTTAAACTATTTGGGTGAATTGTGGTGGAACTTACCGAATCCCTTTCTTCCATCGTATTCAACCTTCCAAAATGTTTTCCTAATGAAATTAAGAAATCTGCGTACCGAACTTGAGAATTTATGTTCTTCAGAGAATTTTCACAAAGTTCTCAACAAACTTGAGAATTTTTATTCTTCGAATACGTTCCACACACTTCTGCGATTGTAATGAGAAAGAAGAAGGTTTTTGCTATGGGATTTCAACTTTTGTGTGAAATTTTATTTGAAAATATGTGATTTGGGATTGATGTGACATTTGCTTTATTGAACCACCCTATCTGTACCATCATCTACTATATTCCAACCCGAAATTACGTATATACCCTTAATGTCTTAAGTATGTGGTCCCTACAGAAATTTAATATTGCAAATAATATAGGCCTTTAGATCATAAAGTGATACATAGATCAATGGTCCAAGATTAGTTAAAGGGTTTTCACAAATACCTTGAGTCCTCAATAGAACTACATCCTATATATATATATATATCGTAAGGCCCCGATCCCGGAAACCTCACAGTTGGTCATTCATAGCAATTAAAACATTAATCATTACAAATAAATGAGCTTATGCAGCGGAATACGTTTATCAAATGCCATTCATTTCATTTAAACCCCTATTGTTGAGCAATACATCATCGTTTAACTGATTGCAAAAGAATTGTTTATATGCATTACAAAACAACAGCAACATAGAATACAAATGGATGTCAGTCTTTCCTTTGCCGAGTAGCTTCACTCTCGTGCCATCCTCAACAATGATTACCTGCCAACTGAAAATGTATAAAAGTCAGCGTTGCTGAGTGAGCTCTAGTTTTAAAAGTAATAAAATACTTTCTATATATTGTATAAGAAAATACTCTTTTCTGTAAAATACAATTATGTACTGTATATGCGAGCACGCATCAACTATATGAACAAATATTGTTCGTTCTCTTACTGTATGCCTTGTCTGTAAACTTTTAAATTTATGTTTCACTTTCTGTATGGACCAGTGAGCAGTACCCCAACTATATGCGTGGTGGAAAACGGGTGATGGGCCATCTATATCCCTCGAAAGGGTCAACTGTATCCCTCAAAAGGGTCAACTATATCCTCCGAAAGGGTAACTGTATCCCCCGATAGGGGTTTGTGTACTATGTACAAGACCGACCCAATCACCCAGGGCACGCTACAAAGGTCCTGCCAATCTCAATTGATTGGTCCTGTGTGCATAAAAGGGTAGCTAACCCGTAGCACAGTTGAGCTAACGACAACACGGTCGTGTCCCTCCTATATGTTTCCAGTATGTTTTCAACCCAAATCATCGAATCTGTCTGTTCTAAGCTTAATGTGGCTATTCTAGCATGAATAACCTATAAGCATACAAGAATCACATTCATTCATGCACAATGCACACGGGTAAACATACATGAACTTTATAAAACCATTTTAATACATTTTCAGCCCCAAAGATTCATTTAAAACAAGTAAAACCGGGGTCTAGAACTCACCTGATGCAACTTGGGTGTTTCTTCCTTTATAACCCGCTTGCAATGAGTTCAAACACCTAAAAACAACATCACACACGCACACCCGAGCACAAACACAACACATAAGCACATAAGCATGAAACCGAGATAAAACCCGTCATAAACATGTAAAAACCACAAATTCTTACCTTGAATTCAACTTCTCTTCTTCTTCTTATCTTCAACTGAGAGTTTTTCTATGCTCTCTCTCTCTAAAACCGAAGAAGATGATGATGTGAAAAGAGGGTGGGCGGCCATGCCCACCTTTACACCAACTTTACAAGATTTTGTCTTTTTTACACTTTTAATCCCTCCACTTAGACTTAATTGCCCTTTCTTTCTTTTATTCTTTATTTCTTGTCTTTCAAAATAACTAGATGTTACAAGTCCACCCCCTTATATAGGTTTCGTCCTCGAAACCTGTTATTCCTCAAATAGACTAGGATAATGCTGCCTCATCTCCTCCTCAGTCTCCCATGTAGACTCGGATCCCTTCCTGTGCTTCAACTGTACACGCACAAAAGGAACCACTTTATTTCACAGCCTCTTTTCTTTACGATCGATGATTGCCATAGGTTGTTCCATATAATTTAGCCTTTCAACTACTTCAATGTCCTCTAGTGGAACAATCATGTCTTCATCAGCTATATACTTTCTCAGATGAGACACATGGAATGTCGGGTGAATCCCACTTAACTCATCCGACAATTCTAGCCTATAGGCCACCTCTCCTACTCGAGCAATGATTCGGAAAGGGCCTATATATCTTGGGCTCAACTTGCCCCGCTTTCTAAATCGGATAATACCCTTCCAAGGTGAGACCTTCAACATGACCCGGTCACCCACCTGGAACTCAATTGGTCTACGTCGTTTATCGGCATACGACTTCTGTCTATCTTTAGCTGCCTTCATGAAGGCTTTAATCTTTTCAAGCTTCTCTATCGTAGCCTCGATTACCTCGACGCTTCCCAACTCTTTCTGAACAACGTCACCCCAACAAACAGGTGTTCTGCATCTCCTACCGTATAACATCTCGTATGGTGGCATGCCAATACTGGCATGATAGCTATTGTTGTACGAGAATTCAGCGAACGGTAAGTGGTCGTCCCAACTTCCAGCAAAATCGATTACACATGCCCGAAGCATGTCCTGCAACATCTGAATGGTCCTTTCTGACTGACCATCAGTTTGAGGATGATAAGCCGTGCTAATATGTAACCTCGTCCCCATGGCGTCATGGAATTTCTTCCAGAATTTAGACGTAAACCGGGTGCAAATCGAGTTTTAACACTAAGTGTGTTTTCACTCTATTCCCCAACCAGTCCTCTCATTCTTTCAGAGTTTAGATGATCTTCTTTCAGCGCCTCATCCTGAAACTCCTTGACTTGCTTCATTGCATTAGAGGTCATGATCAGTTGGTATGCTTTCACCCAAATCGGCTCGGGCCTCTCCTTCCGGCTAAGAGCATCAGCCACCACGTTGGCTTTTCCTGGATGGTAATAGATCTCGCAATCATAATCCTTTATTAGCTCCAACTATCGCCTCTGCCTCATGTTCAAATCTTTTTGCTCGAAGAAGTACTTCAAGTTCTTGTGGTTCGTGAAAATGGTGCACTTCGTCCCGTATAGATAGTGCCAATGGACACCGGTACACCATGACGAGTTATAATCTCCTTGATGAACAGGTCAGCCAACCTCTCAGATGAATATGTCTCACGGATCGGTAGGAAGTGAGTACTCTTCGTCAGACGGTCAACTATCACCCATATGGCATCGTATCCTTTTGGAGTACGTGGCAACTTTGTTATGAAGTCCATGGTGATGTGCACCCACTTCCAGTCCAGTATATCCAAAGGTTGGATTTTCCCATACGGCTTCTGATGTTCCGCTTTCACTTGCAAGCAAGTAAGGCACTTACTCACATACTCCGCCACGTTACGTTTCATACACGGCCACCAATAATTTTTCTTCATGTCTTGACACATCTTTGTGGCACCAGGATGAATGGATTATCGAGTCTTATGAGCTTCATCCATAATCCTCACACGTAGATCCCCGAAACGAGGAATCCACACCCGTCCAAATCGAGTTTTAACACTAAGTGTGTTTTCACTCTATTCCCCAACCAGTCCTCTCATTCTTTCAGAGTTTAGATGATCTTCTTTCAGCGCCTCATCCTGAAACTCCTTGACTTGCTTCATTACATCAGAGGTCATGATCAGTTGGTATGCTTTCACCCGAATCGGCTCGGGCCTCTCCTTCCGGCTAAGAGCATCAGCCACCACGTTGGCTTTTCCTGGATGGTAATAGATCTCGCAATCATAATCCTTTATTAGCTCCAACTATCGCCTCTGCCTCATGTTCAAATCTTTTTGCTCGAAAAAGTACTTCAAGCTCTTGTGGTTTGTGAAAATGGTGCACTTCGTCCCGTATAGATAGTGCCTCCAAATCTTTAGTGCAAAGACCACAACTGCTAGCTCCAGATCGTGAGTAGGGTAGTTGACCTCATGAACTTTCAACTGTCGGGATGCATAGGCTATGACCTTTCCTCTTTGCATCAGTACACACCCCAACCCCGAGTAAGAAGCATCAGAATATACCACCAAGTCCTCGCTTCCTACGGGTAATGACAAGACAGGAGCTTGAGTCAACCTCACCTTTAACTCTTCGAATGCCTATTCTTGGGCTTGACCCCATATAAACTTTACATCCTTTCGGGTCAATTGGGTCAGTGGAGAAGCGATCTTGGCAACGTCCTGAATGAACCTTCGATAACAACCCGCTAACCCCAAGAAACTACGAATCTCGGATGGCGTGTTCGGAGACTTCCATTGCATCACCGCCTCCACCTTAGCAGGGTCTACCATAATCCCCTCCGGATTTATCACGTGACCTAAGAATTGAACTTCACGTAACCAGAATGCGCATTTGGAGAATTTGGCATACAACTTCTCCCTTCTTAACGTCTCTAGAACCTCCCGAATGTGGCCGACATGCTCAATCTCACTCCTTGAATAAATCAGAATATCATCAATGAACACAATCACTGATTTATCCAACATAGGCCGACACACACGGTTCATCAGATCCATAAAAGCAGCTGGCGCATTGGTCAAACCAAATGACATAACAAGGAATTCATAGTGACCGTAGCGCATGCGAAAAGCTGTTTTAGGAATGTCCTGCTCCTTCACGTTCAGCTGATGGTAACCAGATCGAAGATCTATCCTTGAGAACCAACTGGCACCTTGGAGCTGATCAAACAGATCCTCTATCCTTGGTAGGGGGTATCGGTTCTTCACCGTTAACTTGTTCAGCTCTCGGTAGTCAATACACATCCTCATACTACCGTCTTTCTTCTTCACAAATAGGACCGGAGTACCCCAAGGAGAGATACTCGATCGAATGAACCCCTTATCGAGCAGCTCTTGCAACTGCTCCATCAGTTCTTTCATTTTTGTGGGAGCTAATCGATACGGTGATTTGGCAACGGGTTGAGAACCGGGTATCAAGTCAATTTGGAACTCAATCTCGCGGTCCGGTGGCACGCCAGGTAAGTCTTCCGGGAACACGTCCGGAAAGTCACGCACAACTGGTACATCAGACAGTCGCGGTGCTGGCGCATCCACATCCTTTACGTAGGCCAACTAGGCACTACATCCACGCCTCATGCACTTTCCTGCCACCGCCATCGAAATCACTTTCGGGATCGTCGCGATGCGATCTCCATAAATCTTAACCAAACTCCCATCGGGCGCAACTAATCGAATCATCTTCTTGCGACACACGATGTTTGCTTCATAGTTTGCTAACCAGTCCATCCCTAGTACTACATCAAATCCACCTAGGGGTATCACATGTAAACTAGCAGCAAACCTATGACCTTCTAGTTCTATGGCACAGTCCTCTATCACATCAGTAATTCTAGTGGACTTACCAATAGCAGTTTCTACGTCAAATGGTGCACTGACCTTTCTACTGACAACATGCAACTTAGCGCAGAAAGTAGTAGAAATAAAACTCCTACTAGCACCTGAATCAAACAATATAGAGGAACAAGTTTGGTTTACTAGGAACATACCTGACACAACATCGGGATCAGCTCTGGCTTCCTCCGGGTCATGGTGTAAGCTCTAGCACCTGCCCTCTGTCCTCCTTCCTCTGGCTTCTTCTTCTCTGCCCTAGAGCTCTCTGCCCTCGGCTTCTTACAGTCTCTAGCGATATGGCCGGACTGACCACACCTGAAGCATATGTTCATCACTATTCTGCAGTCACCAGTATGCTCTATCCCACATTTGTCACACCTCCTCAGCCCTGATCCATATGTGACCACACGTTGATCACCCACCTTTGCCACCTTCTTGTTTGGAGCGGTTCTACCACGTTCAAACCGTTTCCCATTCCAGTTCCGACTACCACCATCCTTCCTATCCACCTCAGTCACCACCTCCACCTCTCGCTCATCATATAATCTGCTAGCCAAGTCAACTGCCGACCTGAACGTGCTCGGTCGGGCGGCAATCATATGCCTACGGATATCCGCCGGCAGCCCCTTGGTGTATCTTTTAATCTTTCATGACAATGGTGTCACTTGATCGCACACCAACCGCGCCATTTCATTAAATTTCGTGGTGTACTGCTGGTGTGTCATCGTTCCCGCCTCCAGCTGCAGGAAGTCTCTTTCTACCTTGTCCATCTCTCTGTGAGGATAGAATTCCTCGATCACTAGCTTCTTCAGTTCAGGCCATCTCATTCTTCCAATGGCCCTGCTACCCTCGGCTTGGATAATGTTGTCCCACCAGCACAAAGCCGAGTCCACAAAGGAGTGGGTAGCGAACTTCACCTTTTGGTCCTCACAACACTCACAGATATCGAGGACAGCTTCCATCTCCCTCACCCATCGGTGAGCAGCTCCAACAGTGTCGTTCCCATCAAAGGTAGGGGCCTTGCATCTCATAAATGCCCCATAGTTGCAGCCTCGAGTCACCTCTGGCGCATGCTCTTCTTCCTCATCCTCATCATCGGACAGAACCGTCTCAGTCTTGGGCTGTCTTCTTTCGCCCGTAGGTTCGTTCCATTCCTTTCTCTCTCCTTCTCTAACTGCCTTGATCACTTCGGTCACTACAGACGATAGAATCGTCTGCATGACCTGGTGAACCTCTTCCACCACAGCCTCTTTTACAGAGGCTCTCAGATTGGCGCTCTCGTCGCCACCCTCCGGATGAGGGGTCTCTGGTTCTTCATGAACCACTTTCTCTACTCTGGGTCTCCCTCTCTTAGGTCGCGGAGCAGCACCGTGACCTCCACCACGAGAGGCCTTTGAAGATCTACCTCCCGCCATCCTCTATAAACACACTATAAGATTCAAACACTAACACGGTCATTCAAGGTAATACTCAGTTTATGTCAAGTATAGTAAGTCCCTAATTACAGTAGCCAGTTGTGATTAGCCACTTACTTTACTCTTTATACCCCAATCATTTCCAATCCTGACTTAATGAGTATCTAAATCTACTATAAGCACATAATCAAATAGCATGCGCAAGTAATACAAGTTAACATTAAGAAAATACATACCTGATGGCACGTAGCTACTCGGGCTGACATCCCTCCATTTGTCCCTTTTCAGTTTAAGTTTAGGTTTTAAAAGTTTATTTAACCCAATTCTCTTAAACTTTGGCTCTGATACCAACTTGTAAGGCCCCGATCCCGGAAACCTCATAGTTGGTCATTCATAGCAATTAAAACATTAATCATTACAAATAAACGAGCTTATGCAGCGGAATACATTTATCAAAAGCCATTCATTTCATTTAAACTCCTGTTGTTGAGCAATACATCATCGTTTAACTGATTGCAAAAGAATTGTTTATATGCATTACAAAACAACAGCAAAATAGAATACGAATGGATGTTAGTCTTTCCCTTGCCGAGTAGCTTCACTCTCGTGCCATCCTCAGCAATGATTACCTGCCAACTAAAAATATATAAAAGTCAGCGTTGCTGAGTGAGCTCTAGTTTTAAAAGTAATAAAATACTTTCTATATGTTGTATAAGAAAATACTCTTTTCTGTAAAATACAACTCTGTACTGTATATGCGAGCACGCATCAACTATATGAACAAATATTGTTCGTTCTCTGTATTGTATGCCTTATCTGTAAACTTTTAACTTTATGTTTCACTTTCTGTATGGACCGGTGAGCAGTTCCCTAACTATATGCACGATGGAAAACGGGTGATGGGCCATCTATATCCCTCGAAAGGGTCAACTGTATCCCTCGAAAGGGTCAACTATATCCCCCGAAAGGGTAACTGTATCCCCCGAAAGGGGTCTGTGTACTATGTACAAGGCCACCCAATCACCCAGGACATGCTACAAAGGTCCTGCCAATCTCAATTGATTGGTCCTGTTTGCATAAAAGGGTAGCTAACCAGCAGCACAGTTGAGCTAACGACAACACGGTCGTGTCCCTCCTGTAAGCTTGCAAGACTTGTTAACATTTTATTAATGTTTCTCTTCTTTCTTTATTGCTCTTTCACTTTATTATTACGAAATACTTTACGTTACGATAATAACATACCACGTAAAGTCACATACTATGGGTAATAAAATAATAATAGCAATAACCATAATAAGGAACAATTGTAATCAATCATATCATGCATGAAACAACATCATTAATAAGCCCTTAGTCAACCTCGGTCAAATCCCTAAAGGACAGAATCCTAGAAAATTCTGTAAAAATTTCTAAGTCTTAGGCGCATTGGAACTATTTGGGCGCATGAGCCCTATTTGGGCGTTTTATCACTATTTAGGCGCATCAGCCTAACACTTAAACATTTTCACTTTAGGCGCATGAACTCATTCAGGCGCATGGGCACTATTGGTGCGTATGAACACTTAGGCGCATGGGCCACTGGGCGCATGGGCATTATTGGGGCGCATGGCCCTGCACTTAGTCGTCCGACTATTATTTTCTAGGCGCATGGGCTGTACTTTATCATTTCTAAGGTAATCTTAGGCGCATGGAATACTGTTTGGGCGCATGGATCACACTTAGTTCTTACCGTGGCATTTTCAGGCGCATGAACCTTATTTAGGCGCATGAACCTTCTGTACTATATGTTTCCAGTATTTTTTCAACCCAAATCATCGAATCTGTCTGTTCTAAGCTTAATGTGGCTATTCAAGCATGAATAACCTATAAGCATACAAGAATCACATTCGTTCATGCACAATGCACACGGGTAAACATACATGAACTTTATAAAACCATTTTAATACATTTTCAGCCCCAAAGATTCATTTAAAACAAGTAAAACCGGGGTCTAGAACTCACCTGATGCAACTTGGGTGTTTCTTCCTTTATAACCCGCTTGCAATGAGTTCAAACACCTAAAAACAATATCACACACGCACACCCGAGCACAAACACAACACATAAGCACATAAGCATGAAACCGAGATAAAACCCGTCATAAACATGTAAAAACCACAAATTCTTACCTTGAATTCGACTTCTCTTCTTCTTCTTATCTTCAACCGAGAGTTTTTCTATGCTCTATCTCTCTAAAACTGAAGAAGATGATGATGTGAAAAGAGGTGGGCGTCCATGCCCACCTTTACACCAACTTTACAAGATTTTTGTCCTTTTTACACTTTTAGTCCCTCCACTTGGACTTAATTGCCCTTTCTTTCTTTTATTCTTTATTTCTTGTCTTTTAAAATAACCGGGTGTTACATATATATATATATATATATATATATATATATATATATATATATTATATATATATATATATATATATATACATATCGATCCATTCAAATGAAAACTATTTTTTTTGTAAAAAACCAAGGAACCAACACCCACCAATCAAAATTTTTTTAATAACATTACTATTGTTTATTTCAATAATTACATAAAGGGCAAAAGGGTAATTTAAGAAATTAAATACTACTTAGTGGGCTTTAAGTCTATAATTGTTCCCTCTCTTCTTCAAATAAACCATCCGATTGATGAATCTGAAGACTTACGATTCAAGAACAATTTTGTGCAAATTAAAGGTTAAGGTTCATTCCATCTAATAAATCAGGATATTCATCCTACACAACCAAATAAAATCTAGTCCTTTGTCCAAATTTTGATTCATGTGAAGATTACCTAATGTATAGCAGGTAATGCTTATTTTTCAAAGCCAACCTACTTAATTTTTTCTCAATTAATCAGGTGATTCATCCTAATCAAGCGATTTTCTACCCTTTTTTCAGTTAAGCAGACAATTAATCCTAATTATTCAATTCATCCTAATCATGTGAATTATTGCTGTTATTTCTAGATGGGGAAGGTGGACCCGAATCGAGTTCGACAGGCATTCATGAAGATGACACTAATGTTGCTAATGAAGATGTTTTGAACGACAAGAAGGGTGCAACAAGCTCCATAGAATTTCTTCAGGATGTTAATCGATAGAAGCCAACGACCTGATGATATATGATGCGGAGTCTCATAATAAAGATGTTGGATTGAATACCCATATGTCAAATACTGGAACATTGATGTTTGAATCTCCAAATCAGAATAAAAGGAGTCCATTCAATAAGTTGATTGCAATTATGAACACGATGGTCAGGTTGATAATTTCATGAATGACGAATCTTTTGACACACTATTTAATTAGGATGACACAAGTATTTTTTTATTTCATGATGTGCAGTTTGTATATGTAAACAACTAGTAGACATGTTCTTGATATTTGAATTTTTAGTTGTATTCAAAACTAGTTTATTTTAATTCAAAGCAATATGATTGTAATTAAAATAGTAAAAATTAAAATTTAGTTGTGGTTATGTTGGATGATGTGTGATTTGGTTGTTAGAGGATGTGTACAAACCAGTGGAGATGAACTTTCTAT
Source organism: Flaveria trinervia (assembly GCA_025506515.1). Classification (NCBI taxonomy): domain Eukaryota; kingdom Viridiplantae; phylum Streptophyta; class Magnoliopsida; order Asterales; family Asteraceae; genus Flaveria; species Flaveria trinervia. The sequence continues at coordinate 75,483,484 of CM046447.1, forward strand.
TGGTAAGAACAATATGAAGGTGTGTAAGTGTATTTAACTTAAATGGATGTGAATACATGCCTTTTATGAATGACATGTAGAAAATATGCATAGATGAATGAAATGCTAGAAGAACCCAACACCATCACGCCACTAAGTTTGCTTAAAATCGTGTTCTCAATAGATTGTATATAAAAAGTGATGTTCTTGTTGATGCCATGTGCGTGGCATTGTTAAATGAGTGTAAGTATAATAAATAAGAATTATTAAAATTGTTAATAGAACTAAATGCAAATGATTTGGTGGTTTGAAAAAAACAACAGGTGTGTGAAAAGCAGCAAAGGAGGAATCGAATTCCAGTACTCCAAAATAGAGAAACATATTAAAACCACTTCCACAGGCTTCATTCTTAGAGAAATAATATATAATAGTATATTATGCATACATGTAGGCATCATCAATATTGTGTTTAATTTAATGTCTAATTTGAATTAAGTGACAAACTCTAAGCCTATAATACTAGATATTTTATATTGATTATTATGTAAGAAGCAGAATATGAGTATATATGCATCTATGCATAATTTTATTATGTGCATTAATGGAAATTTGCAGTATGTGCATTAATGTATAATTGCAGTAGAGCCACTAGATATATGCATTATTACTTGTAGATGTTGATGAATAGAGAGCTATAACTTGCATTACTTGACTTATAAGTAACAACCGTCAATTAAAATTGACAAATCATCTTCGATTAGAGAAGTTCAACTTAATTTGATTAGTAGAAATTCTAAAACAACATGTAGAGTCAAGAATGGTTTTGAGATGTATCATAATTGGTCTAAATAGTCCAGAAAAATAAAGGTGGTAATCATGCAATAATTTAACGTAACAGTATCATAGGTAGTTTTAACAAAATATAATAATGGTTGAAAAATCAATACAAGCGGTAACCACCACTAATGGTTGAAGGATCAAAAGATATCTTATCATGGGTGATCTTCATTTATCAACTATAAAAAGACATACTTCATTAGTCAATGATTTTGTGTAATAAATTAATAATGAGACATGAAAATATAACTAATAATAAACTTTAAACAAAAAACTATATCACATCATGAATATTCTTAAAAGCTTTGCCAGCGTCACTACCTCATGGCCCTTGTAATTACAAATGCAAATTACGAAAGCATTACAATACAGATAAAAGAACAATGTAATATAGTAGCATTCATCCTCTAGAATGAAATGACATGTAAGCAATAGATTTATTTGCCACTTTTAACATGTTAATCCAGATTTAAATGATTTCTTCTTAATATTTTTGATTTGACCCGCATAAGATGTAACAATCCTTATGACTCATAAGGCATAGACTCAATTAAAAATATAATATAGCAGGCAACTTTCATAAATATATATAAACATTAATTAGAAACACACTAATACCTTTATAGTACTGTACCATTGGTTCTAAGAAGTCTATATTCCAATATCATAGTGCATCTATACACTCTAAATTAATAATGAATATATGTAATAAGTAAATGTGTGGATAACATCGGAAATAAAAGTTCATATTTCATGAAACTATAGTGTAAAACAACAAGTTGACCTTACATAACTGATATTACCATAACCCATATTTGAAAAATCGAATATCACTTCGCCGGCTCCGGAGTTAATCGTGATTGTTGGATAGTTAGGTGAAACTCGACGCACCGGACGTTGATCGTGATCGCTACTTCGCCGGCTCCGGCGAGGCCTCCGTCATTTTGGCCGTTAATTTGTTTTTTTCATCTTTTGGGGTTAAATTCAGTGCTTGCCGGAACTTCATCAGGAGCAGGGGGTTGTGAAGGGAGCTTCTTCAACGCTTGATTGAACACCCTATCAGCTGAATTAGCAGCCTCTTCACCACCGGCATTGCTAATTGCTTGCCGGAATAGGCCATTAGCGTCTGAGATCAAAGCCACTGCGATGTGCAGCGGTGTGAACTGTGCATGTCGAGCATTCATCGCCAGTTCATGACCTGAAGCCAATGCCTCGTTCGTCTTGTGTGTGAATTTGTCAGGATTCATTTTCAACAGCAATTCCTATAAAAACCTACAAACAAACATACGTTAACAAGATGCACACAAGGTGTTCGATCAAATGCCCCTATGAAGTGAAGGTTGAGAAAGCTTGTTTTTTTTAGTAATCTTGTGAAGTGGGTATTGTTTAAGGTGATTTGATCTTGAAATTCAAATTCGGCTCTTCTAATCTTTCATCGTATTGTTGGGTTGCTAATCTTTTACTAACGGCCATGGTGTGAGGGGTCATGTGGGGTACCATCTAGAGGGTGGGCAACTCGCGGTTGCTGCCCTCCTTCGGCTTGTATAGGGTTCCATCGGTATTCTACCCCTCACAACTCATCTCGAGTTCGGTGCACCGTTTATGTGTTTTTTTATCTCTAGTGGCAGTTAACCTACGCGCATGGCTCCTACAAGAAGGGGTCGGAATGTTAAGCCAAGGGGCTCTGTGCAGGCCCTGCTAGTGGTTTAAGGACATGCCCCTTCAAATCTTTCCACGAATGTAAAGACGGCAAACCTGGGTCTGGGGGTTTTTTCCGCCTACTTGAACACATCCAAAGCACCCACCTCAAGACAGAAAACCGAAGGCTGTCTTTGAAGGAGGCTATCTCCAAGGATTTAGAGCTTTTTTTGGATGTTGGGGAAGTTCTTAAGGCAGGTGATAAATGGTTGTGTGGAAGGTGCATGGTAGTGCATGCACTCAGTAGGGGGTGCAAGCATGATGATGAGGTCGTGTCGTTTGACATGTTCTCGGGGGATGTTGAAGATTTTATTGTTGGGATCCGGAAACCATGTCAAGTGGTGGTTGACACAAAACCACGTCACCCAGCTGGGCTCGGGGGTGATGTTAACCTCCTCGACGGGTTTTTTCACTCCCCATTCACACTGTTAAAAGCATTCCCCCCAGTTGTCGGCTGTTGTTTGCTCAGGTTTTAACAGGTGCTTTGCGTAAAGTGGTGGGGTCGCTAGGTTCCGTTGAAAATTGGGTTCAATTGCTTTTGCTACCACGTTGCACCTTGCGGGTGGTCAGACCATCCACCAGACGAGAGCGAAGATCAAGAAACAGGAAATCTTTGTAGTGTAGTAACATCTTGCACGTGCTAACAGTTTGGAAAAATGGGTCCGGGTTTGATGCGGTCTCGTCCCTGTTGGATAGCGTGGGAGAGGTTGGTGCTATTAGGGGGGAATGCATGAGAGAGAAGACAAGGAAAGGGACCCTAATGTTAAGCAATGTCTTCGGAAAGTTAGAGATGGGCATTTCACGGCTGCGATTAAGGTCCTATGCTCTAGTGGAGTTGCCCCTTTTGGTGAGTCGACCTTGAAAGCTCTTATTGATAAACACCCAGTGGTGCCACCCCCGTCCTTGCCTTCCAACCCTTTAGCCCAACCCACTCTTGTTGTTGATGAGGAGTGTGTGTTCAAATGTATCCGATCCTTCCCCAAAGGGACGTCATGTGGTAGGGACGGGATGCGGGCCCAACACTTGTTAGATGCTATTGGTGGCGAGGGCTCTGTGACCCCTTAGGTTTGCTTACGAGCATTACTGAAGTTGTTAACTTATTGCTTGAGGGATCTTGCCCTAAAGTGCTTGCTGAGTTTGTTGCGTCGGCCCCCTCACCCCTTATTGAAGCCTGATAAAGGAATTCGGCCTATTGTTGTGGGGTGTATTTGGCGAAGGTTGGTTTCTAAGATGGTGATGAAGAAGGTCGGGAAAGACATGGCCCAGCACTTGGGGGACTTTCAATTTGGGGTAGGGATGCCTAATGGTGTAGAGGCGGTGCTTCACAGTGCAAACAGGTTTCTCAACTCTTGTCATGAAGACGGCTCCTTGGCCTTGCTTACTGTGGATTTCTCTAATGCTTTTAACACGGTCGACCGCACAACCTTCCTTCAAGAGGTTCATCAGCATTGCCCGCCAATCTATCGGTGGGTCCAATTCTTTATGCTCAGCCTGCTAAGTTGTATGTTGGTAATGATTGTATTGGGGCTACTACCGAAGTACAAGAAGGAGATCCCTTAGGGCCCCTTCTCTTTGCCCTTGCCTTACACCCCCTTATTCTTCGGGTCCAGGACCGTTGTAACCTTTTGTTTCATGCTTGGTATTTGGATGATGGAACGATTATCGGCAACGCGTCTGAGGTTGCTAAGCCTTAGACATCATCAACGTGGAAGGGCCATCTCTGGGGCTTTATCTCAACATTAAGAAAACAGAGGTTTTTTGGCTGACATGCGATGGGCGTAAAGTTCAGGACGGACTTTTCCCGAGAGGGATTGGTAGACCTGAGAGGGGGGTTAAGCTCCTTGGAGGAGCTGTTACCCGTGATCCTAGCTTTATTGAGGAGTTGGCTGGGCGGCGGGCCTCGGGAGCGGTTGACCTCATGAAACTCTTGCCCTGCCTTAGGAATCCCCAATGTAAACTACTCTTGCTAAGGTCGTGCATGGGAGTTGCTAAGTTACTTTTTGGGTTGCGCACTTGTCAACCCCATTTGATGGAGGATGCGGTATCTCGGTTCGATGATGGCCTCAGGGAGGCTATAGAAGACATTGTCGTGGGTGGTGGCCCTTTTTTTGGTGATCTCCAATGGCGTTTGGCATCTTTGCCAATGCGTCTCGGTGGTTTGGGACTCCTTTCAGCTCGAGATGTTGGGGCCTATGCTTTTGTGGCCTCTAGAGCTTAGTCTTCGGAACTACAAGATCATATCCTTCGAAACAGTGGGGTCTTCGGGCTTGACCCGGACTATCAGCAGGCGCTTGAACGCTTATATGTCCTTCTCCCAGACTTGGATATTGGCGGTTTCTCTAATAAGGACACCGCCCCCTCAAAGCCACAAACAACTTTGGCGAATGCTCTGTTTAGCAAAATCGCTCAAAGCCTGGGAGAAGTTTTTTCTTTGTCATCCCGCCAAAAGGCGGTGTTTGAGTGCCTGAAGGGCCCCCATGCTCAGGACTTTTTGACCGTTATCCCGATTGAAGGGTTGGGACAGTGCATGTCTCCAGTAGAATATAGAGCAATTCTCAAATACCGGTTGATGATCGCTATGTACCCAGAAGATGAAACATGTCCGATATGTCGTAAAGCTTGTATGGATAAATATGGGGAGCACGCCCTTCACTGTAAAGAGCTACCTGGGTTCAAATATCGGCATGACTGGGTACGAGATGTTTTGGGGGACATCCTAAGAAGAGCTGGGATTTCTGCTAAGAAAGAAGCCCCTGTGAATTTCCTCACGGATCCTATGGAGGGGAGGTCTACTTTGCGACCAGCGGATCTGCTCGTCTTTGGCTGGGCTGGGGGCAAACATGCTTGTGTGGACCTCACAGGGGTTTCCCCTTTGGTTGGTTTACGGGAAAACGGTTTTGTAGCTGGTTAAGCGACAAGAAAGGCAGAATCAAAGAAAGTGGATAAACATGCTAAAGCTTGCGCAGAGAACCAGCACGCTTTTGTTCCCTTTGCCTTTGATACATTTGGCTCCCTAGCGCCAGAAGCTATCAACTTTTTGACCAGGGTCCAACGGGTCTTAGACAACCATTGCTCAACCCCGGGGAGGCAAGGATTTGTTTTTGGAATGTTAGGATTTGCTATTCAGAAAGGGGTGGCGGCGCAGCTTGTTGCCCGTCTACCTTCTATTTTGATGTAACTTGACAAAACATTATTAATTGTAATCATATCACTTCGAATTTAAATCAATAAGCATTTGTATCACCTACTAATGCCAATGTGATGATGGATACTCAACTGTTGTAGTTCATCATGTGAAAATACACTACAAACATGTTCACTAATCGATTTGAATGCAAGGATCAATTTGAATTCTCAAATTTTCAAGGAATATGAAAACTAATTTGTGAAAATCTCTATCTTCCTACATATATAATAGTGTATACTAAACAACATATATAACACAAACAAGAAAAAGTTCAAACATGCAGGTCAACAATGTTAATCCCTAACCAACTATACCTGACATTCATCGATTAATAACATGGTATGATTTTAAGCTTGAAACCTAACCTAGTCCCTGCTGTAGAAAAAAATTACTACCAAGATACATTGTTATCCTCAAACAGCAACATCAAATATCAACTAGAAAAAACCAAAAATTACAAAAGATATTCAGCTTTATAATTATTTAAAAAGCTCTAAATAAAGTGGAACAAATACATTATAGCCTTAGATTTTTTTAAAAAGCTTCAAAATAAAAAATTTATAGCAATACAATAGACATACCTTTTAGGATTTTGTGGGGAAACTTTACTAACTCATTGTGGTTCTTGGAATTTTGACTCAAATGTAGGGATTGAAGTCTAGAATAGTCTTCTGTTCTTGAAATCAAGAGATGATGTAATGAAATTTAGAGGGCGGATTGATTAATCTGAGGGTCTTGTCTTCTTCAAATCAAGAGACGATTTTGTAGACCTTGCTTTGGGGATTGATTCGCAATGGTTTTGTGTTTTCCAAATAAGGAGACGAGGTTGTGGAATTTGTTCAATGAGAACTAGAGATATTTGAAATTGAAATTGAATTTGCTCTATGATAGTCTAAATGGTAGTTTCTAAAATTGAAGTTGAAATACCATTTCTATCCATGCATCCTTTCTATCCGCCTAATTTATATGTTGTAAAAATACTGATTTGCCCCTTTTATTTATAGCCATTGATCAACATGATCTATGGTCCTTATTAGCAATGTTTTCAGAACTAGATCGGACGTCGAACCAGACGTCTTACTAGTTTGGTGGTCGGAGCGGTTGGACCGGATTTAACTATATTTTAATTATATTTATATATGTAATTAAAAATAAGTAATTTATATATGATTTACATATATATTTTATAGTATATATAAAACATAACTATATTTGTATATCCGATGTACTAATTTATGGTTTAACACCCTGTTTTTACCCATTAAAATAATAAAAAAATAAAAAAACCGGTCCGAACCGGACCGGTTTCCCGGTCCGACCAGCAGTTCGTGACGAACCGGCCGGTTCGACTAGTTAAAAACGAATCGAAGCGAACTGGACCGGCCACCGGACCGATCCCCCGTCGGACCGGCCGGTCCGATCCGGTCGCAAAAACAGTGCTTATTAGTTCTTTTAGTTTTTTACAAAAAAAGTTCTCATTTGAAAGCCTCTCTCTTTATATATATATATATATATGTGCGCGCACGTGCGTGTATCTTAACCTCGAGCGTATATGCCTCAGCATTGCACTTAGGCCTACCGGTGTCGGTATAATGTGGAATCACATTTCCCGAGATCCCGGGGCCGATTATCGCATCTTGCTAAATTTGGACAACTTATCACTCATTGCTGTTAGAAGTGTTTTATAGTCAATTATTTGGAAAGAGTGGAGATAGGTAGAGTAAATATATGTAAATCTAGAAAAATTGTCTTAACCTATCCATAGGTTTGAGAATATGTTATGCAATTGGTAATCTTTAGCTACCTATATAGCCATGTCTTGTGAAGAATGTCTACCATTCATAAAACATGTTGAAACATGGTTGTCATTCTTTAATACTAAAATAATGAATTTCTTAAATCATTTTTAAATTAAGGATTTTAAACATTAAAAATACCAAATCAAATTACTTTATATTGTAAATTTATTGATCAACTACTAATAATCCTACCCACTTTAGTTACTCTTTTAAATCTATTTAGGACACAAAGAAACTTAATGGCGCTAATTGTATTCGCTAGAACTGGAATGCTAGAATTGTTCTCAAAATGAATACTAAACTATATGTTCTTAAGAATCAAATTCCTGATCAACTTGCAACTATGAAACTTTCCACTAATAATGTAGATATATGTCTAATCAATAGTGCAACTAAACATACGATTCTTAAGAAAAAGAAATACTTCTCAAATTTAATTATAGAAAAGGTAAACATTAATACTATATTTGATAGTACAAAATTAATTGAAGGTTTTGAAGTAGCTTCGATAGTGTTACTAGATGAAACACCATTTTAAAACAAAAAATGCATAATTTTCCCTGATGTATCAAAGAAATTATAAGTTTTAAAAATATTCATTTAAATAATATAATATTAAGATATGAGAGTGACATGATAAATACTTTTAAAACACTAAAGTAAGACTAATAAAAAACAAGTATTAGAAAGGTTGTAAAAAATTTTACAACTAAATTAAATATTATCATAAAGTAGAATATTTTACAACTGAATTATATATTATCATATTTTACAACCGAATTATATATTTTACAACTCAAATAATAATCCAATTAATCGAACATAAACAATCACTTAACTATCTCTAATCTATTCCCACTTTCAATTTCACCTGAAACACATACCAACTTCGAATTCCATTATCATTTTCTTTGCCATCTGCAACCTATTCGAACATCATCATCTGGACATCAAGACCCAAAATTGATAGAGGGCTTTGGATCTAGTACACCATTAGAAGCTCCATGTGCAACGAATTTGATTATCTTCACCAATTTCTCATCAATCGATTCGACATAACCGCGGCTTGTTCTTCGAGTTGTTCTACTTTTGTTCATCATCAATCTGACTTTAACCGGGTAATTAAACATTAATATGAACTCGTTTCTCTATAGGGGACAAAAGCCACATGAATCGTAACATTAACAACAACAAACTGACCTTCAATTTTAGGAAATTTGAATCTAGGGTTCTTGGATTTTGGGGTTTCCTTCTGTTTATGTTTTTAAGATTTTAAAACCGAGTTATACCACGGCCACGGCCCTGGTTTACTGGTTAGTCATTTGTATCACTACTTTGAGGTCTCGGGTTCGAACCCGGGCACCCTCAAACATTATTTTTAAGGCTTTTTAGCCCTTAAGTTAAGTATATAAACTTTTTAATAAATATTAAAATGGATTTTGTAAACTTTAATTTTTTTTAAAGACATCAAATCATTTTTTACAAGTCTTCTAAATTTAAATAATTAAATATTCTTTTAATAAAATATTTTTAACAAAGGTTATTCTTGGTTGATTTTTATTAAAATGAATTTTAAATAGTAATAAATAAATTATTATTGGTCCAAACGTACCTTTAAATTATCATCGTTTAAATTATGTTTATTTCAAATGGTTGTTCAAATTTTATATGTTTTAACCTTAATAGTTATTATAAATGGGTTAATTTTCATTTTCTCTATATTAAAAGAGATAAATAGTATATTTCTTTATTAAAATATTTTTAACGTACATAGAAAGATCCACAAAATCCACTTAAAACCCTAGTTCTCGTTAAATTGTTAAACTTAAATCTTGTAAATATATATACGTTTAGGCACCTGTGAAGGATTTCGTTGGAACATCATCTTTATTCTTACTAGTCATCTTCTATACACTTATTCATCATGTGAGTTTCCTGGCCCCATTTTGTTATTATTTTAAACTTTTTTGGGGTGAAACATGTTAATCTTATCAAACTTACACTTATAAATGTTTATTACTTGTAACGTGCTTGCAATTCATATTTATATTTTGTCATGGTTATTTGTGTTATTGTGAGTATTATATGAGATGCATTATATGTTGACAATCATTAAATATTTATAGCCTGACGACGTCATAGATCTATAAGACTAATAAGCCTATTTGGTGCTAAAACCGATGTATTGTCGGCTCCTGATAACGTATGACTTGTTCATCATGGGAACCAAATACACTTAGCTTATGTTATAAACTTGTAATCTTAATTTTGGTCAAGGTTTGATTGTAGCTATATGCGTTCTATAAACTTGCATAACTCATAACCTTTGACATGAATTGCTACTTGTAAACCTTTTGATATATTTATGTATATTAAACCTTGGAAACTCACCAAATTTCATAGTTGACCTTTACTTTTAACATGTTTCAGTAAATGCCCAAGTTTGAAGTCATCTTTTGAAGTTTGCACAAATCTAGGATTTGGATCTAGAATACATAATAAAATGTCTTGGATTATTTCATCTTATGTTATGTTGTTTTCCCTATTTGAGAATTATGGTTGTAATTCACATTTGAAACTTATGATAATAATATTTTGATTAAATGATAGCGTTATGTGACTGTGAACGATCTTAACCCTCACATCTCGACGATTCCACCGCCAATGTTGGGGTGTGACAATCTAAGGATTTATGTGGGCCTATACAACCTTCTATTGGACCATTTGGTCTCATGAGTACTTATTATCAAGTTACAACATGACATTTGCACTAAAACCGCGTAGTTAATAAGGTCAAGAGAACATTTTCTAGATTACACCATAAACAAAGATCAGATGGACAATTCTAATGAGTTCACGTCCTAAATATTTGATGATTATGGTATATCTATTGGAATAAGTGTAGAACATCTTGCGCCTCATGTACATACATAAAGTGAAGTTGTTGATTTACTTATCAAACAACTTCAAATGATTACAAGAGCAATGATTATCAAATAACCGTTAGCATCTGCTTGGGAACATGGTATCCTACATGCAACAACACTAATTCACATCTGACCAACAAGTTATGACACTTCTTCCTGTTAAAATTGGTTTGGTAACAAACCTAATAACTCTCAATAATGAATTTTTAGTAATGATGTATATGTTTAGTCACTCCCCCATAATGTACAAAGATGGGACCTCAAATGAGGTTAGGGATGTATGTTGGGTTGAATTACTTTCGATCATTCATTAATTGGAACCATTAATGAGGATTTATTTACAGCTTGAATTGATGATTTTCATTTGACGAGTCAATGTTTCTAACATTAGAAGGGGATGAATAGAAGCTAAAATATGAATTAGCTGGGATTGAATAAGTTATCATTATCTTATATGGATCCTCAAACTAAATATAGTGAATTTGAAGTTCTAAGAATAAGTTATCTACAAGGATTAGCAAGCCAAAAAAAGTGACTAAGTCACATAGACTAGCTGCTAATGCTCCATAATAAACAATGTCTCAAAATGAGAATTATGGATTACTAATGAGTCTAATGCATGCCTAAATCATGGTAGACCAATCGACTTTAAAGATAAATACTCGTTCAAAAGAGGATCAAACAATGAAGATAATCAAGTCATGGAAAAATAGTGTAAGAAAAGGAGTCTCTTGAAAAGGCACTAGATATGATGGTTCCAAGCGAACTATAGGTATCTAATAATGAAGATATCTTAATAAATCGTATCATGTTTAGAAAGATATGGAACTAAAGCATTATGTACCACTAGAAATAATGGTAGACATGAGGATCAAGATTGTTGAAGAATGTAAAGATACTCGAAAAAAAAGGGATCAAACGATGAAGATAATCAAGTCAAGAAAAAATAATGTAAGAAAAGGTGTCTCTTGAAGAGACACTATATATGATGGTACCAAACGAACTACAGGTACCTAAAAGTATAGAGATCTCAATAAATATATCCATCTAGAAAGGTAGGGAACAAAAACATTATGTAGCACTAGAAGTAATGGTAAACAATAAGGATCATGTAACATCCGGATATTTTAAAAAGACAAGAAATAAAGAATAAAAGAAAGAAAAGCAATAAAGTCCAACTGGAGGGAATAAAAGTGTCCAAAAAGGACAAATCTTTCAAAAGCTGGTGTAAAGGTGGGCATGACCGCCCACCCTCACTTCACATCACCACTTTCTTTTGGATTTAGAGAGAGAGAGCAAAGGAACTCTCGGTTGAAGAAAAAGAAGAAGAAGAGAAGTCGAATTCAAGGTAAGAATTCGTGGTTTTAAGTGTTTATGACGGGTTTTATCCGGTTATTTATTTGATGTGATTATGTGTGTGTATGTTCTCGGGTGTGTGTGTGTGGTGTTGTTTTTAGGTGTTTGTACTCATTTGCAAGCGGGGTTAGAAGGAAGAAAACACCCAATTTGCACTAGGTGAGTTCTAGACCCCGGTTTTACTTGTTTTAAACTATCTTGGGGCTGAAAATGTATTAAAATGATTTTTCAAAGTTTATGTATGTTTACCGTATGTATTATGCATGTTGGATGTTAATTCTTGAATGCTTATAGGTTATTCATGTTTAGAATAGCCAAATTAAGCTTAGAACAGACGGGTTTGATGATTGGGTTTGAAAACAGACTAGAAACATGTTACACAGGAGGTCCATACGCCTGAAAATGCCTTAGAAGGATTTAAGTGTAATCCATGCGTCTGAACAGTAGCCCATGTGCCTAAGATTGCCTTAGAAATGTTTAAGTATATCTCATGGGCCTAAACAGTGGTCCATGTGTCTGGAAATGTTAGTCAGACGACTAAGTGTAAGGCCAAGCGTCCCAATAGTGCCCATGCACCCAAGTGGCTCATGCGCCTAAGTGTTCATACCCCGAATAGTGCCCATGCGGCTGAAAAGTTCATGCGCCTAAGTGCTAAAATGATTAAGTGTTGGCTGATGCGCCTATATAGTGATGAAACGCCCAAACAGGGTTCATGCGCCTGAATAGTATCAAAGCGCCTAAGCACTTATAATTTTTTACAGAATTTTCTAGGAGTCTGTGCTTTTAGTGTTTTGACCAAGGGTTGACCGGGCTTATTTATGATGATGTTTCATGCATGGTTATGATTGTTCCTTATTATTATTATTGCTATTATTATGATTACTTATAGTATGTGACTTTACGTGGTATGTTTATTATCGTAACGTAAAGTATATCGTAATAATAAAGTGAAAGAGCAATAAAGAAAAGAAGAGGAACATTAATAAAAATGTTAACAAGTCTTGCAAGCTTACAGGAGGTACACAACCATGTTGTCGTTAGCTCAACTGTGCTGCGGATTAGCTACCCTATTATGCACACACGGCCAATCAATTGAGATTGGTAGGACCTTTGCAGCGTGTCCGGGTGATTGGGTTGGCCTTGTATATAGTACAGTTGACCCTTTCGAGGGATATAGTTGACCCTTTCGAGGGATATAGATGGCCCATCACCCGTTTTCCATCGCGCATATAGTTGGGGTATTGCTCATTGGTCCATACAGAAAATGAAAGATAAAGATAAAAGTTTACAGAACATACAAGGCATACAGTAAAGAGAACGAACAGTATCTGTTCATATAGTTAATGCGTGCTCGCATATACAGTACAAAGTTGTATTTTACAGAAAAGAGTATTTTCATATACAACATACAAAAAGTATTTTATTACTTAAAAACTAGAACTCACTCAGCAACACTGACTTTTATACATTTTCAGTTGGCAGGTAATTATTGCTGAGGATGGCACGCGGGTGAAGCTACTCGGCAGGGAAAGACTAACATCCATTCGTATTCTATGTCGCTGTTGTTTTGTAATGCAGTAAAACAATTCTTTTGTAAACAGTAAAATGATGATGTATTGCTTAACAACAGTATTCTAAATGAAATGAATGGTTTTTGATACATTATTTCCGCTGCTTAAGTTTGTTAAATTATAAGGTTTAATTTTTAGCTGCTGTGATTGACCAACTGTGAGGTTTCTGGAAACGGGACCTTATTGATCAAAAATTAAAATTTGTCAAAGAATGTAATATATAAGTGAATGGCAAAAATGAAAAGACGTGATTGGATGAGATTGAATTACCTCCAAAACAAGAAACTTTTGGACCTATAGTCCATACATTTAAAAGGTGTAAAACTTGTCCTTTATAACTGGGTATTTGTGGCAAAACGTAAAAAAAATAAGATTATATAGGATAAGGCTTGGTAGCACAAGTATTTTTGCAAAGACTTGGGATGCATTATGAGTAGACATATTAGAGTGGATGTGACAACTTTTTGTTACCTTATTAGTATGGTATAGTACAAGAAGTGATAGATAAGCATTTAATGATGTCATGATAGTCTAACTCTATGGCTCACTTGATATAAAACTTTAAATGAAACTCCCTCAAGGATTCATAGTATGAAAACCATGTGGATTTAGTTCTCAAAAACAAGTTTTGGTTATTTTGAACAAATCATTATATGGACTAAAGCAATTTAGACGTGTATTATATACTCATTTTAGTGTACTTATTGAAAGGAATATGTAAAAATGATTATGTTTGTCCATCCATTTTTATATAAGATTTAGAATTTGAATATGTTATAATTATCGTGAATGTTAATAACTTATATATAATCGGAACTCCAGGAAGCTTCATAAAGCGATTAATGCTTGAAAAATAAATTTTAAATGAAATACGTCCTTTGAAAGATATAATTTTGTCTCGGGTTATAACTTAAACATCTTAAAGATAAAAGTGTTGTGCCCCAGGAAATATACATCGAAAAACTTCTCAAAAGAATTTATATGAACAAATCACATCCACCAAGTACTCTAGTGGTTTTAAGATCCCTTGAATGAAATGATCCATTCAATCCTCAAAAGATGACTAACAAATTCTTAGAATGGGAGTACGCTATCGATTGGGATTTGAAGTTTCTTTATAGCCATGCACAGCCAGATATATAATATTCACTAGATATAGTTCATGTCGAACAAGGAAGCATTAAAATAGAGTAAAACAAATATTATGATACATTCAATGTACTAAAGGTGTAGGTTTGTATTTTACTAATCAATCAAAAACAAGTTTGGTTGGTTTTACCGATTCATATGGGTCGATCACAAACTGCATATATATTCACACATGGAGGCACTGCAATTCATGGTGTTCCCTGAAGCAAACAATCATAATCACTCCCTCTAACTATGCGTAAATATTAGCAATCCATGAAACTTGTCATGAATGTGTTTGGTTACGGACCGTAATAAAACGTGTTCGTGGATTGTGTGGTATTATTCTAGAGATCAAGGACCAACAGTCACACATGAAGACAACACTACATACATTACACAACTCAAGAAAGTATATATCTAAGGAGATATAACCAAACATAATTTGCCAAAATTCTTATTCACGTATGATTTACAAAGAAAATGGTGAATAAGAAATTGACAACCTTGTTCACTAAGTCAATACCAATATCAACATTTAAGAAATTGGTTCATGCAATTGAAATGCGATGACACAAAGAGCGGTTAACTAATAATCATCAAGGGGGAATGAACGCTTATTCTTTTTTATCCCGGTAGGTTTTCTTAGCAAGGTTTATAATAAAACTTAATCACCAACGTATTAAAGGATAATATATTCTTTCATAATCAAGAAGTGTTATGAATATAATATATTATGGTATTCAAACTCCTATAGTTATTATTTTCCTATTAATTATATATTTATAACATTGATTATCAAAAACCTATCATAGACCTATGTCACTACCCTCGCGTATTAAATGATTATATAAATAAAATATTAAACAGTTAGTAATAGAAATTTATTGATTATAAAATGATAGTTCAAGATAGGATATTAATAAAATTATATCTGAGTAAAGATTTTAAATAATTATTTAAAAATACATGTTTTAAATATTTGTATTTTAAAAAATTCTGATATTTAGAAAAAATTCTTATTTTATAAAAAAAAAGCTATGTATTTACAAATTGTATTTATAGAAAGACCTATTTCTTAATTTATTAAATATTATTTTTAATATAGAAAAAATTAAATAATAGAGTAAATTACATGGATAGTCCCTAGGGTTTGCACATATTGCAACTTCAATCCTAATTTTCAAATACTTACAGATGCAGGGCTGAAGTTTACATGGTTTGCACACCCACAGTCCCTAGCATTAATAAAACTTAACTTGATTAGTTAAGTCGATATAAAATGACCAAAGTACCCTTAACTTAAAAAAAAACAATTACCCCACGTACCGGCTAGCCCACACACTAGCCATCCCCTTGCAGTCTTGCTTTCAAACATCCCTCTGACCACTATTTCGAAAACCGTCACCCTCACCACCACACCACCATCATCTTCATCTTAACATACCATCATCACCACCATCACAACCTAGGCCATTTCCCCTACAATCACCACCAATACCACCCCATCCTTTTTTCCTAAAAACACCGAACCCCCACCAGACCCTATTGCATCCCTCTAAAACCCTTGGATCTGATCGAAAACCAACACCGTCATATATATCTTGTTGAACTGATCTAAAAACCATCAGATCTGATCCGAAAGTCGTCACTGCCATGTAGATCTCGTTATTTCAATGTTAAAAGGATTTCTTTGTGACGATTACGACTGATGGTGGTGGTGGTAATGACTTGTCATGGTTGTGATTGTGAGCGATAGTGGTGGTAGTAACCTGTAATTGTGGTGGTGATTGTGTGTGGTGGTAGGAATTGGTAGGGAGCTATGGTGATGGTGATTATGAGTTGTGGTGGTGATTGATTCTAGTGGTGGTAGTGACCTTTGATGGTTGTGATTATGAGTGGTGTAACATCTTGTATTTTTGAGTTAATTAAAGTTAACCTTGTCAAGTTCTTGTGTGGACTAATTATGTCATTTATGAAACTTATGGGTTTCTTGTGTTTATTTATTGTTGTCTTTAATATTTTTCAAGGTGCATAATAAAGATGTGGATAATAATAATAGCAATAATACTAATAATATTACAAATAATATTAATGAACATAATAATAATAATAATACTAATAATAAATAATAACTAATTATATGAGTAATAATAATTACGTTATTAATAATACTGATAATAATAATAATAATAATATAGTGATGATGATAATAATAATAATAATAATAATAATGTTGTTACAAATAACAAATAATGGAAATATAATAAGCTTAAGTATATTTAAGTCCAGGGGGTTATTATGTTAATTTGAAACTTAAATATTAAGTTTGTGCATGAAATATTAGGAAATAAACCACAGGGACCATTTGTGTAAATAACGGAAAACCCCCCCCTTGTGCAACCCCGTTTTCCGGCCAGGGTACGGCCAAACGCGGTAGCCTTCCGGCACCTTTAAAGTTCACCAAAACGACATAATTCAACCAAACCGTCCCAAATTGAATCTAGCACACGAATCGAACCTGAAACCACTAATAATCAATTTGAAACGCCTGTATTATTGAAAAATCACTCGAAACCGAACCTCAATTTACTTCTTAACCGTTCAATGTACAAATCATAGTAATTACCCAATTAACTAAACCTAATCAATCAGTTAATCATCTCTAACGTATCTCTATTTGCAATTTCATTCTAAGAAACACACAACTCTCTCATTCGTATACCGATTTTGTTGTGAAACTACCGTTAATCGAACACCATCTTCAGAGTTTCCAAACACAAAATTAACATAGGGCTTTCCATCCTTGAGTTCTATAGAAGCTTCCTGTGCAACGAATTGAATTAATATCATCATTTGAACTTCGATCGATCGCTACGTCAGTCGCGATTATTATTTATCTTATCTCCCTCATTTCGATACTAATCACGTAACTTTTACATACCATAGTAGTTGATTTCACGTGGGGAATCAAAGCCCTAAGTTTGTTTTCAGAAAACAACATCAAATCGGGGTTAATTTGGATTCAAACGAATCTAGGGTTCTTAAATTTGGGGACATCTTGTTAACTTAAGTTATATTAATTTGGAACGGGTTATACCGCGGCTGAGGGCCTTAGTTTATTGGTTCCACACCCACATTCCATACTTGAGGTCTCGGGTTCAAACCCGGCGACCCCCATTAATTTTTTAAGGCCTTTTCAGCCATAATTTAATTAGAGAAAAATTCCAATAATATAAAATATAATTTACAAATTTTAATCATTTTTAAAATCAGCTAAATATTTTTGAAAATTTAATTCTTGTACAGCATTGAAACATTTTGTTATAAAAATTATTTACAAATGTTAGAACTAAAGATTTTTATAAAAATAGATTCTAAATGATAATTTAAATTATTAAATTATTATTGGAACTTATGTTATCTTTTATTAGGGATTAATCATGAAAATTATACAATTTAACTATATTTTATCATTAAATTCACAAGTTATTACAAAGGACTTAGTTTCTTAAAATTTCATATTTATTTAGGAGTTCACTAATTTTATTTATAAATCCTTAAATTGTAGAACCCTAGTCCACATTAAATCGTTAATCTTATTATTTAAACTTAAACTTGTAAAATTATAACACCCGGTTATTTTTTTAAAAGTCAAGAAATTAAGAATAAAAGAAAGAAAAGCTATAAGGTCCAAGTGGAGGGACCAAAAGTGTCCAAAAGGACAAAACTTTGAAAAGTTGGTGTAAAGGTGGGCATGGCCGCCCACCCTCACTTCACCTCACCATTTTCAATCAGATTCGAGAGAGAAGAGAGCAGAAATTCAGGTTTTGAAGAAGAAGAAAAGAAGAAATCGAATTCAAGGTAAGAATTCGTGGTTTTTGCATATTTATGACGGGTTTTGTCCCAGTTATGTGTTTGTATGCTTATGGGTTGTGTTTGTGCTCGTGTGTGTGTGTCTTTGGATGTTGTTTCTAGGTGTTTTGAACTCATAGCAAGCGGGTAAAAAGGAAGAACACCCAAGTTGCACCAGGTGAGTTCTAGACCCCAGTTTTTACTTGTTTTCAAACATCTTTGGGGCTGAAAATATATTTAAATGATTTTCAAATGTTGAAGTATGTATGCCCGTATGCATTGTGCATGAATGAATGTGATTCTTGAATGCTTATAGGTTATTCATATTTAGAATAGCCACTTTAAGCTTGGAACAGATGGATTTGATGATTGGGTTGAAAACATACTAGAAACATATTGAACAGAAGGTCCATGCGTCTAGATAAGGCTCATGCGCCTGAAAATGCCATAGAAAGAATTAAGTGTAATCTATGAGCCCAAACAGTAGCCCATGCGCCTAAGATTACCTTAGAAATGATTAAGTATAGCCCGTGCGCCTGAACAGTGGCCCATGCGTATAGAAATGTTAGCTGGATGACTAAGTGTAGGGCCATGCGCCCAAGTGGCTCATGCGCCTAAGTGTCCATGCGCCTGAATTACTCATGCGTCTAAGTGTTCATACGTACAAATAGTGCCCATGCGCCTGAATAGTTCATGCGCCTACAATGAAAATGCTTAAGTGTTGGCTGATGCGCCTACATAGTGATGAAACGCCCGAAGAGGGCTCATGCGCCCAAATAGTTCCCATGCGCCTAAGACTTAGAAATTTTTACAGAATTTTTCTAGGAGTCTGTGCCTTAGGGTTTTGACCGAGGTTGACTAAGGGCTTATTGATGATGTTGTTTCATGCATGATATGATTAATTATGATTGTTCCTATTATTGTTATTGCTTTATTATTATTACTTATAGTATGTGACTTTACGTGGTATGTTATTATCGTAACGTAAAGTATATCGTAATAATAAAGTGAAAGAGCAATAAGGAAGAAGAGGAACATTATGAAAATGTTAACAAGTCTTGCAAGCTTACAGGAGGTACACGACCATGTTGTCGTTAGCTCAACTGTGTTGCGGGTTAGCTACTCTATTATGCACACAGGGTCAATCCATTGAGATTGTCAGGACCTTTGCAGCGTGCCCTAGGTGATTGGGTTGTCCTTGTACATAGTACACAGAACCCATTCGAGGGATATAGTAACCCTTTCGATGGATATAGTTGACCCTTTCGAGGGCACTGTAACATCCCGTATTTTTGTTAACTAAAAGTTAACTTCGTTTACTCTTACAAGGATTATTATTTGTCAATTTTTAAAACTCGTGTGTTTTTGTGTTTATTCATTATTGTCATTGAGTTTTTATGAAGGTTAAACATATAAATATTAAATAATAACAATGTTAATATTAATAAAAGTAACAATAATAATAAGTAATAATAATGAATAATAGTATTAGTAATAATAAGATTACTTTTAATAAGGTTACTTATAATTTATAAGGGTTATTAATTACTTAACCATGTTTAAAACATAAACTTAAATTAAGTTTGGGGGTTGTATTTGTCAATTTGGAAACTTAATATAGAACTTTTGAGCATGAAATGATAACTATTAAACTAAAAGGGACCAATGTGTAAAATTTCAAACTTTCAACCCAAACCCCCCGCCCATTCCCGTAATTCTGGCCGGAACTCCGGCCACACTCCGGTCGAAGTCCGGCAAGTCTAAAACATCAAAAACGGTTAGTTTCGTAGCCCGAAATTTATCCGAATCATTTCGCATACGTGTTCGAACTTGAATGCACTTAATAATCGAGTTATACATCGGTTACCAAGTCCATTCGATCGTATAACGAAACTCTTTTAACTCATGGCCGTTTTGTCATTAAAACACAACAATAATCGAATTAACTTAACACAAGCAACCGTTTAGCTATCTGCAATCGATTACACTCTTCAATTGCACCTGAAACAAAACATACATCGAATCCTATCATCACCTCGGTCGCAACTTGAACCATACTCGAACACCGTCATTAGGGCTTCAATTTTCGAAATTGATAAAGGGCTTTCCATCTGAATCATCACTCGAAGCTATCTGCAAGTTTAATTGGATTTCCATCGACGATTGCACCTTGAACCAGTTTCTCCTCGGTCGCAACTTAGGTTCAAAACGTGAACATCGAATACCGAACGAATCAAGTAAGTTAAATACATACATATACTCGATTTCACATGAGGAACAAAAGCCCTAAACTTAATTTGATTAACAACCTTGAATTGATGTTCAATTTGATTGAATATATTTCTAGGGTTCATGTGAAATTTGGGGGTTTGTTTGGGTTTGTATTTAATAATTAAAACATGAATCCTAACGCGGCTGAGAGCCTTGGTCTACCGTTCCGTGCACACATATCATCTTAGAGGTCCCGGGTTCGACCCCGGCGACCTTCAATTTTTTAAAAAAAGGTTATTTTGTGGTTTTAAAAATATAAAAAAAATTTAAAAATAATAAAAATCACTTTATAAACTTTGTGTACTCTAAAACCATTAAATTATTTTCTGCAAGTTATTTATAAAAAAATACCCTTATTTTATTTACTATTTTTAAACTAATGATTTTTTTTATAGATTTAGATGGTAACCACTAGTTTAATTGTTACAATTTATTAGTCCAAACATTACCTTTAAACTATTATTTAAATCGTGTTTATATTATTTAGTTATAAAACTTTTATATAAATCTTACAAATTATTATAAATGTTATCTTATTTCATATCTTTACATAAAATATAATATAGGTTTTTCAAGAAAATATAATTGGTTCCCAATTGTTAAATATAACTATAAGACAAAGCCCCAAATACCAAGTTGAAACCCTAGTTCATATTAACTCGTTAATCTTATTATTTACCTAAATCTTGTAATATTTATATATCTAGGTGCCTTGTGACGTTGTATCTTGGAACGGCATATATTTATTCTTATTGATCTTCATTATATATTACTTTAACATGTGAGTTTTCCTTGCCCCTTTTTCATATTTTCACACTAATTTGGGGTGAAAGATGATAGCTTATACATGATACACTTATACACATTTGAGACTTGTAAATCACATGCAATTCAAATATTATTTTGTCATGGTTATTTGTGTATTGTAAGTGATTATATGAGATACATAGTTTGTTTACAATCATTAACTATTGCTAGCCTGGCGACGTCTTAGATCTTTGGGCCTGACAAGCCTATTTGGTGTAAAGCCGAGGTATTGCCGGCTCCTGATGACGTATGCTTGTTCATCATGGGAACCAAATACACTTAGCCAATCTTTTATACTTGTAATCAAGTCGAGGTTTGGTTGTAACGATATGTGTTCTATAACCTTACTTGCTTATGACCTATGACATGAATTGCTACTTGTAACCTTTTTCATATTATGTATGAAAACCTTGAAACTCACCAACTATTTTAGTTGACTCTTATTTTTATCATGTTTCAGGTCAACCTCAAGCTTAAAGTGATCTTTTTGAAGCATGCTATAATCTAGGACTTGGACCTAGTAAATGAAATAAAAAGTTTACTTTATGTTTTGTTGTGTTTGAACTTATTACTTGTTTGGGATTTATGATTGTATTTCATTTCAAGACTTATGATAATAATATTTACATTTTAATATAGCGTTATGTGGTTGTGAACAATCTTAACCCTTACATCTCGACGTTCCACGTCAAGGTGGGGTGTGACAGATTGGTATCAGAGCCCATAACTATAGGGATTTAGGTTATTAGTAATGGTGACCTAGACTATAGCTTATGCATGAACCTCATAGGATAATTTATATTCTTGGAAATATATATATTGTTACATGCTACATAATGCTATACTTTATGTGCAACTTGATGCCTTAGCATAGGTTGTCTTGTAATTGTCTAAACTTTGTTACTTGTCTCCCTAAACTTAACTTTGACTCATTGACTCTCCCCGACAAATGAAACTTCTTAATCTTATTCTCGTCAACACGTGGAATCGTATATTTATGCTTAAGAATTGAATCTTTAGACTTATGTCTAATCTATGTAAATCTCATCATGGTTTTGATTTCATAACCTAAGAAATTTGTGTGACACATGGACACCTGTATTCTGGATTTCCTGGCAAAAGGCCCTCGGGCTAAGGCAAGCATATCGCATAAATCCTACGGGACTAGTTATGCTTACCTGGGATTTCTGGATGAGTGATAAAACATGGTCAACATACACAAATTTCTAAGGCGAGTGGGTCAACTTACCTTGACGTGTCAACGTTTCCAAATGGTAATGCGTTACCAAATGGAACCATTCCATGTGCCTTACAACTTTTTGCCTTATCCTTGTTGAACATTAATCCTTGTTATTCCAATTCTCATATCTAACTCATTTGTATATTCCAGCATGTCTCGTCATCATGGAAAGCGTGGGAGTTCCGATCGTAAGTTAGCTGCCATGATTGCTCAACAAATGGCTGCTGTCATTCCGACCATGGTTGCTGAACTTAATAGCACCTTAATGACCAACGCTAGCAACAATGGAAATGGTCATGGAGAGAATAGCAACAATCAAAACGGGAACAATCAACACGGGAATAATCAAACTTGCACCTTCAAACACTTCAGCTCTTGCAAGCCCACTAGTTTTAGTGGCAAGGAAGGAGCCACTGGTCTTCTTGAGTGGTTCGAAAGCATGGAGAATACCTTTATCAATGTGAGTGTCCCGATGCACTCAAGGTTCGTTATGCCACTAGTATGTTCCAACAAAGGGCTCTTACCTGGTGGAATAGCGAGAAGAGAAACCGTGGTCCTGAAGTTGTGCTAGCACTTACCTGGGAAGAGTTCAAGAACATCGCCATCGCGAAGTTCTGCCCAAGAAGTGAATTGCAAAAGTTGGAAGAAGAGTTTTGGAATTTGAAACAAAATGATGGTGATCATTTGGCCTACTCAACTAGGCATCATGAGTTGAGTATACTGCTGCCCCATATGGTCGACACTGTTCCCCGCACATCGAGAAGTTCATTAAGGGTGTACCACCCCAAATTCAAGATGCTGTGGTGGGTAGCCGACCCACAACCTTGGAAGAAGCCATTACTATCACCGCTCAATCACCGAGAACCATATACGAGCGGGCACCATGTCTGTGAAGGGTGCAAAGAAGGTAGAGAAGACGGCTACCGAGGCGGTTAAGGAGACTAAAGCTGAACCGTCTTACAACAACAACAACAATAAGAAGCGCAAGTTCACACCGGCGCATAACTATGCCGTGGCTGCACCCAAACAACCCCAAAGACAACTTGTACCTGCGGCTACACCTGTGGCACAAGTGCCTGGGGCTAGGGCTTATGCTGGTCCTCAGCCGATGTGCAACACGTGTAGGTATCATCATCCGGGGAATCAACCATGCCGCATTTGCACATTATGCGGTAAATATGGTCATTTGGTGGCGACTTGCCACCGTGCACCTAACAATGCCGCTGTGGTCACGAACCGTGTTTGCTACAACTATGGGGAACCTGGCCATTTTCGCCCACAATGCCCTCGTCTTGTGGGTAATGTTCCACAAGCCTGAGGACGTGCTTTCAACATCAACGCTAACCAAGCACAAGCAAACAACGTTGTGGTGAATGGTATGTTCCTTATTAACAAAACTTATGCCTATGTCCTATTTGATTCTGGAGCCGATAAAAGTTTTGTTTCATTAGAGTTTGAACCATACTTGCTAAGCCACATACGAAACTAGAAAGACCTCTTACTGTTGAAGTTGCCGATGGAGAACCGATCACCGTTGACGTTATCATTCGTGATTGCATCTTAAGTCTTGACACGCATGATTTTCTTATCGATCTTATCCCTATGAAACTTGGAAGCTTTGACGTCATCATTGGTATGGATTGGTTAGCCAAACACCATGCCGAGATCATTTGTTTCGAGAAGTGCATTCGTATACCGTTACCCTCTGGAGATACGTTGAAGGTGTTCGGTGAAAAATATTCCAAAGGGCTTAAAACTCATGTCTTGCACTCAAGCCCGAAAGTGCTTAAACAAAAGTATATGGCTTTCTTGGCTTATGTGGTCAACACGAAAGTCAAGGGAAGAACTTAAGGATGTCCCTATCGTACGAGACTTCCTGAAGTATTTCCCGATGACCTTAGTGGTTTACCTCCGTGCGTGAGGTGAGTTTAAAATCGACTTGATACCGGGAGCAAACCCCGTGGCTAAGTCACCATATTGGCTTGCACCATCGGAAATGCAAGAACTCTCTAGTCAACTTCAAGAGCTGTCCGAGAAAGGTTTCATCCGTCCTAGTTCTTCTCCTTGGGGTGCACCTGTTCTTTTCGTGAAGAAAAGATGGATCGTTTCGTATGTGCATCGATTATCGTGAGCTTAACAAGCTTACCATCAAGAATCGTTATCCTCTTCCTCGCATCGATGATTTGTTTGACCAACTTCAAGGAGCTGCTATTTTCTCGAAGATCGACTTACGTTCTGGTTATCATCAATTACGAGTCCATGATGATGATATCCCAAAGACCGTTCCGTACTCGTTATGGGCACTATGAGTTTATGGTGATGCCTTTTGGTTTAACCAATGCTCCTGCTGTCTTCATGGATCTCATGAATCGAGTATGCAAGCCTTATCTAGACAAGTTTGTGATCGTCTTCATTGATGACATACTTATCTATTCCAAGTCCAATACCGATCATGAACTGCATTTGAGATTGGTTCTTGAGTTGTTAAAGAAAGAGCGATTGTACGCAAAGTTCTCGAAGTGTGATTTCTGGCTCAAGGAAGTTCAATTTCTAGGACACGTGGTGAATAGCCAAGGAATTCACGTTGATCTTGCAAAGGTGGAAGCTGTGAAGAATTGTGTGTTCCTACAACTCCTACCGAAGTTCGTTCTTTTTCTGGTCTTGCTGGTATTATCGGCGATTCATTGCCAATTTCTCGAGGATCGCGAAACGCTCACTACTTTGACACAAAAGAATAAACCATTCGAGTGGGGTTTCGAGCAAGAAGAAGCTTTTGAAATGTTAAAGCATAAGTTGTGCAATGCTCCTATCTTGACCTTACCCGATGGAAACGACGATTTCACCGTGTATTGTGATGCATCTAAACAAGGCCTTGGTTGTGTTCTCATGCAACGAGGGAAGGTCATAGCTTATGCATCGAGACAATTGAAGGTTCACGAAGTGAATTATACACAACACACGATCTCGAGCTTGGTGCTGTTGTATTTGCTTTGAGGATTTGGAGGCACTACCTGTATGGTACGCAATGTATAGTCTACACCGATCACAAAAGCCTCCAACACGTTTTCAATCAAAAAGATCTCAACATGAGACAACGTCGTTGGGTGGAGTTGATTAGTGACTATGATTGTGACATTCGTTACCATCCTGGAAAGCAAATGTTGTAGCCGATGCACTAAGTCGAAGGATTCACAACAAGATGATATCATTTCAAGAAATTCGCGATCGACCAATGGTTTGACACTTTGGGTGAGTTCGATACTGAGATCCGACTAGATGTCAACGAGACTACCGTATTGCTACAAAACATGAGAATAGATAGTGACATCGAGTCTAGTATTTTGGAGGCTCAGCAAGTGGTGCAACAAGAAGGAAGAATGAAGGATGAACTGGAGCCAAATCTTTCAACCCAATTGGAAACGAAACCCAATGGGTGATGTACTTCGCAAACCGAATTTGGATTAAATCGCGATAACCTTCGAACCTTATCATGAACGAGGCTCATCAAACTCGTTATTCTATTCATCCGGTTCCGATAAGATGTACATGGACCTACGTGGTCAATATTGGTGGCCTGGAATGAAGAAAGATATAGCGACATATGTAGCTAAGTGCCTCACGTGTACGAAGGTTAAAGCCGAACATCAACGTTCAAGTGGATTACTTGAGCAACCCGAGATTCCTATGTGGAAATGGGAACACATATCCATGGACTTCATAACAAAGCTCCCCCGAACCTCTCGAGGACATGATAGCATATGGGTGATCATTGACCGATTGACCAAATCGGCACATTTTATACCCATACGTGACTGACAAGACATCAAAGTTAGCTCGTATATACGTTGATGAGATTGTAAGTCGTCATGGGGTACCTCTGCACATTATATCCGACCGGGATGCTCGCTTCACTTCACATTTTTGGTCGTCTATGCAAGAACTCTTGGGTACACAACTAGATCTAAGCACGGCTTACCATCCCCAAACTGATGGTCAAACCGAGCGAACGATCCAAACATTGGAGGATTTGCTACGCCTTTGTGTTCTTGACTTTGGTGGCGATTGGGATACGCATCTACCCCTCGCGGAATTTTTGTATAACAATAGTTACCACTCGAGTATCAAGATGGCACCGTTTGAAGCACTTTATGGTCGAAAATGTTGTTCACCGATCTGTTGGACTGACATTGGTGAAAACTTCATCATTGGTCCTGAACTGATACAAGAAACGACTGATAAAGTTTCTATTATTCGCAAGAACCTTGAAGTGGCGAGAAGTCATCAAAAGAGCTATGCTGACAAGCGACGCAAGCCATTGGAATTCCAAGTTGGGGAGATGGTTCTTCTTAAGGTTTCACCGTGGAAAGGTGTGGTTCGCTTTGGAAAGAAGGGCAAACTGGCTCCAAGATTTGTAGGGCCTTTCAAAATCCTGAAAAGGATTGGGAAAGTGACTTATAAACTAGAACTACCTTCCAACCTTAGTGGAGTTCATCCTGTGTTCCACGTCTCAAATTTGAGAAAGTGCTTGGCTGACGAAAGTCTGCATGTCCCGTGGAAGACATCCAGATTGACGAGTCATTGCATTTTATCGAGAAACCTGTTGAGATCATGGATCACATAATGAAGAAGACTAGAACACAACAACTCCAATCGTCAAGGTTCATTGGGAAAAAAACGCGGCGCTGAATTTACTTGGGAACGTGAGGAGCACATGAAGAAGAGATACCCACTCTTATTTGTATAGTTTCATTACTTTTAATTTCGGGACGAATTCTTTTAAGTTGGGAAGACTGTAACATCCCGTATTTTTGTTAACTAAAAGTTAACTTCGTTTACTCTTACAAGGATTATTATTTGTCAATTTTAAAACTCGTGTGTTGTTTGTGTTTATTCATTATTGTCATTGAGTTTTTATGAAGGTTAAACATATAAATATTAAATAATAATAATGTTAATATTATAAAAAGTAATAATAATAATAAGTAATAATAATGAATATAGTATAGTAATAATAAGATTACTTTTATAAGGTTACTATAATTTATAAGGGTTATTAAACTTAACCATGTTTAAAACATAAATTAATTAAGTTTGGGGGTTGTATTTGTCAATTTGGAAACTTAATATAGAACTTTTGAGCATGAAATGATAACTATTAAACTAAAAGGGGCCAATGTGTAAAATTTCAAACTTTCAACCCAAACCCCCCGCCCATTCCCGTAATTCCGGCCGGGACTCCGGCCACACTCCGGCCGAAGTCCGGCGAGTCTAAAACATCAAAACAGTTAGTTTCGTAGCCCGAATTTATCCGAATCGTTTAGCATACGTGTTTCGAACTTGAATGCACTTAATAATCGAGTTATACATCGGTTACCAAGTCCATTCGATCGTATACCGAAACTCTTTTAACTCATGGCCGTTTTGTCATTCAAACACAACAATAATCGAATTAACTTAACACAAGCAACCGTTTAGCTATCTGCAATCGATTACACTCTTCAATTGCACCTGAAACAAACGCATACATCGAATCCTATCATCACCCTCGGTCGCAACTTGAACCATACTCGAACACCGTCATTAGGGCTTCAATTTTCGAAATTGATAAAGGGCTTTCCATCTGAATCATCACTCGAAGCTATCTGCAAGTTTAATTGGATTTCCATCGACGATTGCACCTTGAACCAGTTTCTCCTCGGTCGCAACTTAGGTTCAAAACGTGAACATCGAATACGAACGAATCAAGTAAGTTAAATACATCATATACTCGATTTCACATGAGGAACAAAAGCCCTAAACTTAATTTGATTAACAACCTTGAATTGATGTTCAATTTGATTGAATATATTTCTAGGGTTCATGTGAAATTTGGGGGTTTGTTTGGGTTTGTATTTAATAATTAAAACATGAATCCTAACGCGGCTGAGAGCCTTGGTCTACGGTTCCGTGACACATATCATCTTAGAGGTCCCGGGTTGACCCGGCGACCTTCAATTTTTTTTAAAAAAAAAAGTTATTTTGTGGTTTTAAAAATATAAAAAAAATTTAAAAATAATAAAAATCACTTTATAAACTTTGTGTACTCTAAAACCATTAAATTATTTTCTGCAAGTATTTATAAAAAAATACCCTTACATTTTATTTACTTTTTTAAACTAATGTTTTTTTATAGATTTAGATGGTAACCACTAGTTTAATGTTACAATTTATTAGTCCAAACATTACCTTTAAACTATTATTTAAATCGTGTTTATATTATTAGTTATAAACTTTATATATAAATCTTACAAATTATATAAATGTTATCTTATTTCATATCTTTACATAAAATATAATATAGTTGTTTTTCAAGAAAATATAATTGGTTCCCAATGTTAAATATAACTATAAGACAAAGCCCCAAATACCAAGTTGAAACCCTAGTTCATATTAACTCGTTAATCTTATTATTTACCTAAATCTTGTAATATTTATATATCTAGGTGCCTTGTGACGTTGTATCTTGAACGGCATATATTTATTCTTATTGATCTTCATTATATACTTACTTTAACATGTGAGTTTCCTTGCCCCTTTTTCATATTTTCACACTAATTTGGGGTGAAACATGATAGCTTATACATGATACACTTATACACATTTGAGACTTGTAAATCACATGCAATTCAACTTATTATTTTGTCATGGTTATTTGTGTATTGTAAGTGATTATATGAGATACATAGTTTGTTTACAATCATTAACTATTGCTAGCCTGGCGACGTCTTAGATCTTTGGGCCTGACAAGCCTATTTGGTGCTAAAGCCGAGGTATTGACGGCTCCTGATGACGTATGCTTGTTCATCATGGGAACCAAATACACTTAGCCAATCTTTTATACTTGTAATCAAGTCGAGGTTGGTTGTAACGATATGTGCTCTATAACCTTACTTGCTTATGACCTATGACATGAATTGCTACTTGTAACCTTTTTCATATTATGTATGAAAACCTTGGAAACTCACAACTATTTTTAGTTGACTCTTATTTTTATCATGTTTCAGGTCAACCTCAAGCTTAAAGTGATCTTTTTGAAGCATGCTATAATCTAGGACTTGGACCTAGTAAATGAAATAAAAAGTTTACTTTATGTTTTGTTGCGTTTGAACTTATTACTTGTTTGGGACTTATGATTGTATTTCATTTCAAGACTTATGATAATAATATTTACATTTTAATATAGCGTTATGTGGCTGTGAACAATCTTAACCCTCACATCTCGACGTTTCCGCCGTCAAGGTTGGGGTGTGACAGATACAGTTGACCCTTTTGAGGGATTTAGTTGACCCTTTCGAGGGATATAGATGGCCCATCACCCGTTTTCATCGCGCATATAGTTGGGTATAGTTGGGGTATTGCTCATTGGTCCATACAGAAAGTGAAACATAAAGATAAAAGTTTATAGAACAGACAAGGCCTACAATAAAGAAAACAAACACTATTTGTTCATATAGTTGATGCGTGCTCGCATATACCGTACGGAGTTTTATTTTACAAAAAAGAGTATTTTCATATACAACATATAGAAAATGTTTTATTACTTATAAAACTAGAGCTCACTCAGCAACGCTGACTTTTATACATTTTCAGTTGGCAGGTAATTATTGCTAAGGATAGCACGAGGGTGAAGCCACTCGGTAGGGAAAGTCTGACATCCATTCGTACTCTGTGTTGCTGTTGTTTTGTAATGCATATAAACAAGTCTTTTGTAAACAGTCAATGATGATGTATTTCTTAACAATAGTGTTTTAAATGAAGTGAATGGCTTTTGATAAATTATTTCCGCTGCTTAAGCTTGTTTAATTGTATTGTTTAATGTTTTAATTGCTATGATTGACCAACTGTGAGGATTCCGGGAACGGGGCCTTACAAGTTGGTATCAGAGCCAAAGTTTAAGAGAATTGGGTTAAATAAACTTTTAAAACCTAAACTGAAAATGGGACAAATGGAGGGATGTCAGCCTGAGTAGCTACGTGCCATCAGTTATGTCTTTTCCTAATGATTAACTGGTATTATGTGCGCCTGCTATTTGATTATGTGCTCTTAGTAGATTTAGATACTGATTAAGTCAGGATAGGAGATGCTTAGGGTATGAAGAGTAAAGTAAGTGCCTAATCACAACTGGCCACTGTAATTAGGGACTTACTATACTTGACATAAACTGAGTATTACCTTGAATGACCATGTTAGTGTTTGAATCTTATAGTGTGCTTATAGAGGATGGTGGAGGTTGGTCTTTAAAGGCCTCTCGTGGTGGAGGTCACGGTGCTGCTCCACGACCCAAGAGAAGGAGACCCAGAGTAGAGAAAGTGGTTCATGAAGAACCATAGACCCCTCATCCAGAGGGTGGCGACGAGAGCGCCAACCTGAGAGCCTCAGTAAAAGAGGCTGTAGTGGAAGAGGTTCACGAGGTCATGCAGACGATTCTACCATCTATGGTGACCGAAGTGATCAAGGTCGTAAGGGATAGGGAAAGAAAGGAAAGAAACAGGTCCTCGGGAGGACGGGATCAACCTGAGCCGGAGACGGTTCTTTCTGATGATGAGGAGGAGGAAGAAGAGGAGCCTGTGCCGGAGGCGACTCGAGGTTGTAACTATGGGGCATTTATGAGATGCAAGCCCCTACTTTCGATGGAAACGGTACTGCGGCAGCTGCTCACCGGTGGGTAAGGGAGATGGAGGCTGTCCTCGATATCAGTGAGTGCCGTGAGGATCAGAAGGTGAAATTCGCTACCCACTCCTTGTGGACTCGGCTTGTGCTGGTGGGACAACATTGTCCAAGCCGAGGGTAGCAGGGTCATTGGAAGAATGAGATGGCCTAAACTGAAGAAGCTAGTGATTGAGGAATTCTGTCCTCACAGAGAGATGGACAAGGTGGAAAGAGACTTCCGCAGCTGGAGGCGGGAACGATGACACACCAGCAATACACCACCAAATTCAATGAAATGGCACGGTTGGTGCCCGATCAAGTGACACCATTGTCACGAAAGATTAAAAGATACATCCAGGGGCTGCCGACGGATATCCGTAGGCATATGATTGCCGCCCAGCCGAGCACTTTCAGGTCGGCAGTTGACTTGGTTGGCAGATTATATGATGAGCACGAGGTGGTGGTGGCTAAGGTGGATAAGAAGGATGGTGGTAGTCGGAACTGGAATGGGAAACGGTTTGGACATGGTAGAACTGCTCCAACAAGAAGGTGGCAAAGGTGGTTAATCGACGTGTGGTCACATCTGGATCGGGGCTGAGGAGGTGTGACAAATGTGGAAGGGAGCATACTGGTGAGTGCAGAATGGGGATGAACATATGCTTCAGGTGTGGTCAGCTTGGCCACATCGCTAGAGACTGTAAGAAACCGAGGGCAGAGAGCTCTGGGGCTGAGAAGAAGAAGCCGACGAAGGAGGGCAGAGGGCAGGTGCTAGAGCTTACACCATGACCCGGGAGGAAGTCAGAGCTGATCCCAATGTTGTGTCAGGTATGTTTCTGGTAAACCAAACTTGTGCCTCTATATTGTTTGATTCTTGTGTTAGTAGGATTTTTATTTCTACTACTTTCTGTGCTAAGTTGCATGTTATTACTAGAAAGGTCAGTGCACCATTCGATGTAGAAACTGCTATTGGTAAGTCCACTAGAATTACCGATGTGATAGAGGACTGTGCCATAGAACTAGAAGGTCATAGGTTTGCTGCTAGGTTACATGTGATATCCCTAGGTGGATTTGATGTAGTACTAGGGATGGACTGGCTAGCAACCTATGAAGCAAATATTGTGTGCCACAAGAAGATGATTCGATTAGTTGCGTCTGATGGAGTTTGGTTACGATTTATGGAGATCGCGTCACGACGATTCCAAAAGTGATTTCGATGGCGGTGGCGGGAAGGTGCATGAGGCGTGGATGTAGTGCCTACTTGGCCTACATGAAGGATGTGGACGCGCCAACATGGCAACTATCTGATGTACCAGTTGTGTGTGACTTTCCGGACGTATTCCTGGAAGACTTTCCCGGCGTCCCACCGGATCGCGAGATTGAGTTCCAAATTGACCTGATACCCGGTGCTCAACCCGATGCCAAAGCACCGTATTGATTAGCTCCCACAGAAATGAAAGAACTCATGGAACAGTTGCAAGAGCTGCTCGATAAGGGGTTCATTAGACCGAGTATCTCTCCCTGGGGTGCTCCGGTCCTATTTGTGAAGAAGAAAGACGGTAGTATGAGGATGTGTATTGACTACCGAGAGCTGAACAAGTTAACGGTGAAGAACCGATACCCCCTACCAAGAATAGATGATCTGTTTGATCAGCTCCAAGGTGCTAGTTGGTTTTCAAGGATAGATCTTCGATCTGGTTACCATCAATTGAAGGTAAAGGAGCAGGATATCCCTAAAATAGCTTTTCGCACGCGCTACGGTCACTATGAATTCCTTGTTATTTCATTTGGTCTGACCAATGCGCCAGCTGCTTTTATGGACTTGATGAATCGAGTGTGTCAGCCAATGTTAGATAAATCAGTGATTGTGTTTATTGATGATATCCTGATTTATTCAAGGAGCAAGAAGGAGCATGCCGATCACATCCAGGAGGTCTTAGAGACCTTAAGAAGGGAAAAGTTGTATGCCAAATTCTCCAAATGCGCGTTCTGGTTACGCGAAGTTCAATTGTTGGGTCACGTGATAAACTCATCGGGGATTATGGTAGACCCTACTAAGGTGGAGGCTGTGATGCAATGGAAGTCTCCAAGGACGCCATCCGAGATTCGTAGTTTCTTGGGGTTGGCGGTTATTATCGAAGGTTCATTCAGGACTTTTCCAATATTGCTTCTCCTTGACCAAGTTGACCCGAAAGGATGTAAATTTTACGTGGGGTCAAGCTCAAGAACAGGCGTTCGAGGAGTTAAAGGTAAGGTTGACTTAAGCTCCTATCTTGTTGTTACCCGAAGGAAGCGAGGATTTGGTAGTATATTCAGATGCTTCTTACTCAAGGTTGGGGTGTGTATTAATGCAGAGATGGAAGGTTATAGCCTATGCATCTCGACAGTTGAAAGTTCATGATGTTAACTACCCTACTCATGACGTGGAGCTAGCAGCTGTGGTCTTTGCACTAAAGATTTGGAGGCACTATCTGTATGGAACGAAGTGCACCATTTTCACGGACCACAAGAGCTTGAAGTACTTCTTCAAGAAAAAAGATCTGAACATGAGGCGGAGGCGATGGTTGGAGCTTATAAAGGATTATGATTGCGAGATCCATTACCATCCGGGCAAGGCCAATGTGGTGGCTGATGCTCTTAGCCGGAAGGAGAGGCCCGAGCCAATTCGGGTGAAAGCATACCAACTAATCATGACCTCTGATGTAATGAAGCAGGTCAAGGAGTTTCAGAATGAGGCATTAAAAGAAGATCATCTAAACTCTGAAAGAATGAGAGGTCTGGTTGGGGAATTGAGTGAAAACACACTTGGTGTTAAAACTCAATTTGGACGGGTATGGATTCCTCGATTCGGGAATCTACGTGTGAAGATTATGGATGAAGCCCACAAGACCCGATACTCTTTCCATCCCGGTGCCACAAAGATGTACCAAGACATGAAGAAGGATTATTGGTGGTTGGGTATGAAGCGTGACGTGATGGAGTATGTAAGCAAATGCCTTACTTGTTTGCAAGTGAAGGCGGAACATCAAAAGCCGTATGGGAAGATCCAACCTTTGGATATACCGGAATGGAAGTGGGAGCACATCACCATGGATTTCATTACGAAGCTGCCACGTACTCCGAAAGGATACGATGTCATATGGGTGATTGTTGACCGCCTGACGAAAAGTGCTCACTTCCTACCGATCCGCGAGACATATTCATGGTGTACCGGTGTCGATCGTGTCTGATCGCGACACCCGGTTTACATCTAAATTCTGGAAGAAATTCCACGATGCCATGGGGATGAGGTTACATATTAGCACGGCTTATCATCCCCAAACTGATGGTCAGTCAAAAAGGACCATTCAGACATTGGAGGACATGCTTCGGGCTTGTGTAATCAATTTTGGTGGAAGTTGGGACGACCACTTACCGTTAGCTGAATTCTCGTACAATAATAGTTGTCATGCCAGCATTGGTATGCCACCATACGAGATGCTATACGGTAGGAGATGCAGAACACCCGTATGTTGGGGTGATATTGGTCAAAAAGAGTTGGGAAGCGTCGAGGTAATCGAGGCTACGACTGAGAAGCTTGAAATGATTAAATCCTTCATGAAGGCAACCAAAGATAGACAAAAGTCGTATGCCGATAAACGACGTAGACCAATTGAGTTCCAGGTGGGTGACTGGGTTATGTTAAGGTCTCACCTTGGAAGGGTATCATCAGATTCAAAAAGCAGGGCAAGTTGAACCCAAGGTATATAGGCCCTTTCTGAATCATTGCTCGAGTAGGGAGGTGGCCAATAGATTGGAGTTGCCAGATGAGTTAAGTGGAATTCACCCGACATTCCATGTATCTCATTTGAGAAAGTGCTTAGCCAATGAGGACATGATTGTTCCATTGAGGACATTGAAGTTGATGAAGGCTCAATTATGTGGAGCAACCGGTGGCAATCATCGATCGTAAAGAGAAGAGGCTGAGAAATAAAGTGGTTCCTCTTGTGCGTGTACAGTGGAAGCATAGGAAGGGATCCGAGTCTACATGGGAGACTGAGGAGGAGATGAGGTAGCATTATCCTCGTCTGTTTGAGGAATAACATGTGTTGGGGATGAAACCTATATAAAGGGGGTGGACTTGTAACACCCGGTTATTTTTATAAAAGATAAGAAATTAAGAATAAAAGAAAGAAAAGCTATAAGGTCCAAATGGAGGGACCAAAAGTGTCCAAAAGGACAAAACTTTGAAAAGTTGGTGTAAAGGTGGGCATGGCCGCCCACCCTCACTTCACCTCACCATTTTCAATCGGATTCGAGAGAGAAGAGAGCAGAAATTCGGGTTTTGAAGAAGAAGAAAAGGAGAAATCGAATTCAAGGTAAGAATTCGTGGTTTTTGCATATTTATGACGGGTTTTGTCCCAGTTATGTGTTTGTATGCTTATGGGTTGTGTTTGTGCTCGTGTGTGTGTGTCTTTGGATGTTTTTTCTAGGTGTTTTGAACTCATAGCAAGCGGGTAAAAAGGAAGAACACCCAAGTTGCACCAGGTGAGTTCTAGACCCCAGTTTTTACTTGTTTTCAAACATCTTTGGGGCTGAAAATGTATTTAAATGATTTTCAAATGTTGAAGTATGTATGCCCGTATGCATTGTGCATGAATGAATGTGATTCTTGAATGCTTATAGGTTATTCATATTTAGAATAGCCACTTTAAGCTTGGAACAGATGGATTTGATGATTGGTTGAAAACATACTAGAAACATATTGAACAGAAGGTCCATGCGTCTAGATAAGGCTCATGCGCCTGAAAATGCCATAGAAAGAATTAAGTGTATTCTATGAGCCC
The DNA here is from genome assembly GCA_025506515.1 of Flaveria trinervia. Taxonomy (NCBI): domain Eukaryota; kingdom Viridiplantae; phylum Streptophyta; class Magnoliopsida; order Asterales; family Asteraceae; genus Flaveria; species Flaveria trinervia. Next base: position 75,519,650 of record CM046447.1, read on the forward strand.
AAACAGTAGCCCATGCGCCTAAGATTACCTTAGAAATGATTAAGTACAGCCCATGCGTCTGAACAGTGGCCATGCGTATAGAAATGTTAGCTGGATGACTAAGTGTAGGGCCATGCGCCCTAATAGTGCCCATGCGCCCAAGTGGCTCATGCGCCTAAGTGTCCATGCGCCTGAATTACTCATGCGTCTAAGTGTTCATACGCACAAATAGTGCCCATGCGCCTGAATAGTTCATGCGCCTACAGTGAAAATGTTTAAGTGTTGGCTGATGCGCCTACATAGTGATGAAACGCCCGAAGAGGGCTCATGCGCCCAAATAGTTCCCATGCGCCTAAGACTTAGAAATTTTTACAGAATTTTTCTGGGAGTCTGTGCCTTAGGGTTTTGACCGAGGTTGACTAAGGGCTTGTTAATGATATTGTTTCATACATGATATGATTGATTATGATTGTTCCTTATTATTGTTATTGCTATTATTATTATTACATATAGTATGTGACTTTACGTGGTATGTTATTATCGTAACGTAAAGTATATCGTAATAATAAAGTGAAAGAGCAATAAGGAAAAAGAGGAACATTAATGAAAATGTTTACAAGTCTTGCAAGCTTACCGGAGGTACACGACCATGTTGTCGTTAACTCAACTGTGTTGTGGGTTAGCTACCCTATTATGCACACAGGGTCAATCAATTGAGATTGGCAGGACCTTTGCAGCGTGTCTTGGGTGATTGGGTTGACCTTGTACATAGTACACAGAACCCTTTCGAGGGATACAGTCGACCCTTTCGGGGGATATAGTTGACCTTTTCGAGGGATACGGTTGACCCTTTTGAGGGATATAGTTGACCCTTTCGAGGGATATAGTTGACCCTTTCGAGGGATATAGATGGCCCATCACCCATTTTCCATCGCGCATATAGTTGGGGTATTGCTCATTGGTCCATATAGAAAATGAAAGATAAAGATAAAAGTTTACAGAACATACAAGGCATACAATAAAGAGAACGAACAGTATATGTTCATATAGTTAATGCGTGCTCGTATATACCGTACGGAGTTGTATTTTACAGAAAAGAGTATTTTCATATACAACATATAGAAAGTGTTTTATTACTTATAAAACTAGATCTCACTCAGCAATACTCACTTTTATACATTTTCAGTTGGCAGGTAATTATTGCTGAGGATGGCACGAGGGTGATGCCACTCGGCAGGGAAAGTTGACATCCATTCGTTCTCTGTGTTGCTGTTGTTTTGTATTGCATATAAACAAGTCTTTTGTAAACAATCAATGATGATGTATTGCTTAACAACAGTGTTTTAAATGAAGTGAATGGATTTTGATAAATTATTTCCACTGCTTAAGCTTGTTTAATTGCAATGTTTAATGTTTTAATTGCTATGATTGACCAACTGTGAGGTTTCCGGGAACGGGGCCTTACAAAAATATATATTTAGGTACCTTCTGAAGTTCTACGTTGGAACGGCTGTTATTTTTCTTATTATTCATCAATTATTTACTCATTGATCATGTGAGTATTTCTACCCCCCTTTTTATATTTTTCCACACTTTTGAAGTGAAACATGTTACATTATAAACATTGCACTTGTAAACACGTTTGATTCTTGTAAACTTATGGCATTTCACATGTATGTTGTGGTTAGTTGAACTTTGTAGCTACCATGTAATGTCGAATATATGTACAATCATTAACTATTGCTAGCCTGGCGACGTCATTGATCTAAGGGCCTGACAAGCCTGCTTGGTTAATCCAAGTACACTTAGCTAATCGTATATATTTGTAAACGTTTGAGACTTGTAAACTTTGTCAAGGTTTGATTGTGCATTCTGTCTTACATCCCTAATTTACTTTGTTCTCTAACTTACAACATGAATTGCCATCTTTTATATATATCTATGTATTGCAAACTATGGAAATCTCACCAATATTATTGTTGACTTTTTATTTTTAATATGTTTCAGGAAATACTCAAGCTTGATTACTATTCTTTAAAGCTTATCACATCTAGGATTGGACCTAGAAAAAAATAAATGGATGGGCTTGTTACATTTAACTTTTATGCATATATTTTCTTTGTTGAGACTTTTAATTTTAATGGCACAATTGGAACTTATGATTAATAGATATTTGGATTATTAATAGCGTTATGGCTGTGAACGATTTTAACCCTCACACCTCGACGTTTCCACCGTCAAGGTTGGGGTGTGGCAGATTGGTATCAGAGCCCATAACTATAGGGATCTAGGTTGTTAGAAATGGTGACCTAGACTATAGTATGCATGAACCTTATAGAATTATAATTCTATCTTGTAAATTATATAGTTTGCATGCTACATAATGTTATGCCCTCTTATTGGCAATTTGATGCCTTAGCATAGGATTGCCTAAACATCGTTACTTGCCTCCCTAAACTTAACTTTGACTCTCCCTGAACATGAAACCTATTAATCTTATTCTTGATGACATGCGAAATCATATGCTTATGTTATGACTTGGATCTTTAGACGTTATGTCTAATCTATATAAATCTCATCAAGGTTTTGATTCCATGAACCTAAGAAATCTTGTGTGACACATAGACACCTGTATTCTGGATTTCCCGGAAAAAGGCCTTCGGGCTAAGGCAAGCATTTCGCATAAATCCTACGGGACTAGTCATGCTTACCTCGGGATTTCTGGGATGAGTGATAAACTATGGTCAATATACACAAGTTTTCTAAGGAAATTGGGTCAAGTCACCTTGACGTGTCAACGTTTCCAAATGGTAATGCGTTACCAAATGGAATCATTCTGTGTGCCTTACAACTCTTAGCTTGTCTTTGTCTAAACTACTATCCTTTGTTATCCTCATTCCCGTAACTAACTCATTTTTCGTATATCCAGCATGTCTCGTCACCATGGAAAGCGTGGAAGTTCCGACCGTAAACTAGCTGCAATGATCGCCCAGCAAATGGCTGCCTCATCCCGACTATGGTTGCTAAACTTAATAGCACCCTAATGGCTAATAGCAACAACAACACCAATGGAACACTAGCGGTGCTCATGGAGAGAATAACAACAATCAAAACGGGAACAATCGTACTTGCACTTTCAAAACTTTAACTCGTGCAAACCCACTAGTTTTAGTGGAAAAGAAGGAACCACTGGGCTTCTCGAGTGGTTTGAAAGTATGGAGAACACGTTCATTGTTAGCGAGTGCCCGACGAGTTCAAGGTTCGCTATGCCACAAGTGTTCTTCAACAATGAGCACTAACATGGTGGAATAGTGAAAAGAGAAACCGTGGAACTGAGGTTGCAATGGCGTTGCCCTGGTAAGAATTTAAGGATATCATGATTCAAAAGTTCTGCCCAAGGAGCGAGTTGCAAAAGCTGGAGGAGGAGTTTTGGAACCTCCAACAAGATGGTGGGAATCACTTGGCTTATTCCACCTGGCATCATGTGTGACACCCGGTCAAATCAGGTCAACACTCAAAACCATTCGAAATAATGAATTTAAGATTATTTAATTATTATGTCTGATTAAACAAAACCCTGCGTTAACGTTTTAACAAACCTTGTAACTATCTAACAATTGCTTGAATAATAATAATAGTAACAATAATAATAATAATAATAACCAAATCTAAGAAGATTATATGATATTGCATGCAAGACAACACATTCTTCCAATGTGTTTAAATTTCACATACACACACACACAAACTCTTCACCTCCTCATTCTCTCCATCTTCCACACACACACACACACCGTCACCCCCACTTGCCGCCCGCCAGCCACCTGCCGCCACCGGCCACCTGCCACCCGACACCATCCACCGCCGCGACCAACACCTCCACACCTGACACCATCCACTGCCGCGACCACCACCTCCACACCCGACACCATCCACCGCTGCAACCACCACCTCCACACCCGACACCATCCCCCCACGCGACCATCACCTCCACACCCGACACCATCCACCGCCGCGACCACCACCTCCACACCCGACACCATCCACACCACCACTAACACCCGACATCACCACCGCCATCACCAGCACCTGTCGCCAACTTGAAACCCCCCCCCCTTTTCTCTTTCGGTAACCACTAACACCACCAATAGTGACCTTCACTTGCATTTCCACTAAGGAACTCTAGTTTGATACTTGGTATAGAACCCGAGGTGTTCATCGAAGAATCAAGGATCGTGCTTGCATTGTGTTAAGATTTCCATCTAGTGCCAAAGGTATATTAGATTAGATGTGTATATATGTTCATGCATGGATGATCAAGATAAGGATCTTGATGACCCTAGTTCACCCATTTAAGGATTATATGAAATGGTTGTTTTGATGAGTTTGTATACAAAATGGTTCCTATAATGGTTTGATGAATCTGAAAATGGATTGTTAAAGGATGATTAGTTGATGAATTTATGTTACATAAGGGATCTAGGTGGTAAAAATGCATGTATGTAGGTATATATCATGTATGTATGTATGTATAATCATATAGGTTGGAAGAATGATGAATTTTGGGTCTTGGTAAGAACATTAGGTAAAGTTTATTGGATGAGGGTTATTGCTAATATGTCAACTTAGAATAATAACTAGGTTAAAGATTTTGGGTGACATTGATAAGAAAATAATATTGAAAAATGACTAAGTTAAAGTAAAGATATTTGGACACAATTGAAGGACTTCATAAGATAAAAGTCTACTAATAAACTTTGAGTCTAGGAATTATGGTTAAGATCAAACAAAAGACCAAAAGAACACCATGACTAACAAACTTGACTAAGACATCAAACGAGACTCCAAGACCTTATAAAATATATTTATATAAAACTAAAAATAATATATTTGGACAACTCACGACTAATAGGATTTATAATATATATACATATGGAACAAAAGATAAAATATATTTTTTTTCTTCATGACTAATAATATATATATATATATGTTTGGAAAATTATAGTTTTATAACATAAGACACATAGATAAGAAAATCACTAGTTATAAACGCGAGATTCACAAATAGAATAATAAAGACATAAGACATGTAGTATATGAGCAAAGTATAGGTAATAGTGAGAGGATACGTAACTCTAATAAGAAAAAATAATAGTTTATTAAAAATTTACAAAAATATACATTTCTAAGAACATGCCATTTTAAAACAACCAAATAAAATGGGTGAAATGCATTCGTAAGCATAAATCATTATGTATTGACCATAATGCTCATGATTAGGGTTTCATTATCAAAAAGCCAAGCACGTTGGTTCGCTTCATTAATCGCACTCAAGATGAGTTCTCTTCGCCCCGTTTTAAATATTACTTTTAACTGTTTTGGGGGAAAAGCATGGAACGATACTTTAAAATATATGATGGGTTAAACAGGATAATATATAATATGAGGGTATAAGTTCGGGTTAGTAGTATGGATATTATACTATTGAGCCCTAAATCCCCCTATAATTATTAACCTCAGGGGTGAGGCCGCAGGATATATTGGTAGATCTATCGGGTTAGAATGGCCCGCTCTCGCGACCAGTCGCGCTGGTCAGGTAGTGACGAGAGAGTTTATATGTCTGGATAGTTGTGGGGCAACGACGTGTTTCTTGGTTTGATTATGGGCTTATGACCTAAATTATCATAGTACCTAGCTAGTCTATGTGGAATATATTATGCCTTGTTTCATCATATTATTTTAAAATGATTGTTTGCGAAACTACAAAACCCCGAAAGCTCACCAACTTTATGTTGACTTTATTATACCCTTCATGCTTTTCAGGGTTATAGGTGAGCTCTATATGGATTTTCCGGAACTTTGTCTTTGGAGGGTCAAACGTTTCAAACGTCTTTAAATAAAGATTAGGTTCATGTGATAAAAACAGGATTATGTGTTACTACCGAAATGTTTAACGTTGTTTAACAAAATACTTTTATGATAATAATATATGATTTTAATGACTAACGTTATCTTAAGTACGTTTGACTATAAAAGTTGGGTCAACTCCAACTTCTGTTACCACCACGTCACGCGACCTTCCGCTGCGGTATTCGTGGTGTGACATAAGTTGGTATCAGAGCCAACGGTTATAGCGAACTAGAAATTTTTTTAATCTAGACTATAACCTTTAAAAGGATTACTTGACTCCAAAGACATTTCCACATTATAAGTCTTACGCTAGATTAGAGCATCATGCAAGCATAATTGTCATATTGAGATTATGATCAAAATTTTATATGCTAAAATATTACAAAATTGATAAGTACGCATGCATACTTTTCTTTTATTGTAGATGTCTGATCGCGTTAACCGAGAGAGGGTACCTAACCTTAGCAGTAGCACGCAGGGTCCATCAGAACCTATCTCCCCTGCACCATGGTATCACCCTACCCAACCTCACTTTGCAGCTGCCTTATACCCGGGAATGGAAAACTCGGGAAATGGTTGGATATCCGAGTCTAACGATGAGGACCCTACACCACCTGCAGTCACTCTTGAGCCCTCTACCGAGGAGCCAGAAGGCATGGACCCAGAAAGTGAGACCCCCATAGATGTGACTCCAGCAGCCCCTATTCCCCTCACGCAGTGCCCGCCGAAGATTAGGATGGTGTATGAGCGAAGGGAGTGCAGAGAGAAGAGAAAGACGATTGATGATGATGCACCGCCAAGGATTAGGTTGGTGTATGAGCGAAGGAAACGCAGAGAGAAGAGAAAGGTGATTGATGATGTCGGTATGAAGAGTACATCTATGCCCAAACGGGCCAGACTGCTAGATGACCAGTGGGGACGGATCATGGAGGCCATGAGGGGATGGACTTCGATAGATGGGATCCCTTCCACCTTCGAGGTGGGAGAGTCGACTTCTGCTCCACATGGGACTACTATGGGTGGCGAGCCCATTGAACGTGTGATGATCACTTTGGTAGCCCAATGTGCTCGACTCGAGAAGGAGCTGCTGACTGTCAGAAAGAAGATGAGGATCCAGGATGAGGTGAGCCAAGCTTTGGATGGAAGGTTGATGACGATTGAGGAGGAGAGATTATTGGATGATAGCGCTCTGAGCCAGATGCACTTCCGTATAGCAGACTTGGAGACTAGTCTCGCAGAGACTAGGGATCGACTGACCCAGGCGGAGCAGAGAGCAGATGTGGCCGAGACAGCATTGGTGACAGCACAGCAGTACGCGATTGTGATGGGAGAGCAGGCAGAGACTTCAATGGCTATGGCTACATTATGTCTGATGATGATTTCATATCTTACGCATGTTGGTAGTGGAGTCTTGTTTTAGGATAATTGTTTATATAAGTCGGGGAGCTTGAACTCTTTCTTTTGATCGAGTTGTAAACTCGATGATGCGTGTAGACTATTAACTTATGATCTTTTGATGACTAACTTTTAGGTGCTTGATAATCGTATATGTATGATCAGACGCCTATAAAAATTTAAAAGGTTTTTATCTTTATGATATATGTTTGGCTGTGGTAAATACTTGATTATCATATGAATATTCTTAATGAACCAATTATATAGAATAAACCATCATAATGATATAATAACAAACGTCCATAATCTAAACCTCTTCTTCCCTACCTTTGAAACAGAATTGAATCATGCCACCTGTAACACGAAACACACCCTCGAGTGGAAACGTCAATTTACCAACCACCCCAGAGGAACTAGCCCAATTAATAGCCCAGCACGTCAAATCAGCTCTAGAACAACATGACGCAAATCTAGTGGCTGGTCAAGGAAGGAGGCAAGGAAATACGAGTAACGGTCTTGGAAATGGAGCAGGAAACGGTTCAAATGTAGGTTCCGGTATTGGTGCAAACAACGGATCCGGTACGAACGGAAACCCAGGTAGTTCATCAGGTGGACAACCACAAGGATGTTCGTATAAAACTTTTCAAGGATGCAATCCAAGAACTTTTACAGGCGCTGAAGGACCATTAGACATAATCCAATGGATCGAAAGAATGGAGACTGTTATAACAATAAGCAATTGTTTTAACGATCAAAAGGTCAAGTATGCGACCTGTTCCTTTCAAGATGCAGCGTTAACATGGTGGAATTCCCAGCATCAAATTTTGGGCAATACGAACGCATATGAACTTACTTGGAACAACTAAAGGAGATGTTACTTAAAGAATACTGCCCACGCAATGAGCTCCAGAAGATCGAGACCGAATTCTGGAATCATACCATGGAAGGAGCTAAGATCCGGACATACACTTCAAGATTCAATGACCTTGCTAGATTGGTACCTCGAATGGTTACGCCGGAATACGTCCGAATTGAAAGATACATATGGGGATTGGCACCCCAAATAAGAAGCAATGTTACAGCTTCCAAACCTACCACCATCCAAAGTGCGATCGCTATTGCACACTCCTTAACTGATGACGCGATACGAAATAGAACACTGATCAAGAAGAATGAGCATGGAAAAAGTGCGATGGAAATTGGGAGGAAAACGTCAAAGTGAACAGAAGATTGTTTGATGGAAAAAGGAAGTGGTTTGAAAATCCCAAGGGACACGTAAACAACAGGAAAAAACTTTAATCAGAGATCTGAACAAATTATGTTGCAACATCAAACAATGGAAGGACAAACAAAGAATCTCAAGGGAAATGCAACAAATGTGGATATCCCCATACTGGTGATTGTAAGATTTGTACACATTGCCATAAATTTGGACATCTGAGCCAAAATTGCCGAGCAAAACCTGATGGAAGGATAATCGGAAATGATCAAGCTTGTTATGAGTGTGGTGTGATCGGACACTTCAGGAAGAACTACCCAAGGTTGAACCAGTCCAGGGCCAGAGGGAGAGCTTTTGAGATGAATGTCAAGGAAGCACAACAAGAACCATCAGTAGTTAACGGTACGTTTCTTATCAATAATCATTATGCCTCCATCTTGTTTGACACTGGTGCTGATTTAAGTTTTGTATCCAAAGAGTTTGAACCATCATTGGGAATTAAACCATGTAAGCTAAGAAAAAAGTATATTATAGAGCTAGCTAATGGAAAGAAAATAGAATCCAATGAAATAATTAGAAATTGCACGATACAACTTAACAACCATCCCTTTAGTATTGACTTATTACCTGTCAATCTGGGAAGTTTCGACGTTGTTATTGGAATGGATTGGCTCTCTCGAAATCATGCTGAAATAATATGTTTTGAGAAAATCATCCGATTGCCAACTCCTAGTGGAGAACTCCTAATCATACAAGGAGAAAAGGGAAAACCCTCATTTAAAATTATAAGTGTCATGAAAACTTATGGATACTTGAATGAAGGATATCCCGCCTTTCTAGAAAAAGCCATTGACACTAAAAATGAGGAGCAAAGAATTGAAGACATTCCCATTGTACGAGAATATCCAGAGGTATTTCCCGAAGATTTGCCAGGGTTACCTCCACAAAGACAGATCAAATTTCGAATTGATTTGATACCCGGAGCTGCACCAGTAGCACGATCACCGTATCGACTGGCACCTTCTGAAATGCAGGAGTTTTCAAAACAACTGCAAGAATTATTAGACAAAGGATTCATTCGACCAAGTTTTTCTCCTTGGGGAGCACCAGTGTTATTCGTCAAAAAGAAAGACGGATCATTCAGAATGTGTATCGATTATCGAGAATTAAACAAACTCACCATTAAAAATCGATACCCACTACCAAGAATTGATGATTTGTTTGATCAATTGCAAGGATCCAGCTACTACTCAAAGATAATTTACGATCTGGATATCACCAACTGTTGATAGCAGAAGAGGATGTTCCAAAAACGGCTTTTAGAACAAGTTACGGTCATTATGAATTTCTAGTAATGCCATTTGGATTGACCAACGCACCTGCCATATTCATGGATCTTATGAATAGGGTTTGTAAGCCCTACTTGGACAAGTTTTGATAGTATTCATCGATGATATTCTGATATATTCACAATCCAAGGAAGAATATGAGTAACATCTCAGGCTAATCCTAAACATCTTAAAGAAAGAAAAGTTGTACGCAAAATTCTCCAAATGTGAATTTTGGCTTCGAGAAGTTCGATTTCTCGGACACGTTATTAATGAAAAGGGTATCCACGTGGATCCAGCCAAGATTGAAGCAATTAGGAACTGGGAAGCCCCCAAATCTCCAATGGAAGTACGACAATTTCTAGGGTTAGCTGGTTATTACCGTAGGTTTATAGAAAATTTTTCAAAGATAGCCCAACCCTGACCCTATTGACTCGCAAGGATAAAATTACGTGTGGGGCGAAGATCAAGAAAGAGCTTTTCAATTATTGAAGTAGAAGTTGTGCAGTGCACCCATACTGTCTCTACCAAATGGAACAGAGGGATTTATAGTGTATTGTGATGCCTGACGGTTAGGTCTTGGATGTGTATTAATGCAGAAAGATAAAGTAATCGCTTATGCATCAAGACAATTAAAGGTGCATGAGAAGAATTACACCACCCATGACCTAGAATTGGGAGCTATTGTTTTCGCTCTTAAAATATGGAGACATTATTTGTATGGAACCAAATGGGTCATATATATGGATCATAAGAGTCTGCAACATATTTTAATCAAAAGGATTTAAATATGAGACAGCGCCGCTGGGTGGAGCTGTTAAATGATTATGACTGCGATATCCGATATCACCCAGGCAAGGCAATGTTGTGGCAGATGCACTTAGTAGGAAAGAAAGGGAAAAGCCGCTACGAGTGTGAGCGTTAAAACTTACCATATACTCGAACCTTACTAACCAGATTCGCAATGCTCAACTCGAAGCATTGAAGGATGAAAACTTGGAGAGTGAAGGTCTGCGAGGAATGGTCAAGGAATTAACAATAGATTTTGATAAAATGATGCGTTTTGCAAATAGAATATGGGTTCCTAAGTATGGAGAGTTACGCAAAGTAATTCTTGATGAGGCACATAAATCAAGGTATTCGATTCACCCAGGAATCGACAAAATGTATCATGATGTGAAGGAATTTTTCTGGTGGCCTAACATGAAGGGAGACATAGCTTCATATGTTAACCGATACATGACTTGCTCCAAAGTAAAGGCAGAATACCAGAAACCATCGGGACTTCTACAACAGCCAGAAATTCCGAAATAGAAATGGGAATGCATTGCCATGGATTCTGTGACAAAATTACCCAGGACAACAAGTGGTTACAATACCATTTGGGTAATTGTTGATCGACTAACGAAATCTGCACATTTCCTACCAATAAAGGAGACCTACAGTATGAGCAGATTGGCAAGCTTATACATCAAAGAGGTAGTGTCACGCCACGGTGTACCAGTCTCAATCATATCAGATAGGGATAGTCGATTCACCTCTAGATTTTGGCAAACCTTACAGGAAGCCATGGGTACCCGACTAGATATGAGCACGGCCTATCACCCACAAACGGACGGACAGAGCGAGAGAACTATTCAGACTCTGGAAGATCTATTAGAGCATGTGTGATCTTGATTTTGGTGAAATTGGGATACTCATCTACCATTAGCTGAGTTTTCCTATAATAATAGTTATCACACCAGCTTCAAGGCCGCTCCATTCGAAGCACTGTACGGAAGGAAGTGTCGATCGCCGTTATGTTGGGCCGACATTGGAGAAAGACAATTAACAGGACCAGAAATTATACGAGACAACAGATAAGATTGTTCAGATCAGAAAGAGGCTAGAAGTTGCTAATAGTCGGCAAAAGAGTTATGCAGATAACCGAAGAAAGCCATTAGAATTCACGGTCGGCGATAGAGTGTTCTTGAAGGTCTCTCCATGGAAGGGAATTATAAGATTTGGTAAAAGAGGGAAGCTGAGTCCACGATTCATAGGACCTTTTGAAATCCTGGAACGGATTGGGAAGGTTGCATACCGACTCAGATTACCAGAGGAACTTGGTAAGGTGCACAATGTATTTCACGTATCTAATTTAAGGAAATGCATGACATATGAATCTCTAATTATTCCATCAGACGAAGTTAGCATTGAAGACAAACTCCACTTCATCGAAGAGCCAATAGAGGTCTTAGATTAGAAAACTCAGAAACTCAGACGGAAACAAATCAAATTAGTTAAAGTTCGATGGAATTCTAGAAGAGGACCTGAATTTACTTGGGAACGTCAAGATGAAATGCAACAAAAGTACCCTCACCTGTTCAAAACCAGAATTGACTTAGGTTCGACAACGTAGATTTCAGGAAGAAATTTCTTAAACGAGGGGAGACTGTGACACCCGGTCAAATCAGGTCAACACTCGAAACCATTCGAAATAAAGAATTTGATTATTTAATTATTATGTCTGATTAAACAAAAACCTGCGTTAACGTTTTAACAAACCTTGTAATTATCTAACAATTGCTTGAATAATAATAATAATAACAATAATAATAATAATTATAATAATAATAATAACCAAATCTAAGAAGATTATATAATCTTGCATGCAAGACAACACATTCTTCAATGTGTTTAAATTTCACATACACACACACAAACTCTTCACCTCCTCATTCTCTCCATCTTCCACACACACACACCACCGTTACCCCCACTTGCCGCCCGCGGCCACTTGCCGCCCGCCGGCCACCTGCCACCCGCACCACCCCATCCACCGCCGCGACCACCACCTCCACACCCGACACCATCCACCGCCGCGACCACCACCTCCACACCCGACACCATCCACCGCCGTGACCACCACCTCCACACCCGACACCATCCACCGCCGCGACCATCACCTCCACACCCGACACCATCCACCGCCGCGACCACCACCTCCACACCCGACACCATCCACACCACCACTAACACCCGACATCACCACCGCCATCACCAGCACCTGTCGCCAACTTGAAACCCCCCCCCCTTTTCTCTTTCGGTAACCACTAACACCACCAATAGTGACCTTCACTTGCATTTCCACTAAGGAACTCTAGTTTGATACTTGGTATAGAACCCGAGGTGTTCATCGAAGAATCAAGGATCGTGCTTGCATTGTGTTAAGATTTCCATCTAGTGCCATCAAAGGTATATTAGATTAGATGTGTATATATGTTCATGCATGGATGATCAAGATAAGGATCTTGATGAACCCTAGTTCACCCATTTAAGGATTATATGAAATGGTTGTTTTGATGAGTTTGTATACAAAATGGTTCCTATAATGGTTTGATGAATCTGAAAATGGATTGTTAAAGGATGATTAGTTGATGAATTTATGTTACATAAGGGATCTAGGTGGTAAAAATACATGTATGTAGGTATATATCATGTATGTATGTATGTATAATCATATAGGTTGGAAGAATGATGAATTTTGGGTCTTGGTAAGAACATTAGGTAAAGTTTATTGGATGAGGGTTATTGCTAAATATGTCAACTTAGAATAATAACTAGGTTAAGATTTTGGGTGACATTGATAAGAAAATAATATTGAAAAATGACTAAGTTAAAGTAAAGATACTTGGACACAATTGAAGGACTTCATAAGATAAAAGTCTACTAATAAACTTTGAGTCTAGGAATTATGGTTAAGATCAAACAAAAGACCAAAAGAACACCATGACTAACAAACTTGACTAAGACATCAAACGAACTCCAAGACCTTATAAAATATATTTATATAAAACTAAAATAATATATTTGGACAACTCACGACTAATAGGATTTATAATATATATACATATGGAACAAAAGATAAAATATATTTTTTTTTCTTCATGACTAATAATATATATATATCTATATTTTGAAAATTATAGTTTTAACATAAGACACATAGATAAGAAAATCACTAGTTATAAACGCGAGATTCACAAATAGAATAATAAAGACATAAGACATGTAGTATATGAGCAAAGTATAGTAATAGTGAGAGGATACGTAACTCTAATAAGAAAAAATATAGTTTATTAAAAATTTACAAAAATATACATTTCTAAGAACATGCCATTTTAAAACAACCAAATAAAATGGGTGAAATGCATTCGTAAGCATAAATCATTATGTATTGACCATAATGCTCATAATTAGGGTTTCATTATCAAAAAGCCTAGCACGTTGGTTCGCTTCATTAATCGCACTCAGGATGAGTTCTTCGGCCCCGTTTTAAATATTACTTTTAACTATTTTGGGGGAAAAGCATGGAACGATACTTTAAAATATATGATGGATAAACAGGATAATATATAATATGAGGGTATAAGTTCGGGTCAGTAGTATGGATATATACTATTGAGGCCTAAATCCCCCTATAATCATTAACCTCAGGGGTGAGGCCGCAGGATATATTGGTAGATCTATCGGGTTAGAATGGCCCGCTCTCGCGACCAGTCGCGCTGGTCAGGTTGTGACGAGGAGTTTATATGTCTGGATAATTGTGGGGCAACGACGTGTTTCTTGGTTTGATTATGGGCTTATGACCTAAATTATCATAGTACCTAGCTGGTCTATGTGGAATATATTATGCCTTGTTTCATCATATTATTTTCAAAATGATTGTTTGCGAAACTACAAAACCCCGAAAGCTCACCAACTTTATGTTGACTTTATTACCCTTCATGCTTTTCAGGGTTATAGGTGAGCTCTATATGGATTTTCCGAAACTTTGTCTTTGGAGGGTCAAACGTTTCAAACGTCTTTAAATAAAGATTAGGTTCATGTGATAAAAACATGATTATGTGTTACTACCGAAATGTTTACGTTGTTTAACAAATACTTTTATGATAATAATATATGATTTTCATGACTAACGTTATCTTGAGTACGTTTGACTATAAAAGTTGGGTCAACTCCAACTTCCGTTACCACCACGTCACGCGACCTTCCGCTGTGGTATTCAGGGTGTGACATCATGAGTTGAGTATGCTCCTACCACACATGTGGACACCATGCCCCGTAACATTGAGAATTTATGAAGGGGCTGCCACCTCAATTCAAGATGTAGTGGTTGGTAGTAGGCCCACAACTTTGGAGGAGGTGATTACTATCACTGCACAGCTCACCGGGAATCATATAAGAGCTGGCACTATGTCGGCAAAGAGTTCCAAGTCTACTGCGAAGGTGACACCCGAGGCAAAAAAAGAGGTAAAGGCCGAGTCATCTTCCCAAAACAAGAAGCGTAAGTCCACCCGACACGCAACTACGTTGTGACCGCCCCAAATGCTCCTAAAACAAATGGTGGTTGCAAATAAATCTCCCATGGCTAAAGCTTATGTTGGTCCACATCCTATGTGTAACACGTGCAAGTACCATCATGCAAGCAATATTCCATGCCGAGTCTGCTCGTTGTGTGGAAAGTATGGGCAATTGGTGACTACTTGCCTCCGTGCGCCAAACAACACTGCAATGCTCACCAACCGAACCTTCTATAATTGTGGTGAGCCTGGTCATATTCGTCCGTAATGTCCTCGTAATGCAGGAACCGTGCCACCGCTCGTGGAAGGGCTTTCAACATCAACGCCAATCAAGCCCAAGCCAACAACGATGTGGTGAATGGTACGTCATTGAAATTCTTTTAATTGTTTCTTGTCTTATAAATTCCTATCTTGTGTTCATCATACCAATAATTGGTTATTACCAAACAGGTATGTATCTTGTAAATAATCATTATGCATCTGTATTGTTTTATTCGGGTGCGGATAGGAGTTTCGTGTCCTTGGAATTCGAGCCTATACTTTCTAAATCGCCTGTTAATCTGGAAAGATCCTTCACGTTCGAGGTCGCCGATGGAAAATCTATCGTCATTGACGTCGTAATACGTGACTGCACCTTAAGCCTTAACGAACACGAGTTCTTTGTCGACCTTATTCCTATGCAATTGGGAAGCTTTGATGTTATCATTGGCATGGATTGGCTAGCCAACATCATGCGAACATTCTATGCTTCGAGAAGTGTATCCGAATTCCTTTACCTTGGTGATACCTTGAAAGTCTTTGGGGAGAAATCATCCCAAGGACTCAAGCTCATGTCTTGCATCAAGGCCCGCAGTGCTTAAGTAAAAACTACATGGCTTTCATGGCATATGTAGTTAATACGAAAGCCAAGGGTAAGGAGTTGAAAGACATTCCTGTGATGCGGGACTTTCCTGAGGTTTTTCCCGAGGATCTTAAAGGGCTACCTCCCGTGCGAGAAGTTGAGTTCAAGATTGACTTAATCCCTGGTGCGAACCCTATGGCTAAATCACCTTATCGTCTTGCACCTTCTGAAATGCAAGAACTAGCTAGTCAACTGCAAGAGTTAACCGATAAGGGTTTCATTCGCCCTAGTTCATCATTGTGGGGTGCACCTATACTATTTGTGAAGAAGAAGGATGGGCCGTTCCGTATGTGCATCGACTACCGAGAACTCAACAAGCTTACCATAAAAACCGATACCTCTTCCTCGAATCGATGATCTCTTCGATCAACTTCAAGGAGCAACTCAATTCTCAAAGATTGATTTACGTTATGGGTATCATCAACTACGTGTACACGATGTTGACATTCCAAAGACTGCTTTTCGTACTCCATATGGGCACTACGAGTTCATGGTTATGCCTTTTGGTTTGACCAATGCACCTGCCGTGTTCATGGATCTCATGAATCGAGTATGTAAACCGTATTTGGATAAGTTCGTGATCGTGTTCATTGATGACATTCTTATTTATTCTAAGACGAAAATCGATCACGAGACGCACTTGCGACAAGTTCTTGGACTTTTGAAGAAGGAGCAATTATACGCCAAGTTTTCCAAGTGTGAATTCTGGTTAGAAGAGGTTCAATTCTTAGGGCATGTGGTGAATAGCCAAGGAATTCATGTCGATCCTGCTAAAATTGAAGCCGTGAAGAATTGGTGTGTTCCCATAACCCCAACCGAGGTTCGTTCTTTTCTGGGCTTAGCGGGATATTATCGTAGGTTCATAGCAAATTTCTCGAAGATTGCTAAACCATTAACGGCTCTAACCCAAAAGAATCGACTCTTTGAATGGGGACCCGAGCAAGAAGAGGCTTTCGAGACATTGAAACGCAAGCTGTGTAACGCCCCTATTCTCACACTTCCCGATGGGAACGATGACTTTACCGTGTATTGCGATGCTTCTAATCAAGGTCTTGGTTGTGTTCTCATGCAACGAGGCAAAGTCATAGCATACATGTCGAGGAAGGTTCATGAACTGAACTACATAACTCACGATCTTGAACTTGGTGTCATAGTTTTCGCATTGAAGATGTGGCGACATTATCTTTATGGGACGCAATGCATAGTCTACACCGATCATAAGAGTCTCGAACACGTGTTCAACCAAAAGGATCTCAACATGAGGCAAAGACGTTGGATCGAGTTGATTAGCGACTATGACTACGACATTCGCTATCACCCTGGAAAGGCGAATGTCGTAGCCGACGCGTTAAGTCGCAAGGTCCACAACAAGACTGTCTCGCTCCAGAAATCCGAGATCGAAGGCAATGGTTTGATACACTAGGAGAATTTGATACTGAGATTCATGTGGATGTCAATGAGGCTACTATCATGCTTCAAAACATAAGGATTGAAAGTGACCTTGAGTTATGCATTCGCGAGGCTCAACAAGCGGCACTAACCGACGAAGGGAAAGATGAAGATTTGATGCCTAATTTGGTCACAACTGGAGACAGAACCGAATGGCGTGTGGTACTTCTTGAATCGACTTTGGATCCGAATCATGATAACCTTCGATACTTCATTATGAACGAAGCTCATCAACCCGATATTCCATTCATTCTTGCTTCGATAAAATGTACATGGACCTACGTGGTCAATATTGGTGGCCTGGAATGAAGAAGATATCGCGTCTTATGTTTCCAAGTGTCTCACATGTGCAAGAGTCAAAGCCGAGCATCACGACCAAGTGGTTTACTTGAGCAACCTGAAATCCCTATGTGGAAAGGGAACATATATCCATGGATTTTATAATCAAGTTACCCTTGTACACCTCGTGGTCATGATAGCATATGGGTCATTGTTGACCGTTTGACCAAGACAGCACATTTCATACCCATACGAGATACATACAAGGTTTCAAGGCTGCTCGAATCTACATTGACGAAATTGTGAGTCGTCATGGCGTGCCTTTACACATTATTTCCGATCGAGATGCTCGTTTCACTTCATACTTTTGGTCCTCGTTGCAAGAACTCTTGGGTACTCAATTGGATTTAAGTACGGCTTACCATCCTCAAACCGATGGTCAAACCGAAAGAACAATCCAAACCCTCAAGGATCTGCTGTGTCTTTGTGTCCTTGATTTTGGTGGTGATTGGGATACACATTTACCACTCGCGGAATTTTCGTATAACAATAGTTATCACTCAAGTATCAAGATGGCACCATTCGAGGCTTTGTATGGTCGTAAATGCCGATCACCGATCTGCTAGACCGACATCGGTGAAAACTTCATCACTGGTCCTGAACTCATACAAGAAACGACCGATAAAGTATCCACAATCCGCAAGAACCTTGAGGTGGCAAGAAGTCGACAAAAGAGTTATGCCGATAAGAGTCGTAAGCCGTTGGAGTTCCAAGTTGGTGATATGGTTCTTCTTAAGGTTTCACCGCGGAAAGGTGTTGTTCGCTTTGGAAAGAAGGGTAAACTGGCTCCAAGATTTGTAGGACTCTTCAAAATCCTGAAAAGGGTTGGGAAAGTGGCTTATAAACTGAAACTACCTTCCGAGCTTAGTGGAGTTCATCCTGTGTTCCATGTCTCAAATTTGAGAAAGTGTTTGGCCAACAAGAGTCTGCATGTTCCCATGGAAGACATTCAGATCGACGAGTCATTGCACTTCGTTGAAAAACCTGTTGAAATTATGGATCACATCATGAAGAAAACTAGAACCACAACTACTCCAATTGTCAAGGTTCGTTGGGAGAATAAGTGTGGAGCTGATGTAACACCTGAATATTTATTATTTTGAAGCCGGTGAAGAAAGAAAAGAAAATAAAGTCCAAAAGTCGAGGGACCAAACTCGCCAACGAAGAAAAATTGGGAAATGTGGTGATATATGTAGGGAGAGGGCAGCCCACTCTCCCCACACTCACATTTCAGCTTATAAAGAGAAGAAGAGAGAAAGAAGAAGAGAAAAGAGGAAAAGTGCCGGTTCGGGTCGGTTCGGGTCGCCAAAATTGTCGTGAAGCAAGCCGAATCGAAGCTCTTGTCGTTGTGCTCATTTAGGTGAGTTCTAGGACCCCTCTTTTACATTTTTTTGAATGATTTTGGGGCTGGAACACATCTGAAAACCCTTTTTCGTGTTTTTGGGTGAAAACACGTATGTATGCGTGTATGTATGCGTAGGACCCGTTTGGGGCTTGATTTCTTGCTTGTTGTGCTTGAATAATGTTATGGTATGCATCCCTAAGGTTTAGGATGGTCGATTTAGGCTTAAAATGGGTTTAGATGAGTTTGGAGGCCGAAAACCCTCGGTTGCAGTCGGGTTGAACTGCATTCTGCATCAGTTAGGGCTAGGCGACCGACTGGAGGCCGAATGGAGGCCATACGGCCGATTAGGGTGCGATTGGGGTTCATTCGCACGATTGAAGGGCCAGTCGCATGGGGTCATGCGACTGAAGGTCCATTCGCACGACTGGAGGTCCAGTCGCATAGGTGTTCATCTGCATTGCCCATTCGCACGACTGGATGTTCATTCGCATAGGTGTTCATCCGCATTAGTTCATTCGCATGATGTTCAGTCGCATGGAGGCGATGCGACTGAAGGGTGTCCATACGCCCGAATAGGGCTGTTGAACCCGAGGAAGGTGTAGATTGACTTCTGACTTCGGGGAAAGTGCAGATGTAAGTTTTGATGTAAAGGTTCCCATAAGAGTTTTTAAGATGACGATCGAGGTCTTAGAAAGCATGTTGGGCACGATGAGGGTGATGATGTTGCATGTTGTGTATGTATGATGTGCCCTGTATGATGTGATGTTGATGCGTGTTAATGTTCCTTAGTGTGATGTATAATATCTTTCCTATGGCTCTACCTGTTATGATGAATGAACGAAGTATTATGTAACGTAAAGTGAAAGATAAAGAAAGAGGAACATGATGAATGAATGCATGTATTAATGAACGAATGAAACGTCTTGCACACATCGGATACCGGGTCCTTCTTGGTGATTGACCCTGAATGTAGAACCTCTACCGCTCACCCCTAGTACTATGGCATACGTTTAGCTGTTCATTCGTTGACTTCGGCCCAGTAGCTAAGACTGATGGTTACTCCTAGTACCGTGGCATACGTTTAGCTGTTCATTGTTGACTTCGGCCTGGTAGCTACGACTAACGGGGTGTAGCATATGGTATTGGTATGGATGATGTCCGATGCGCAAGTAAGGTAATGAAAGAACGAATGAACGAATGAAGAAGAGAATAATTATATTATCTATGTGTACGTACGATGTGTGATCATGTAAAAGTAACGAACGGTTTTATATGAAAGTAAAGTATGTTTTATTTATAAAACTAGAACTCACTCAGCAACGCTGACTTTGATGTGTTTCCAGTTGGCAGGTAATGATTGCTGAGGATGGCACGGGCGACTACTCAGCTCTTTTAGGATGGCATTCTTTGATTAATGTTTTTGCACTGTAATGCGAACAAACTATTTTTGTAATGAATGTTGTATTAGTTTGCAAAAGCATTTACATGGAAATGAAAGTTTGTTTTAGTTTTTCGCTGCGATTTAAGAAATACAAATGTAATTATACGTTTTGTGTGCGATGAGAACCCAGCTGTAAGCGTCCCGGGAACGGGGCCTTACAGCTGAGTTCACTTGGGAGCGAGAGGATCATACGAAGGAGAGATACCCGTAATTGTTCGCCTAGTTTATTCATAATTTCGGGATGAAATTCTTTTAAGTTGGGGAGACTGTAAAATCTTGTATTTTTGAGTTAATTAAAGTTAACCTTGTCAAGTTCTTGTATGGACTAATTATGTCATTTATGAAACTTATGGATTTGTTATGTTTATTTATTTGTTGTCTTTAATTCTTTTTCAAGGTGCATAATAAGATGTTGGATAATAATATAATAGCAATAATACTAATAATATTACAAATAATATTAATGAACATAATAATATAACTAATTATATGAGTAATAATAATTATGTTATTATAATACTGATGATAATAATAATAATAATAATAGTGATGATAATAATAATAATAATAATGTTGTTACAAATAACAAATAATTTGGAAAATATAATAAACTTAAGTATATTTAAGTCCAGGGGGTTATTATGTTAATTTTGAAATTTAAATATTAAAGTTTGTGCATGAAATATTAGAAAATAAACTGCATGGACCATTTGTGTAAATAATGGAAACCAACCCCCCCCCCTTGTGCAACCCCGTTTTTCCGGCCAGGGTATCGACCAAACGCCGGTAGCCTTCCGGCCACCTCTAAAGTTCACCAAAACGACACTAATTCATCATCAAACCGTCCCAAATTGAATCTAGCACACGAATTGAACCTAAAACCACTAATTAATCAATTTGAAACGCTTGTATTATTGAAAAATCACTCGAAACCGAACCTCAATTTACTTCTTAACCGTTCAACGTACAAATCATAGTAATTACCCAATTAACTGAACCTAATCAATCGGTTAATCATCTCTAACGTATCTCTATTTGCAATTTCATCTAAGAAGCACACAACTCTCTCATTCATATACCGATTTTGTTGTGAAACCACCGTTAATCGAACACCATCTTCAGAGTTTCCAAACACGAAATTAACAGAGGGCTTTCCATCCTTGAGTTCTATAGAAGGTTCCTGTGCAACGAATTGGATTAATATCATCATTTGAACATCGATCGATCGCTACGTCAGTCGCGATCTATTCTTCATCTTATCTCCCTCAATTCGATACTAATCACGTAATTTTTACATACCATAGTAGTCGATTTCATGTGGGGAATCAAAGCCCTAAGTTTGTTTTCAGAAAACAACATCAAATCAGGGTTAATTTGGATTCAAACGAATCTAGGGTTCTTAAATTGGGGACATCTTGTTAACTTAAGTTATATTAATTTGGAATCGGGTTATACCACGGCTGAGGGCCTTAGTTTACTGGTTCCACACTCACATTCCATACTTGAGCTCTCGGGTTCAAACCCGACGACCCCTATTAATTTATTTAAGGCCTTTTTCAGCCATAATTTAATTAGAGAAAAATTCCAATAAATATAAAAATGATTTTTACAAACTTTAATCATTTTTAAAATCATCTAAGTATTTTCTGAAAATTTAATTCTTGTACACATTTAAACATTTTATTATAAAAATTATTTACAAATGTTAGAACTAAATATTTTTATAAAAATGGATTCTAAATGATAATTAAAATTATTAAATTATTATTGGAACTTATGTTATCTTTGATTAGGGATTAATCATAAAAATTATACAATTTAACTATATTTTATCATAAATTCACAAATTTCATATTATTTAGGAGTTCACTAATTTTATTTATAAATCCTCAAATTGTAGAACCCTAGTCCACATTAAATCGTTAATCTTATTATTTAAACTTAAACTTGTAAAATATATTTAGGTACCTTGTGAAGTTTTAAGTTGGAATGGCTATTATTTTTCTTATTATTCATCAATTATATACTCATTGATCATGTGAGTATTTCTATACCCCTTTTTATATTTTTCCATACTTTTGGGGTGAAACATGTTACATTATAAATTTTGCATTTGTAAACACGTTTGATTCTTGTAAACTTATAGCATTTCACATGTATGTTGTGATTAGTTGAACTTTGTAGCTACCATGTAATGTCGTATATATGTACAATCATTAACTATTGCTAGCCTGGCAACGTCATAGATCTATGGGTCTGACAAGCCTACTTGGTTAATCCAAGTACACTTAGCTAATCGTATATACTTGTAAACGTTTGAGACTTTTAAAACTTTGTCAAGGTTTGATTGTGCATTCTGTCTTACATCCCTAGTTTACTTTGTTCTCTAACTTACAACATGAATTACCATCTTTTATATATATCTATGTATTGCAAACTATGGAAATCTCACAAACATTATCGTTGACTTTCTATTTTTAAAATGTTTCAGGAAATACTCAAGTTTGATCACTACTTTTTGAGGTTTATCACATCTAGGATTTGACCTAGATAAAAATAAATGGATGGGCTTGTTACATTTAACTTTTATGCATGATGTTTTCTTTGTTTGAGACTTTTAATTGTAATGGCACAATTGGAACTTATGATTAATATATATTTGGATTATTAATAGCGTTATGTAGTTGTGAATGATCTTAACCCTCACACCTCGACGTTTCCGCCGTCAAGGTTAGGGTGTGACAAGTGGTAGTGAAGAATAAGAAGGAGATAGAAAGGATGAAGTATTTTGATAATTTTATATTGACTTAACATAAAAAGCTAACATTTGTTAGTGTTGGAGACTGCAGGTGTACAAACCATGCAAATTCAAGCCCGCATCTGTAATTTTTAAAAGTGAGAACTGAAGTTGCAATACACATAACCCTAAGGACTGTCTGTGTAATTTGTAATATGATTGGTAGTAGAGAGGACAAAAATTTTGATGTAGGAGGTATAGATTTGTGTCATGTCTCCTCAAAAAAACTTATTTTATTAGTATAGATAGATGTTATTTGTTAAGGAAGACACAAGAGAGCATTATTCCATTTTTCGTTCTCATTTTCTCTATTGCTAATAGTGTTGTGTGTTTTTCCATGAAAAATTTTTGTGTAACTTTCCATCTTCATTTTAGCAATAAGGAAACATTCTCTAAGTAATTAGCCATTTATATTGAATTGCTCTGGAAGTCTATAACCTTTTGCGGTTCTAACTTGCTAATTTTATTAAAAGCTACATGTTACAATGAGATTATACACCACAACTAATTTACATTAACTTGTCATGAATGATTCTCGACCATTAACTTCAAAAATAAAATAAAATTAATTTAACTATGAATGACTTTATAATTAAAATTAATCGCTTCTTTTATTGTTATGTTACTTCATCCCGAAAGTAAAACACACACAATACATGGCTATGTGTTAGAATATTAAACGAAAACAACTCTTGAAAAATCGTAGAAGTCGGCTTAAAAAATTTTGGACTATTTGTTAATTGGAAATCACTTTCAATGCAATATTCAATATACAACTAACCACTAAACAATTGTCGCTTGGCAAACATCTATCTCAATCATTTCCGAAATCCTATAATCTTATTTACAATTATCCTCATCTTAACCAACGATAAGCATTAAAAGGTAAATGATTTTTTTAATTAAATGTGTTTCCTATTTTTTACATGAAATTGGCATGCGTTTAATTCTAATTGTTTGATATTCGCTTTGTAAAAACTCTAGTGATTCAAAAGAATATAAAAAGTACTAAAACTCATAACTTTTTTTTATTTATTTATAGAGTTCAATATTGATTCAGTTGTCTTGCTAGCGAAAATGAAAACATAATTGGGATAAGTTGGGTCTGATAGATAAGAGAGAGAAAAAATTTTAACGAATAGTTTATTTAGATTGTTTTGTAAATAACAATAGTCTACGTACATACAACATGAAGGCCGATTCGGATTAAAAAAAAAACAATCATTCTTAAGCTAGAAGTTTTGGCATGGGCGGAGCTAGAAAGAGGGCATAGTCTATTGATTCCTACCGGTAAAACGCTTTATAATGAGAATATTCTACATGGTCGTTTGTTATAGTTCAATCTTCATAATTATAGTTCACTAAATAGTAAGTTACGTATATGGTTCATGGTATAAGTTAGAATATTATATGTATATCATCCACTTGTTTACCACTAGTCACATTTTTGTTCTTTTAACTAATGGGTATCGATAATCCATTAAACTTTTTAAAAAATTTACTACTACAAAAAATTAAATACAAACCAGTGTCAAATCAACACCCCCCCCCCCCTCCTCCCTCTCGTCTTCAATTTTAACGAACGACTAGAAGTAGAGATCTTTGACCTCCGCTAATAGCCTTCTAAAGCAAGTAAAAGCCCTCTCCATACACACAATCCCTCTTACCTCTCTATATTCCAAGGCGAAGGGAGGAATGGTTTTATCGATCACCGTGTCATCCGCATACGACAGCCCATTACAGGAAAAAAAATATGGGTAAGCGGTTAGACGAATATCTGAAAAGTTTGGTTAAAATGTGAAATTGTTACTTGTAACTTATTTTTATGAACAGTCTATACTTAAAATAAAATAGTTTCTATTCCATCGAGAATCTTTTAAGTTATCTGATCAAATAGTCCTTGGTTTATATTTTGGTTTTTGAGACTGACTCCATTAGTGATAATCCGTTGAATTAAGCCACGTGCACGGCCCACCACACATGTGCATGTGTTTTTTTTTGCTATATTATTTAACATGATTTGTTTTGAAACATCTAGATGTGGTTAAACTAAAAAATAAACTTCTTCATTATGCACGTTGTCGCAATAACATGAACGTGATTCAATACTAAAAAAAAGCAATGACTCGGTCCTTGAGATCCCAGTAGGACGTTGGTTTTCCAGTCGCTATCGGTCTCAATTTTCATGATACCGGCACGATTCAGTGTGCCTCCATGAGATAAAACGGGTCCACATCGGATCTTCTCCAAGCATACCGGAACAAGGCCATGTATATTCAAGAAGCCCAACTACAAAGACCAAAAATCTACCTAAGCCCATTAACAAAATACAGAAAATATTAACAAATGCCGAATATTGAATTGTATATAGTTTGTATCTTTTTAACATAAATAGAACTCGTTTATTAAAACGTTATATGACATTTTTAACGACTAGATACTACATTTACTACTATTTTCCATACAAACTAAACTAAACCAACCATTGACCACAACTAGAATATTGCAAGGGTATAGAAAGTCACTGGCGGTCCAATAGTAAAATTTTTATCCTGAAGTTATTCTTACGGTAAGAATCTTAGTGAACTCCATGCTCATCTAACTCCTTCAAGTCATCTATTAGCTTCTTAAGAAGTAGGTCTATTTTCCGTCTAAAGATCTTTAATTTAAGAATGACTACGAAAAGATAAACATATGAATCTTTCAAATTCATCCAAGGAGGTAAATTATAGATGATAATAAAGGCTAGAAAAAATAAATACACCCTTGCATTTAAAGTAATTTGGATTGAATCCATTGAATGGTTCAAGTCAAAATGCTTTCGATCCTCACCATCACTTGTATTTACCATCATAGGTGGTTTCATTTGATGATTGCGTTGCTAATTATATGTTCGGCTGCATTTTTTGACATATAAAATATTAGCTTATAAACCCATGTGATACATGGGTGGGTTAAGAGATAAAATGTCAAACAAAAGAAACATTGTTATAATATAAAAGTCGAATAAAGTAATAAACAAATACAATGTGAAGGCTTAAATATGCTAATAATATTAGGAGTTAATTATACAAATGGTCCCTGTGGTTTATACAAAATAACATGTTTGGGTACTAAGGAATTTTTTGTAACAGGTTGAGGTAGTGTGTTTTAATTTTGTAACGAGTTAAGGTATGACTAACTGACGTTAGATTTTCTTTTAAATATAAGGGCATATTTGTCTTTTTTAATTTACAAGGACTGCTAGTGTAATTAAAGGATTGTTTGTGCCATTTATTATAAATAAAGGATTGTTTGTATAATTTCATATACACACACATATATGTATACTATACATATACACATGTATATCTAACCACCAACGGCCACCACCATTAGCAGCCCCCACCACCACCAGTCACCACCACTGTGCTGACAACGACCACCAGCGACTGCTAGCCCCCACATCATTCCCTCCATCGTAACATCACCATCACTACCAGTGCATCATCGCCACCGCACCTTCACTATCAACACATCATCACCGCCATCACACCACAATCCTCAACTTCATATCCACGATTGCACCATCATCATTTAGGATTCAGATCTCAATTATCAGTGACGATGGTGAGTCTGTGTTTGGAGGTTTGGCGATTTAAGGTGAATGAAGGGCTATTGACGACGACGATGGTGAGTGGCAGGTGGCAGCGATGGTGGAGGGTCTAAACATGGGAGGGAACTCAGGGAAGTGATGGAGAAGACGGTGAGGTGGTTGGGGTTGGGTTGTCACACCCCAACCTTGACGGCGGAATCGTTGAGATGTGAGGGTTAGGATTGTTCACAACCACATAACGCCATCTTTAAATGTAAATATTATTATCATGATTACAAAGGCAAATACAATCATAAGTTTCAACATGAAATAAGTCAAACATAAAACAAAAGTAATCCAAAACTCTTTATTCATTATTCCAGGTCCAAATCCTAGAGTTAAGCAAACTTCAAAAGTTGACCTCAAACTTGCGCGTTGTCTAAAACATGTTAAAAATAAAGGGTCAACTATAAAGGTGGTGAGTTTCCAAGGGTTTTATATATGTAATATATTAAAGGTTACAATTAGCAATTCATGTCATAGGTTATGAGTTACCAAGTTTATAGAACACATATAGCTACAACCAAACCTCGACTTGATTACAAGTTTATATGATTAGCTAAGTGTACTTGGTTCCCATGATGAACAAGTCATACGTCATCAGGAGTCAGCAATACATCAGCTTAAGCACCAAATAGGCTTGTCAGGACCAAAGATCTAAGACGTCGCCAGGCTAGCAATCGTTAATGATTGTAAACAAAATATGTATCTCATATAAGACTTACAATATCACAAATAACCATGACAAATAAAAGTATGAATTGCAAGTGCTTTACAAGATTTAAACGATTACAAGTCATTTGATATGATTAACATGTTTCACCCCCAAACAGTGTGAAATAATGTAAAAAATGACAATGAAACTCACATGATTGATAAGTATATAATTGGTGGCTAAATAAAATAATTAGTGACGTTCCAAAGTAATCCTTCACAAAGTACCTAAATTTATATATATTTATAAGATTTAGGTTAATAATAAGGTTAACGATTTAGCACGAACTAAGGTATTAAAATTTGGGGATTTTTATAAAGTTAATAAATTCTTATAAAAATACCATTCATGAAATTTATAAAATTTACTTTTAAGGAAATTGGTCTTTTGTAAATAACTTGTGATTTTATTTATAAAATATATTTAAATTCTATAATTATCATGATAAATCCTTAAACAAGATAACATAAGGTCCAATATTAATTTAATAACTTTAAGTATTATATAATAATCTAATTTTTATAAAAATATTTAGTTATAACATTTGTAAATAATTTTTATATTAAAATGTTTTACAAGAATACATTTTTAAGAAATATTTAGATGACTTTAAAAATATTTTAAATTTATAAAAGTTATTTTATATTTATTATAAATTTTTCATAATAAAATTAAAGCCAAAAAGGCATTAAAAAATTACATGAGGGTGCCCAAACCAAGGCCAAGGCCTTGGTTTACTTTGGTTTCAAACTCTTTTAAACCCGAATTAAAAGTTCCCCTTTTTCACCAAGAACCCTAGGTTCATTTGGATCCAAATCGAAGCACCAAACAATCATGTGAATGTTAATAACCATGGGGCTTTTGTTCCCCATGTATAAACAATTTTGTCTATGTATTTAATTTACCCGTTTTTAATGGATTGGTATTGCACGAGACGAAGAACCGACCGCGACCGCATACGGCTCGATCGATGCCCAAATGATGATATTAAACGAATTCGTCCTACATAAAACTTCCAATAGCTCTAGAGGTTAAAAGCCCTATATCAATTGTAGGTTAGTAAACTCGAAAAAAAGGTCTTCGAATGAGTGTAGGTCGCAAGTGAAGAGATGATCAAAGGAGGCGTTTATGTTTGATACAAGTGGAATTGCGAGTTGTGAACGTTTGGGAACATCTAGATGATTGTTTATGTTTGATTAATTTGATTATTATTAGAGTTTAATTGACAAACGGTTAAAGAATTGATGTCGAGTGGTTACCAAACTCAATCGACACCTTCAATCTCGAATTAATGCTCATCAAATGTTCGAATCAGTTTCAGGAAACGGTTAGCATCGATTAGGCTTAAAATTCGGGGGTTATGGGTTGGTTTGGGTGGTCGCCGAAGGGTCGTCGGTGGTTGGCCGGGGTGCCGACCGGAAAAGTGGGGGTAGAGGTGTTTGGGTTTCAATATTTTACAACAATGGTCCCTGTAGTTTGTTTTGGGTCATTTTATGTTTAAAACTTTCACTTTAAGTTTCAAAATTAGCAAAACAACCCTTATACTTAATTACTTTAAGTTTTAATCATCTCTAAGTGTATAACATTTTGTTTATAAATCATTATTATTATTATTATCTTTATAATTAACTCAGTTACATTTGTTATTATTATTATTATTACCATTATTATTAATATTATTATTATTAACATTACTATTAGTATTATTATTATTATAATTATTATCCTTGTTATTATTATACAATTATTATTATTATTATTATGTTTCAATTTAATAGCTAGGTTATTAACCCTTACCTTAAAACTTAATGACAATTAAAAAAATAAGCATAAATAACACATGAATTTCATGATTGACAATATTGACCCTTATAAGAATAAACGAAGTTAACTTGTAGTTAACAAAAATACGAGATGTTACAGTCTCCCCAACTTAAAAGAATTGCGTCCCGAAATTAAGAATGAAACTATACGAACAAATGCGGGTACTTCTTCTTCATATGTTCTTCGTGTTCCCAAGTGAACTTAGCTTCACGCTTATTCTCCCAACGAACCTTGACAATCGGGGTAGTTGTGGTTTTAGTTTTTTTCATAATGCGAACCATAATCTCAACAGGTTTCTCAACAGAATGTAATGACTCGTCGATCTGGATGTATTCCAATGGAACATGCAGACTTTCGTTGGCCAAGCACTTTCTCAAATTTGAGACGTGAAACATAGGATGAACTCCACTAAGATGGGAAGGTAGTTCTAGTTTATAAGCCACTTTCCCAATCCTTTTTAGGATTTTGAAAGGTCCTACAAATCTTGGAGCGAGTTTACCCTTCTTTCCAAAGCGAGCAACACCCTTCTATGGTGAAACCTTAAGAAGAACCATCTCCCCAACTTGGAATTCCAATGGCTTACGTCGCTTATCAGCATAGCTCTTTTGTCGACTTCTTGCCACTTCAAGGTTCTTGCGGATTATAGAGACTTTATCAGTCGTTTCTTGTATAAGTTCGGGACCAGTGATGAACTTTTCACCAATGTCGGTCCAGCAGATCGGTGAATGACATTTACAACCATAAAGTGCTTCGCACGGTGCCATCTTGATACTCGAGTGATGGCTATTGTTATACAAAAATTCGGTGAGCGGTAGATGCGTATCCCAATCACCACCAAAGTCAAGGACACAAAGGCATAGTAGATCCTCCAAGGTTTGGATGGTTCGTTTGGTTTGACCATCAGTTTGAGGATAGTAAGCCGTGCTTAGATCTAATCGAGTATCCAAGAGTTCTTGCATAGATGACCAAAAATGCGAAGTGAAACGAGCGTCTTGGTCGGATATGATGTGCTGAGGTACCCCATGATGACTTACAATTTCATCAACGTATATATGAGCCAACCTTGATGTCTTGTAAGTGTCACATATGGGTATAAAATATGCCGACTTAGTCAATCGGTCGACGATCACCCATATGCTATCATGTCCACGGAAGGTTTAGGGTAGCTTAGGTATGAAGTCCATGGATATGTGTTCCCACTTTCATATAGGAATCTCGGGTTGCTCAAGTAATCCACTTAGACATTGATGTTCGGCTTGAACCTTCGTACACATGAGGCACTTAACTACATAAGTCGCTATGTCTTTCTTTATTCCAGGCCACCAATATTGACCATGCAGTTCCATGTACATCTTGTTGGAGCCAGGATGAATAGAATAACGAGTTTGATGAGCTTCGTTCATGATAAAGGTACGAAGGTTATCACGATTTAGAACCTAAATTCGATTCGCGAAATACATCAACCCATTGGGTTTTGTCTCCAATTGAGTTAAAAAGTTATGCTCCAGTTCATCCTTCATTCTTGTTGAACCATTTGTTAAGCCTCTAGGATACTAGACTCAATGTCACTATCTATTCTCAAGTTTTGTAGCAATACGGTAGTCTTGTTGACATATAGGCGGATCTCAGTATCGAACTCTCCCAAAGTGTCAAACCATTGCCATTGATCACGAATTTCTTGGAACAAAATCATCTTGTTATGAACCTTTCGACTTAGTGCATCGGCCACAACATTGGCTTTACCAGGATGGTAACGAATGTCACAGTCATAATCACTAAGAAACTCCACCCAACGTCGTTGTCTCATATTGAGATCTTTTTTATTAAAAACGTGTTGAAGGCTTTTGTGATCAGTGTAGACTATGCATTGTGTACCATAAAAATAATGTCTCCAAATCTTCAAAGCAAAAAACAACAACACCAAGCTCGAGATCGTGTGTTGTGTAATTCACCTCGTGGACCTTCAATTGTCTTGATGCATAAGCTATGACCTTTCCTCGTTGCATGAGAACACAACCAAGGCCTTGTTTAGATGCATCACAATACACGTTGAAATCTTCGTTTCCATCAGGTAGGGTCAAGATAGGAGCATTGCACAACTTGTGCTTTAATGCTTCAAAGGCTTCCTCTTGCTCAGACCCCCACTCGAACGGTTTATTCTTTTGTGTCAAAGAAGTGAGCAGCTTCGTGATCCTCAAAAAATTGGCAATGAATCGCCGATAATAACCAGCAAGACCAAGAAAACAACGAACTTCGGTTGGAGTTGTGGGAACACACCAATTCTTCACAGCTTCCACCTTTGTAGGGTTAACGTGAATTCCTTGGCTATTCACCACGTTTCCTAGAAATTGAACTTCCTCAAGCCAAAATTCACATTTCGAGAATTTCGTGTACAGTTGTTCTTTCTTCAACAACTCAAGAACTTGTCGCAGATGTAGCTCATGATTGGTGTGGGACTTGGAATAGATAAGTATGTCATCAATGAAGATGATCACAAACTTATCCAGATAAGACTTGCATACTCGATTCATGAGATCCATAAAAACATCAGGAGCATTTGTTAAACCAAAAGATATAACCATGAACTCATAATGCCCATATCAAGTACGGAATGCAGTCTTTGGGATATGATCGTCACGGACTCGCAATTGATGATAACCAAAACATAAATCGATCTTCGAGAATATGGCATCTAATTGAAGTTGATCAAACAAGTCATCGATGCGATGAAGAGGATAACGATTCTTGATGGTAAGCTTGTTAAGTTCACGATAGTCGATACACATACGAAACGATCCATCTTTCTTTTTCACGAAAAGAACAGGTGCACCCCAAGGCGAAGAGCTAGGACGAATGAAGCCCGTCTCGGATAGTTCTTGAAGTTGACTAGAGAGTTCTTTCATTTCTGATGGTGCAAGTTGATATGGTGACTTAGCCACGGGGTTTGCTCCCGGAATCAAATCGATTTTAAACTCGACTTCACGCACGGGAGGTAAACCACTAAGGTCATCGGGAAATACTTCAGGAAAGTCTCATACAATCGGGACATCCTTAAGATCTTTCCCTTTCACTTTCGTGTTGACCACGTATGCCAAGAAAGCCATATAATTATTGTTTAAGCACTTTCGGGCTTAAGTGCATGAAATGAGTTTAAGTCCTTTGGAGGATTTTTCACCGAACACTTTCAATGTATCCCTAGAGGGTAATGGTATACGAATGCACTTCTTGAAACAAATAATCTCGGCATGGTTTTTGGCTAACCAATCCATCCCAATGATGACGTCAAAGCTTCCAAGTTTCATAGGAATGAGATCGATAAGGAAATCGTGCATGTCAAGACTTAAGATACAATTACAAATAATAACATCAATGGTGATCGGTTCTCTATCGATGACTTCAACGGTGAGAGGTCTTTCTAGTTTCGTATGTCGCTTAGCAAGAATGGGTTCAAACTCTAACAAAACAAAACTCTTATCGGCTCCAGAGTCAAATAGAACGTAAGCATAAGTATTATTAAAAAGGAACATACCTATTCAATTTTAAAGGTATTGAACGATACAGGTAACGCATGAAAAGACTTAGGTCATAAAAGTTAAGGTTAAGTTAACATACCATTCACCACATCATTGTTTGCTTGTGCTTGATTTGCATTGATGTTGAAAGCATGTCCTCGGGCTTGTGGAACATTAGCCACAAGACGAGGGCATTGTGGGTGAAAATGACCAGGTTCCCCACAGTTGTCGCAAACATGGTTCATGACCATCGCGGCGTTATTAGGTGCACGGTGACAAGTCACCACCAAGTTACCATATTTACCACATAAGGTACAGATGCGGCATGGGACGTTCCCTCGATGATGGTACCTACAAGTGTTGCACATACGTTAAGGACTAGCATAGGCCCTAGCCCCAGGCACTTGTGCCACAGGTACAAGTTGTCTTTGAGGTTGTTTGGGTGCAGCCATAACATAGTTGCGTGCCGGTGTGAACTTGCACTTCTTCTTATTGTTGTTGTTCTTGTTGTTGTTGTAAGACGGTTCAGCTTTGGTCTCCTTAACAGCCTCGGTAGCCGTCTTTTCCACCTTCCTTGCACCCTTCACAGACATGGTGCCCGCTCGTATATGATTCTCGGTGTGTTGAGTAGTGATAGTGATGGCTTCTTCCAAGGTTTTTGGTCGGCTACCCACCATAACATCTTGAATTTGGGGTGGCACACCCTTAATGAACTTCTCAATATTGTGAGGAACAGTTTCAACCATATGGGACAACAGTATACTCAACTCATGATGCCTGGTTGAGTAGGCCAAATGGTCACCACGATATTGCTTCAAGTTCCAGAATTCCTCCTCCAGTTTTTGAAGTTCACTCCTCGGGTAGAACTTCGTGATGGCAATGTTCTTGAACTCATCCCAAGTGAGTGCTAACACAGCATCAGCTCCTCGATTTCTCTTCTCGCTATTCCACCAGGTTAGTGTCTTTTGTTGGAGCATACTAGTGGCATAACGAACTTAGAGTGCCTCGGGACACTCAGAATTGACAAAGATGTTCTCCATGCTCTCGAACCACTCAAGAAGACTAGTGGCTCCTTACTTGCCACCATAACTAATGGGCTTGCAAGAACTAAAGTGCTTGAAGTTACATGTTTAGTTATTGCGCCCTTGCTTCGCACTGTTTTCTCCTTGACCATTTCCATTGTTGCTTGAATTGGTCATCCAGGTGCTATTGAGTTTAGCAACCATGGTCGGGATGATGGTAGCCATTTGTCCAGCAATCATGGCAGATAGCTTACGATCAGAACTTTTACGATTTCCATGGTGACGAGACATGCTGGATATACAAAATGAGTTAGACACGGGAAAGAGAATAATAAAGGATAGTAATTTAAACAAGAGTAAGTCAAGAGTTGTAAGGCACATGGAATGGTTCTATTTGGTAACGCATTACCAATTGGAAATGTTGACATGTCAAGGTAAATTGACCCATTTGCCTTGGAAATTTGTGTATGTTGACCATAGTTTATCACTCATCCAAGAAATCCCTGGGTAAACATAACTAGTCCCATAGGATTTATGCGAAATGCTTACCTTAGCCTAAAAGCCTTTTGCCAAGAAAACCAGAATACAGGTGTCTATGTGCCATATAAATTTCTTAGGTTCATGAAATCAAAACCATGGTGAGATTTTCATAGATTAGACATAGAGTCTAAGGAATTAAACACACGATAATAAGTGTCGATTCCACATGTCGTCGGGAATAAGTTTAGGAAAGTTTCATTCACCGGGGAGAATTAAAGAATCAAGAATAAGTCTAGGCGAGACAAGCAACAAAGTTTAAGCATTCATAAGGCAATCCTACGTTAAGGCATCAAGTTGCACATAAGAAGGCATAGCATTATGTAGCATGCAAACAATACACTTTGACAAGAATATAAATATTATTCTATGAGGTTCATGCATAAACTATAGTCTAGGTCATCATGTCTAATAACCTAAATCCCTATAGTTATAGGCTCTGATACCAATCTGCCACACCCCAACCTTGATGGCGGAATCATCAAGATGTGAGGGTTAAGATTGTTCACAACCACATAACGCTATCTTTAAATGTAAATATTATTGTCATAAGTTTCAAAGGCATATACAACCATAAGTTTTAACATGAAATAAGTCAAACATAAAACAAAAATAATCCAAAACTCTTTATTCATTATTCTAGGTCCAAATCCTAGAGTTAAGCAAACTTCAAAAGTTGACCTCAAACTTGCGTGTTTCCTGAAATATGTTAAAAATAAAGGATCCACTATAAATTTGGTGAGTTTCCAAGAGTTTTATATACATAATATATCAAAGGTTACAAGTAGCAATTCATGTCATAGGTTATGATTTAGCAAGTTTATAGAACACATATAGCTACAACCAAATCTCGACTTGATTACAAGTTTATATGATTAGCTAAGTGTATTTGGTTCCCATGATGAACAAGTCATACATCATCAGTAGCCGGCAATACATCAGCTTAAGCACCAAATAGGCTTGTCAGGCTCAAAGATCTAAGACATCGCCAGGCTAGCAATAGTTAATGATTGTAAACAAAATATGTATCTAATATAAGACTTACAATATCACAAATAACCATGACAAATAAAAGTATGAATTGCAAATGCTTTACAAAATTTAAACGGTTACAAGTGCATGTTGATAAGATTAACATGTTTCACCCCAAAACGGTGTGAAATAATGTAAAAAGGGGCAATAAAACTCACATGATTGATAAGTATATAATTGGGGTGGCTAAATAAAATAATTGTTGACGTTCCAAAGTAATCCTTCACAAAGTACCAAAATTTATATATATTTATAAGATTTAGGTTAATAATAAGGTTAACGATTTAACACGAACTACGGTATTAAAATTTGGGGATTTTTATAAAGTTAATAACTTCTTATAAAAATACCATTCATGAAATTTATAAAAATTATTTTTAAGTAAATTGGTCCTTTGTAAATAACTTGTGATTTTATTTATAAAATATATTTAATTTCTATAATTATCATGATAAATCCTTAAATAAAGGTAACATAAGGTCTAATATTAATTTATTAACTTTAAGTATTATACAATAATCTAGTTTTTATAAAAATATTTAGTTATAACATTTGTAATTGATTTTTATATTAAAATATTAAAATGTTTTACAAGAATAATTTTTAAGATATATTTAGATGACTTTAAAAATATTTGAAATTTATAAAAGTTATTTTTATATTTATGATAAATTTTTCAAAATAAAATTAAAGCAAAAAAGGCTTTAAAAAAACTACATGAGGGTGCCTGGGTTCGAATCCGGGACCTCATGAATGTGGGAGCAATGTCTTAACCAGTGAACCAGGGCCAATGCCTTGGTTTACGTTGGTTTCAAACTCTTTTAAACCCAAATTAAAAGTTCCCCCTTTTCACCAAGAACCCTAGGTTCGTTTGGATCAAAATCGAAGCACCAAACGATCATGTGAATGTTGATAACCATGGGACTTTTGTTCCCTATGTATAAATGAGTTTATCCGTGTATTTAATTTACCCGTTTGTTAGTGGATTGGTATTGCACGAGACGAAGAACCGACCGCGACCACGTACGGCTCGATCGATGCCCAAATGATGATATTAAACGAATTCTTCGTGCAGAAAACTTCCAATAGCTCTAGAGGTGAAAAGCCTCTATCAAATGTAGATTAGTAAACTCGAAAAGAGGTCTTCGAATGGGTTGTAGGTCGCGGGTGAAGAGAGCATCGAAGGAGGTGTTTGTGTTTGATTCAGGTGGAATTGCGAGTTGTGAACGTTTAGGACATCTAGATGATTGTTTATGTTTGATTAATTTGATTATTATTAGAGTTTAATTGACGAACGATTAAAGAATTGATGTCGAGTGGTTACCAAACTCAATCGACACCTTCAATCTCGAATTAATGTTCATCAAGTGTTCAAATCAGTTTTAGGAAACGGTTAGCATCGATTAGGCTTAAAATTCGGGGGTTATGGGTTGGTTTGGGTGGTTGCCGGAGGGTCGCCGATGGTTGGCCGGGGTGCCGGCCGGAAAAGCAAGGGTAGGGGTGTTTGGGTTTGAATATTTTACAACAATGGTCCCTATAGTTTGTTTTGGGTCATTTTACTTTAAGTTTCAAAATTAGCAAAACAACCCTTATACTTAATTACTTTAAGTTTGAATCATCCCTAAGTTTAATAACAATTTGTTTATAAATCATTATTATTATTATCTTTACCATTAACTTAGGTACATTTGTTATTATTATTATTATTACCATTATTATTATTACCATTATTATTAATATTATTATTATTAACATTACTATTAGTATTATTATTATTATTATCCTTGTTATTATTATTACAATTATTATTATTATGTTTAAATTTAATAGCTAGGTTATAACCCTTATCTTAAAACCTAATGACAATTAAAAAAATAAGCATAAATAACACATGAATTCCATGATTGACAATAATGACCCTTATAAGAATAAACGAAGTTAACTTGTAGTTAACAAAAATACGAGATGTTAAATGAGTTTTTTTTTCTTTTTCAAATATTTGATAGTTAATTACACAATGGTCACTAAACTGAAAAAAGAAACAAAATTACAAAAGTGGTTTTTGAATGGGTATTTTTGTCAATTCATTAAAATTTAACATAAAAACTAACGTTCGTTAGTCTTAATACTTTAACTCGTTACAAATTTTAAAACACAATAATTTATTATTTTAGATAAAACACAAGGACTATTTCTGTAATTAACTCTAATATTAGTTTACTACATTTGATATTAGTACTATTTAAAGCAAATATGAAACAAAGGGTATCGAAAATAAAGAATAAAAAGGTATATAAGATGGTACATATTACATTAATGTGTAAATTTGTTGGAAAAATAAAATTACAAGGTACATTACAATAAATAGATAATGAAGAATTATAAATCTTTACATTGTTCTTATAATATAATTTATAATTTTATCATAATAAAATATAAAAAATTACATCTTAAATAAGGTTAAAACAAAACATGATCAAAGAAGAAATAAAGACAAAATTCGAGCTGTCATAACTTATATAGATTAAACCATACAAGCAGTAGATAAATAGAATTGTAAAGGAATCAAATGAGTAATATAGAGTTGTGCATTACTCGGTTTCAGAACATTTATTGCTTGATCAAAGGAGCTCTGGACATGCTGGCATATCATCATGAAATTTTGGCATGATTCTTCCAATATATCATTTGCTAGATCACCTACAAAACCAAAGTATGCCAGTAATGATATGATCCTATAAATCAGCTATTAGAAAAATAGGACATCAAAGTACAAAGAATATTGAAATTGATCTGTGAATGTGTCAAAATCACATAATATATAGCCGCTAGTTCACGCAAATCCAAAGAAGCTATCACGGACGAGTCACATGCAGGGAAACTCACACGTGGGGTTCTGAAGAAGGAGAGAGCATGCAACAATGGTGAAGCCGGATGCTCGAAGCAACTATTTTAGGAAGAAGCGTTTCATACTTGGGATTTACGTTTTTTTTAATGTAGGTTACTCTCTAAAGATAGTAAGCTTCTAACATCTTGTTGTTCAAAATGAGATGCTATTAATTGCCTTTGAGCAACTAACCAATGTGTGAAACTTATGTTGGTTTTAATTTGGAAAATATAACCTAAAATAACTTGGTTTAAAAGTTCAAAATTTGAAGCAAAAAAAATCCATCACTACCTCTTTTAAAGTGGACAAAATCAAACTTTGTAAAGTGGCAAGAAGGTTCTACAAAAAATATGTTTCCATCACCTCCTGTTATATATAAAGTGGACAGAAGCAAACCAACATCCAATGTGTTTAAGAAACAAATATAACCTTTAGAACCATGAAGCAAACAAAACGTGTTTCTAACAAATAAAAAACAATGAACCTAGTGTTTTAAATTTCCAAAGGAAACAGAAGTTTGAGAGCATCGATATGATATGCGTCAATATAGATATGATGTAAGAGATAAAACCTTAGCGCTTTACTATCGGTTGAACGGGCCCAAATTTATCCAAGTGTAAAGCATTAAAAAAATAGATTTTAAGCCTTTAACCCATCAATTATGATACAAATTTTAATGGCCTGTAAGTAGAGCTGCAAATGAACCGAACGTTCAATGAATATTTTGTGAACTGTTTGGCAGTAAGTTTGTTTATGTTCGTTTGTTTAGTAAATGAACAAACATGAACATGAAAATTCCGTTCGTATAGTTAAACAAACGAACATGAACACAAGCCACATTCGTTCATTTATGTTCGTAAACGTTCGATAATGTGTTCAGTTATATTTGTTAATGTTTGTTCATGAACGTCTGATAATATTAGACCTGGCAATACTAGCTCGTTTGCTTTCATTTGGGTTGATTTGGGTTTTAATTATAAAGGTATGGGTTAAGATGGGTTAGTTATTATTTTTAAGGGGTTAGGATGGGCAATTTAAAAGCTGAGGAGAAAAGAAATGGGTTAAGATGGACGATGCTAAATACCCTCAACGGGTCAGGATGGGTCACTATTACGTTTGGCTTTGAACCTTTCGCAACATGTTCATTCATCCTATCAAATATCTAGATCCCATTCAAAAATCACCATTAGTGATTAATCCCCTATTTTGATTTAATACTTCGTTTATTACCTTTTCATTTTCATCACAAATCATTGTTTAATGTTGTTTTTTCTTAAAATTTAACTCATAATTATCCTCAATATGAATGTAATATTCAACCGGAAGTGGTGTAGTTGTTTCAAATCATTGTGATGACATAATCATTAAGGTTTTCGCTATAAAAACGTGTAAACTTCATCCTCCAATGACATTCGATCGGCTTTTGAAGAAAACTCTACTAGTCGTGGAAACTCATATTCGTTGTCGAAATCCAAGACCTTCACCAACGTCTTCATCGCCATAACTGACGTCGACGTTTGTGGTCTTCGTCATTATTTTGTAAATTTAATCCATTAGTTTAGAGTGAAGCTATGCCTTTTCAATTGATAAACAAACAATTCGCTCAATTTTAATATGGGTTGATCGGGTTATTCGGGTTTTGGGTTAATCGGTTTGGCTTATTCGGGTTTTTGAGGTTTGAAAGTTTATCCGAAACCCGACCCGAATAAAAACAGTTTTATCGGTTTTCGGGTTGTTCGGATAACAGGTTGTTTGGGTCGAGTTTCTTCAGGTACGGGTGAGCTCGGGTCGGGCGGGTTAATCGGGTACGAATAAAATTGACGGGCCTAATCCTCATTGTATACTAATACCATCTAGAATGCAACCTATTTGAACTTTATGTATTGTTTTCAATTTTTAGACTTTTGACCCATTCTGACCCAAACATATATTTACCCGAATCCAACCTGACCCTAACCCGTCCTGACCCGTTTTTAAATTGGCCCATCCTGACCCGAACCCGTTTTAACCCGAACCCATTCTTACCCATTACACTACCCGACTCAACCCGCCCGTTTTGCCGGGTATAGATAATATGTTCGTTATGTTTGTTAATGTGTTCGTTTATATTCTTAATTTTTTTGTCAGTTATTTTTATGATTATTATATCAAGTACTTTTTGATAATTATGTTATGTACTTATATATTTTTGATTGATTTTGTGTAATGTTTGTAATAAAAATATAAACTTTATGCTAAAATAAATTTATAATAATTTGTATTCGTTTTTGTTCATGAGCTTCTTGATTTCTTTATGTTCATGAACAGTTGTTTGTGGTCATTTGCTTTTATTTGTGTTCATTTGCTTTTATTTGTATTCATTTGCGTTTGGTAAGTGTTCGTGAACAGCTCATGAACATGTTCATTTTCATAATGAACAAACACGAACAAAGAATCTCATTCGGTAAGTATTTGTGAACAATTCATGAATAAGTTTATTTCTTAACGAACGAACACGAACAAAGCTTTGTTCATGTTCGTTCGGTTCGTTTGTAACCCTAGATATAAGTGTTTCACATCAACATAGTTGTCCAATCCATTTTGACTTTTTACACTCACCCATTTTGAACATAAAAAATAGATGTAAAAATGTTGAACCACATACGTACGTTACAGTAAGGTGCTATTTGTTTTTTCAGTAAGAAAACGTCTATAGTCTGTAGACCACATCTACAGATATCTGCAGCAAAAGAGGTGGACCAAATATCTATAGTCTGCAAGAAAAAGATTGTTTGTTTTTAACATCTGCAAAGTGTTAAAACAATTTCACAACCAACGGATTCTTGAGGGAGGGGGCGGCAGGCATAGGTGGGGGGAGGGGGAGAGGGAGGTGGGGCGCAGCTGGGGGGAGGCGGTCGGCAGGCGCAAGTGAGGGGAGGGGGAGGCGGGGCGCAGCTGGGGGGAGGTGGTCGGCAGGCGCAAGTGAGGGGAGGGGGAGGGGGGACGTAGCTGGGGGGAGGCGGCCAGTGGGCGCATGTGGGGAGAATGGGGAAGTGGGGGGCGGGCGCATGTGGGGAGAATGGGGAAGTGGGCGGCGGGCGCAGGTAGGGGGAGGGGGAGGCAGGCGCAGGTGGGGGAGGGTGGTAACAGTTCGACTAGTGGGGGGAGGTGGGTCGGCGGTGGTCCGATAGGTGAGGGTGGTGGGGAGGCGGAGGGGGGTAGGGGGAGGGGGGGCAGTCGAATGGGGGGAGGTGGGAATGTATTGAGAAGTTGAGAAGAGGTTAGAAGACCTCAGAAGTGGTAAGTCCACATCTTCTCCACGCAGACGTCAGGAAGACGTTTTGTAATAAAACGTTTTCTAAAAGTCAAACAGCCTGCACACTCAAAAACCTCTTCTCGTGTCTGCATGCGCGCAGATGAACAGGTGGGAAAGATCTTTTGAAGAAAAACAAACAACACCTAAGTTAACTTGAAAATTTTAAACCGAAACGTAAAACAAAATTTTTTATAAAATATGAAAAAGTATACGAGACTAAAGTTGAAAGTGAACAAAATACAAGGGTCAAAAGTAAAATATGAAAATTATAGAGTTAAAAGTAAAAAGATTATAATAAAGAAAAACAAAGTAAAGTAATGTACGATCTACTAAACATAAAATACAAAACAATAATGCACAACAAAATTGATAATTAGTATTATATAAACATTTCTTGGGCACTCACTCTTTCTTGTCAACTTCAAATTCTTCATACAGCTAACAGTTTCCAAACTGAAAAAAAGATTTGATGGCACCAATCAGTGGCGGAGCTTGAAAACTCTCGCAAGGGGGGCGGGGGCGAAAATAATTTTTGTTAGAGGGGCGAACTCGAGTTTTATATAAAAATTTACACTACCGGACTTAAAATTTACAATACCGGACTAAAGTTTAACACTACCGACGAA
The DNA here is from genome assembly GCA_025506515.1 of Flaveria trinervia. Taxonomy (NCBI): domain Eukaryota; kingdom Viridiplantae; phylum Streptophyta; class Magnoliopsida; order Asterales; family Asteraceae; genus Flaveria; species Flaveria trinervia. Next base: position 75,562,182 of record CM046447.1, read on the forward strand.
AAAAAGGGGAGGCGGCGGCCCCCCGGTCTTAGTTATGCTCCACCATTGGCACCAACTAACCCGTTCAACATAAATTTATATCACCCAATAGCGCTTGAATTGTCGAATGAGTAACACAATAAACATGGGCTCTTGTAGAATTGACAAAGCCATGAAATAATTTTGAAAGTTATTGATCCAACAAAGTATACATAATACTCACTGTTAAAAATAGGGCTGTAAACAAGCCGAGTCGAGCCGAGCCAGGATGGGCTCGAGCTCGAGCTCGAAGCTTATCGAGTCGAGTCGAGCCAAGCCAGGATGGGCTCGAGCTCGAGCTTGAAGCTTATCGAGCCAAGCCGAGCCAGCTCGAAAATTTTATCGAGCTCAAAACACCGGCTCGAGTTCGGCTCATGAAAAACTCGAGCCGGCTCGTGGCTCATTCAAGCCGGCTCGAATTTATTTTTTATTTTTAATTTTTCATATTAATTTATATGAAAACACAAAAATATATATTAGGGCTTTTACATTTTGTTAGGTACTCCATACTTATAAGAACAAAGATCATTATTTTGAATATAAACAATTTACTATCAAGTTATATATTTTTAAACGAAATACTTAATGTTTCTAAAAAAAATCATTTTTATTTTTTAGAAACATTTTTAGAATCCTAATATAAAAATAATAATCATAATAATAGTAGTAATAGTAAATAATCATAATTATACTATATAAATAGATATATATACATATATTATATGCACCGAGTCACGAGCCGAGCCAACGAACCGAGCCACGAGCCGAGCTCGAACCGAGCTAATCCTGGCTCGAGTTCGGCTCGCTTAGAATTCGAACCGAGCCGAGCCGGCTCGTTTAGATTCGAGCTTTTTTCGAGCCGAGCTTTTTTCGAGCGAGCTTCGAACCACGAACTTTTTGTACAGCCCTAATTAAAAACATAGTGATATCGAGAGAAACCAAGGATATCTATAGTAAAAAGATACATAGATACGCAAAACCATTACCATTGTCATAATACGTTTTCAAATAAACATGTTAGTACTCACATCAAAACTATTAGGGGGCGTTTGGTTCGTAGAATTTGTTGGAATTGAAATTGTAATTTTAATTAGAATTCAAAGGAATTGTATTTGGAATTCATAGGATTTGAAACCCAAAGAAATTGGAATTTATCAAGGAATTGGAAATAGACAAAACGCTTATAAAAGAATTGGAATTTATCACCGGTGACCAACCGTCACCACCTCAATGACCATCGATCATCGTCACTACATACCACCAACCGTTGTCATCATCACTGCCAACAATCGATCACGACCACCAACCGCACCCATTGTCGAAAACTGACCGTACCCCACTGCCGCCACTATCATCGTCCGTTGTCAAGACACAGTTTGGTAATGGAAGTCGACGATAGTCGATGGTTAGGGGTGGCGGCTGTCGGCGGTTGGGGGTAAACAGTGGGCAACCGTCATCGGCGTCGACATTGTGCGGTGCCAGCGGAGGTCGGGGGCGATCGGCGGTCGAGGGTGGACGGTGGCGATCGACGGTCAGGGGCAACGGCAGTGGTCAACAGTTGGGGGTGGACGGTGGCGGTCGTGGTCGGCGTGGGGCGACGGGGGCGGTCGGGGTAGGGGGTCAGCAACGGTCGGGATAGGGGGCGGCGCATGGTGGGGGGAGGCGACGGTCGAGGTAGGCGGGCGGCGGTCGGGGTTGTCGGTTGGCGGTGGGCGGTGGGCGGGGTGGTAGGTGGCGGTTGGTGGTGGAGGCGGGAGTTAGTGAAATTTAAAATCCTTCAACATTTGAAAGGATTTTGAAATCCTTCATTAGAAGGAATTTTAAGGAATTAATTCAAATTTCAATTCCAATTTCTTTCTAACCAAACATATGCAAAGTGGAATTCAAGTTCTAATTCCCACGAATTCCTTCCAACCAAACACAATTACTAGTGGAATTCAAATTCTAATTACATTGAATTCCATTGAAATCTCTCGTAACAAACGCCCCCTTAAGGGAGCGTTTGGTTGGAAGAATGGAATGAAATTGAGAAACTAGTATAATTTTCAAGTAAAATTATGTTTAAGTGAGTAATGAAATATAAAACCCAATGGATTGTTTAACCTCAATTCCATTGGTTGTGGGATTTCAAAATCCTTCCACCTAAAGAGGGAATTTGAAATCTCACAACCAATAAAAATGAAGTGAAACATTCCTTTGGGTTTTACATTTTATACCTACTAAAACATATTTTATTTGAAAGTTATACTTGTTTCTCAATTTCATTCCATTCGATTTCATTCTTCTAACCAAACGCTCTCTTAGATTACATGTAATTATGAGGCCATGAGGAAAATGGAAACTAAAGTTAAGATGTTGTAATGGCCGCCATGGTATTGATCTTGTTACAATACCGATCTACTATTGATGCACTTTAATCAACCACTACATAACTAAAACCTTTAAAGACTAAAAAATCAAAAAATGCCCTTTTATTTAAGGAATTAATAATGTTACGTTTTAAAACTAAATACATGGCCTAATATTTATGTAACGCAGGGAGTAGTATGCTCAAGTAAGTAAAAGCTTTTAACCTTCATTATCAATGAAGAATTGGAGATTTCAAAAGTCATGGTTTTGGGTTGAGATAGAGATGGAACTTGCACACTTCTATTGAGAAGGGGGTTCGGGTTAAAATTTGTTAATGGAAGCGAACTCATTATATATGTAAAAAAATTTACACTATTAAACCAGAAATCAATACTATTGACAAAAAAAGAGTATAACACTTTGCTATGGTTCGAAATACATATTAGGTCAAACTCATAGGGTTGTACACACCTAAAATAGAAAACCACCTAAAGCAAGAAGGGTCAAAATACGTTATCAATATTGCTCAAGTAAGTAAAAGCATCACTGGGTTGTATATAATGCAAAGACAATAGTATGTTACTGTTCATTTTATGTGATTTAATTATAGGGTAATTGTCTGGCATGTAAATTGTGATTGTTATTTGGGTAGGTTGTTTGGTTATTAGATTCAAAGGCTCTCTAAATATCACTCAAGGTTTGTACCTAATTAAAACTCGTTTATGGGTTAAATAAGGTCTTGCTTAAGGAATTTAAAACACAACTGATTTCGATGTGTTTATTTTATTAATTAGCGTAAGTTTTGATGACTTATTTATATAGGCTAGCGGATTAGCCTACGTTCCATCCCTTTCCGTTTTGAACATATATGAGAACTTCACAATGATAGTATTTTTAAGTTGTCACACCCCGACCGACGGCGGAAACATCGGGCGGACGAATGTGAAACGATTGTTAATAACACATGGAACTAAATTAGTTGGAATAATATTAAATACCATTATTCATTGAACAATACAAGTCAGTTAAGTCATTACAATACACAAAAATATAAACAATAACATAAGATGTTTAATTTATTTAAGTCCAAGTCCTATATGAACAAGAAGAGTTCCTCAAGTATCAAATCTGAAACATGTTAAAAATAAATGGTCAATTATAAAGTGGTGAGTTCCCATGGGTTGAACATACACACACACACACACACACACACCACACACACACACACACACACACACACACACATATATATATATATATATATATATATATATATATATTATATATATATATATATATATATATATATATATATATATATATATATATATATATATAAAAGGTTTACAAGTAGCAATTCATGTCATTGGTCACGAGTTAGCAAGCTTATAGAACACATACAGTTACAACCAAACCTCGACTTGATTACAAGTATATATGATTAGCTAAGTGTACTTGGTTCCCATGATGAACAAGCATACGTTATCATGAGCCGGCAATACATCGGCTTTAGCACCAAGTAGGCTTGTCAGGCCCAAAGATCTAAGACGTTGCCAGGCTAGTAATAGTTAATGATTGTAAACAAAATATGTATCTCATATAAGACTTAGAATAACACAAATAACCATGACAAAAAGGTAAAGATGAATTGCATGTGCATTTACAAGTATCAAGATGTTTACAAGTGTAAGTTTATAAAGTTAACATGTTTCACCCCAAAAGTATCAAGATGTTTACAAGTGTAAGTTTAAATTTAGAAAAATTTGCAAAAAATGATTTGATGACTATAAAAATATTAAAAGTTTACAAAATCTATTTTTATATTTATTAAAAGTTTTTTACAATTAATTTAAGGGTTAAAAAGCCTTAAAATAAATATATATGAGGGTGCTTGGGTTCGAACCGGGACCCCAAGGTTGAGATATGAACGAGTGACTAGTAAACCAGGGCCGCAGCCGTGACATTTCTCGGCCTTTATTTTTTAAAAGCAGTATTACAAAACAACCTCCAAATCGCACAAACCCTAGATTGATTCGAACCAAAATCGAACCTCAAATTGATGTTGTTAATGAAATTAACCATAGGGCTTTGATTGCCCATTCGAAACCGAGTATATTGATGTGTGAGACTTACATGAGTGAGTTCAAATTGATGATCCCAAATTTAAGAACGAGTCGCGATGGGTGGAAGTTGGTTTGTGGTGATTGAGTTGATCATAATCAAATTCCTTGAGTGTGTAGCATCGTTAGGTAACATAGGGTAATAGCCCTTTATCAATTTCGATCTCAGTTGCCTAGAAGGTGGAGTTCGAGCAAGTTGCAGGTCCGAATGAAAGTGATAATCTGATTGTTATAGGTATGCGTCCGTGAATCAAATTGAAGGTTTAGTTAGTTTCTCAAAATCAAATTGAAGGTTTAACTTCAGTTATATGGTTTTAATTTGGTCATTTATGTTCGAACGAATCAAAGAATTTTACTCGGGTGCTTCGGTTTCATGTCGAGTGTTACAGGTCGATTAAACACAATTAAACAGGGGGGTTAAGCTCGAAACTGATGGGGGATAGTTAAGTTTCGATTTAATTGCACTTAAATTAAGCGTTTTGGTGAATAAGGGGTCGTCGGAGCTCGCTGGACTTGTGGCCGGAGGTGGTGGCCGGATTTACGGGAGAGAAGGATTTTTTAAAAAGAAATTACACATTTGGTCCCTGTGATTTCAATGGTTTATTATTTTATGTCCAAAGGTTTTGGGATGAGTTTTAAAAATGACACTTTAACCCCTAAATTTATTAGAACCATATTTAAAAAAATAAATCTATAAAACCTTTTAAATTTTATAATTCTTAAAATAACTCTCTACTAATTATATATTTTAATTTAATGGTTAGACCTCATAAATGACAAACAAACTTTATAATTTTATATAGATTTTAAAATCACAAATTTTTTTTTACAAAATGCTAAAATAATTTAATAAATAGATTTTGAATAAATGGTATAATTATTGTATTTGAAAGATTATAATAAATTAAATTGCTAACTACTGAATTCGATTTTGTAAAATAGACTCAAATGGATTCGGTTTAGGTTTAAGTCTTGAAAATGGCCAGATGTTACATAAGTTAACTTGGTTTTGTTGATTTTTATAATATAGACACCTGGATTCTCATGTATATCTACACATTCTTTAGTAAATCGTAATTATACCATCATATTACTGTTATCGGACATATGGTATTTGAAAAGTCATGAATATTAGTTAAAAACGATTACAGGTTAAATATAAACTCTTATCAAATGTAAAATATTGTATTATGATTAGTGGTATGTTAATATTAAATTCTTACTAATACAATAACATGACAAAAATGCAATATCAGATTATAAGTAAAAGAATAACACATTCGGCTATCTTCCGGCGAGCTCTCCTCATGCCTTGGGTATAAAAATCCAACCATTAGGGCCTCAACGGCTACATTTGCATTTATTAAAAAAATATCCCTATAAATATCAAATTAACACTTGACTTTTTACATCACTATAATTCTAAATCTCTCAAATATTTTTTCTAATATATTATTACATTCGTACTGTACCAATATGTCCCGTCAATTTCATATTCTCTCTTTGTCTTCGGATAGTTTCGAATTAAAGGGCCTAGTCGAATGCGTCGACGAGGCTGAATGTTCGAGAAAATGTATGTGAAAGGTGATCATGTTCTAGTTAATAATCTTCTTATGAATGATAATTTTAGGAAGGAACCAAACTACAAAGACTGGATTTTAAAAGGTGATTGCAGTTAATAATCTTCTTGTGAACGATTATTTTGGGAAGGACCCAAACTATTAAGATGAGATGTTTAAAAATAAGTTTTGGTTGTCTCGTGATTTATTTTTACAGATTGTTAAAGGTATATGTAACAATTTTGAATGGTTTCTAGAAAGGTTTGATGGGAGATCTATAAAAAAAGTTTCACGCCAATATAACATTGTACATCAGAAATTCGTCACCTCGCCACAGGTCATTCACCGACACATACGACGTATATTTAGCTATGTCTGCTCTAACATCACATGAGTTTCTTGAATTTTTTTGCAATGCTATTATTATTTTATTTGGTGTTGAATTCTTACGAGTGCCCATGAGCCATGACATTGCATTATTGTACGATATGCATAACTATAGACAATGGCGGATCTAGAAGAAAAGTTCAGGGGTCACGTTAAAAAAATTTAACGTACATTTATATAAATAAAAGAAAAAAATACGATAATAAAGGACTCCAATGAAGATCATTCAAAACAAATCCGAAGTAATTTAACTCAAATGAATTGAACTTGAATGAGTTGTTGACTTGATATCAGAATTAATTTGTTGCATATCATTATCATTGGCGACATTGAGAAAGGTTGTTGGGTGATCGACGACAGGGTGAGGCGGTGAGTGTAACACCCGGTTATTTATATATTTTGAAGCCGACGAAGGAGAAAAAAAAATAAAGTCCAAAGTCGAGGGACCAAACTCGCCAACGAGAGAAAGTTGGGTGAGTGGGAGTATTTAAGGGGAGGGCAACCCTTACCCTCTCCCCACACCCACCAAATCAACCAAAGGAGAGAAATAAGAGAGAAAAATGGAGAAAAGCTTGGTTCGGGTTGATTCAATCATGGAAATCGTTGAGAAGTGGGTCAAATCGAAGCTCTTCTCGTTGTGGTCGTTTGTGTGAGTTCTAGGACCCCTCTTTTTTATATGTTTTTGAATGATTTGGGGCTGGAACACATCTGGAAATCAGGTTTTTGGTATGTGTGGGTGTTTGTGTAACACCCGGTTATTCTTTTAAAGGAAAGATAAGAAATGAAAAATAAAAGTAAGAAATGCAATTTAACCCAAATTGAGGGGTTAAAAGTGTAAAAAGGACAAAAGTACAAAGAAGTTGGTGTAAAGGTGGGCATGGCCACCCACCCTCTTTTCACATCACTTTTTCATTGGATTTGAGAGAGTGAGAGGAGAAAAACTCTCGGTTTGAAGAAGAAGAAAAGGCTGAATTCAAGGTAAGAATTTGAAGTTTCTAAGTGTTTATGATGGGTTTTGTCTCGGTTATGTGCTTATGTGCTTGTGTGTGTGTGTTTGGCGTGTTTCTAGGCGTTTGAACTCAATTGGATACGGGTTAGAAGGAAGATACACCCAAAGTTGCACCAGATGAGTTTCTAGACCCCGGTTTTACTTGTTTTAAACTCTCTTTTGGGCTGAAAATGTATTTAAACGATTTTACAATGTTTATGTATGTATGCATGTTTGATGATGTTCCTTAGATGTTTATAGGTTGTTCATGCTTAAAATAGTCTTGGTAATCTTAGAACAATTAGGCTTGATGTTTGGGTTCGGAAATATCCTAGAAATATGTTAGGCAGAAGGTTCATGCGCCTAAATAAGGCTCATGCGCCTGGAATTGCCTTAGAAATGTTTTAAGTGTAACTCATGCGCCTGAACAGTGGTTCATGCGCCTAGAATTTGTAATCGGACGACTAAGTGTAGGGCCATGTGCCCCAATAGTGCCCATGCGTCTGAATAGCCCATGCACCTAAGTATGCCCAACCACCCAAACACCATGCGCCTAAGTGTCCATGCGTCCGAATGGACCATATGCCCGAATAATATCCATGCGTCTGAATAGCTCATGTGCCTAAGTATTGAAACAGTTAAGTATTGGCTGATGCGCCTGCATAGTGATGAAACGCCCAAACAGGGCTCATGCGCCCAATAGTGTCGAAGCGCCTAAACACTTAGAATTTATTACGAAATTTTGGGAGTATGTGCTATTAAAGTTTTGACCGAGGTTTGACTAGGGCTTATTAATGCTTGGTTTTATGCATGATTATGATTGTTTTATGATTGTTCCATATTAATATTACTATTAGTGTATGTCTTTACGTGGTGTGCTTAATATCGTAACGTAAAGTATTACTAATAAAATAAAGAGAAAGAGCAATGAAAAGAGAAGTGGAACCTAATTTAAATGTTAACAAGTCTTGCAAGCTTATAAGAGGTGCACGACCATGTTGTCATTAGCTCAACTGTGATGCGGGTTAGCTACCCTATGATGCACATGGGGCCAGTCAATTGAGATTGGCAGACCTTTGCTGCGTACCCTAGGTGACTGGGCCAGCCTTGTATACAGTATTTAAAGCCCCTCGAGGGAATAGAGGGCCCAGCACCATTTCCCCCGCGCATATAGTTTAGGGTATTGCTATTGGTCCACATAGACAGTGAAAGATAAAGATAAAAGAGTACAGAGTAAACAAGGCATACATAAAGAGAAAAGCATTATTTGATTGTATAGTTAATGCGTGCTCACGTATAAAGAGATGGAATTTCATAAAAGAGTATTTTCATAAATATATATACCTTACAGAAAGTATTTTATTACTTTTAAAACTAGAACACACTCATCAACACTGACTTTTATACAATTTCAGTTGGCAGGTAAACATTGTTGAGGATGGCACGAGGTTGAAGCTACTCGGAAGGGAAAAACTGACATCCACTCATACTTATTATTGTTGTTTTTTTGTAATGCAATCAAACAATTCTTTTGTATTCGGTTAAACAATAGTGTATTGCTCAACAACAGTGTTTTAATGAAATGAATGGCTTTTGTTAAAATAATTCCGCTGCTTAAGCTTGTAAATTTATAATGTTTAATGTATTTAATGCTGCGAATGACCAACTGTGAGGTCTCCGGGAACGGGGCCTTACAAGTTGGTATCAGAGCCAAAGTTTAAGAGAATTGGGTTAAAAAAAAAATTTTAAACCTAAACTTAAACTGAAAATGGGACAATTGGAGGGATGTCAGCCTGAGTGGCTACGTGCCATCAGGTATGTCTTTTCTTAATATTAACCGGTATTATGTGCACATGCATTGTGATTTATGTGCCTTTAGTAGGTTTAGATGCTGATTAAGTCAGGATAGGAAATGCTTGGGTATGAAGAGTAAAGTAAGTGGCTAATCACAACTAGCCACTATAACTAGGGACTTACTATACTTGACATAAACTGAGTTATTACCTTGAATGCCCGCGTTAGTGTTTGAATCTTATAACATGTTAGAGGATGGCTGGACAGAAATTTTCCAAGACTCCTAGAGGCAGAGGCCGTCCACGTGTGACTAGGAGTAGTGCTAAGGCTCCTGAGACGACCCATGAGAACCCTGAGGTTCATGGCCGGAGCGAAGAGAATGAGAATGCTAGCTTGAATGCCTCAGCTAGGGAGGCGATTGCCGATGAAGTACACCAGGTTATACGGTACCGTCTGTGGTGACTGAAGTCATCAGGCCTGTGAGAAGCGAGGAAGCAAGGAGAAGAAAAAGAGAAAGGGATCAACAGGCAAGGGAAGCAGAAGGAGGAGGAACAACCAGAGCCTGAGACTGTGTTGTCCGATGAGGAGAGGATGATGTAGTGGGGGTAGCGACCGGAGGGTGCAGTTATGGGGCCTTCCAAAGGTGTAAGCCCCCAACTTTCAATGGTAATGGCAATACTGTTGTCGCTCAACGCTCGGTGAGAGAGATGGAGGCAGTCTTGGAGATCAGTGAGTAGCGCGAGGACCAAAAGGTGAAGTTCGCGACTCACTCTTTTGTTGATTCAGCGCTGTGTTGGTGGGACAATATTGTCCAAGCTGAGGGTACCAGGGCAATCGGAAGGATGAGGTGGAGTGAACTGAAGAAGTTGGTGGTCGAGGAATTCTGTCCTCACAGGGAACTCGATAAAATTGAGAGGGAGTTCTTGCAACTTGAAGCAGGAACCATGATCCACCAGCACTACCACCAAAAATTCAACGAGATGGCGAGGCTGGTGCCGGATCAGGTGACGCTGATGTCGAGGAAGATCAAGAGGTACATCCAGGGACTGCCAGCTGATATTCGCAGGCACCTGATTGCTTCTCAGCCAGGTACCTTTCGATCGGTGGTAGATTTGGTGGGTAGATTGTATGATGAGCGAGAGGAGGCTATGGTGGAGGTGAAGAAGACGAGTGGGAATGGTAAGAACTGGAACGAGAAGAGGTTTGGACATGGTGGTTTCACTCCAAATAACAAGAAGATGGAGGTGGACGACCGTGGCGTGTCGTCAAGATCAGGGCTGAAAAAGTGTGGCAGATGTGGAAGGGAGCATACCGGTGAGTGCAAGATGGGAATGAATGTATGCTTCAGGTTTGGCAAGCCTGGCCATATCGCTAGAGACTGTAGGGCGCCGAAGTGCTATAACTGTGGCGGGGAGGGCCACGCAACCAAAGACTGTAAGAAGCCGAGGGCGGAGAGCTCTGGAGCGAAGAAGAAGCCGGAGGAAGGAGGGCAGAGGGCAAGTGCCAGAGCTTACACCATGACCTGGGAGGAAGCCAGAGCTGATCCCGATATCGTGTCAGGTATGTTTCTAGTAAACCGAACTTGTGCCTCTGTATTGTTTGATTCCGGTGCTAGTAGGAGTTTTATTTCCACTACTTTCTTCTGTGTTAAGTTGCCTAGTTAGTAGAAATGTCAGTGAACCATTCGATGTAGAAACCGCTATTGGCAAGTCCACTAGAATTACTGATGTGATAGAGGACTGTGCTATAGAACTAGAAGGTCATAGGTTTGCTGCTAGGTTACATGTGATGCCCCTAGGTGGATTTGATGTAGTACTAGGGATGGACTAGTTAGCAACCTATGAAGCAAACATCGTATGTCGCAGGAAGATGATTCGATTAGTTGCGCCCGATAGGAGTTTGGTTACGATTTATGGAGATCGCGTTACTACATCCCGAAGGTGATTTCGATGGCGGTGGCGGGGAAGTGCATGAAACGTGGATATAGTGCCTACTTGGCCTACGTAAAGATGTGGATGTGTCGGTACCACAATTATCTGAGGTACCAGTGGTGTGCGACTTTCCGGACGTATTCCCGGAAGACTTACTCGGCATGCCACTGGATCACGATATTGAGTTCCAAATTGATTTGATACCCGGTGCTCAACCCGTTACCAAAGCACCATATCGATTAGCTCCGACTGAGATGAAGGAACTCATGAGCCAATTGCAGGATTTAATGGATAAGTATTCATTTGACCGAGTATCTCTCTGTGGGGTGCTCCGGTATTGTTTGTAAAGAAAAAGGACAGAAGTATGCGAATGTGCATTGACTATCGAGAGCTGAACAAGTTGATGGTGAAGAATCGGTACCCGTTACCAAGGATTGATGAATTATTCGACCAGCTCCAAGGTGCCAGTTGGTTCTCGAGAATAGATCTATGATCTGGCTACCATCAATTGAAGGTGAAGGAATAAGACATTCCTAAGACAGCTTTCCATATGCATTATGGACACTACGAGTTCCTCGTTATGTCTTTTGGTCTAACTAATGCGCCAGCTGCCTTTATGGATTTGATGAATCGAGTGTGCTGGCTGATGTTGGATAGATCAGTGATTGTATTCATTGATGATATTCTGATCTACTCGAAGAGCGAAGAAGAGCATGCCAGTCACATTCGGGAGGTGTTAGAGACATTAAGAAGGGAGAAGTTGTATGCCAAATTCTCCAAGTGAGCGTTCTGGTTGTGCGAAGTTCATTTCTTGGGTCATGTGGTGAATCCTGACGGAATCATGGTGGACCCGGCAAAGGTGGAGGCGGTTATGCAATGGAAGTCTCCAAAGACGCCATCCGAGATTCGTAGTTTCTTGGGGTTGGCGGGATATTATCGAAGGTTCATTCAAGACTTCTCCAAGATAGCCTCCCCGTTGACCAAGTTGACCCGAAAAGATGTGAAGTTTGTATGGGGTCAAGCTTAAGAGAAAGCATTCAAGGAGTTAAAGGCAAGGTTGACTCAAGCTCCTGTTCTGTCATTACTCGAAGGAAGTTAGAATTTGGTGGTCTATTCAGATGCTTCCTACTCAGGGTTAGAGTGCGTATTAATGCAGAGAGGGAAGGTTATAGCCTATGCATCCCGACAGTTGAAGGTTCATGAGGTCAATTACCCTACTCATGACTTGCAGCTAGTAGCCGTTGTCTTTGCGTTAAATATTTGGAGGCACTATCTCTACGGGACAAAGTGCACCATATTCACAGACCACAAAAGCTTGAATTATTTCTTTGAGCAGAAGGACCTGAACATGAGACAGAGAAGGTGGTTGGAACTCATAAAAGATTATGATTGCAAGATCCACTACCATCTAGGCATGGCCAATGTGGTGGCTGATGCCCTCAGCCGAAAAAGAGGCCCGAGCTGATTCGGGTGAAAGCATATCAACTGATCATGACCTTTGATGTAATGAAGCAAGTCAAAGAGTTTCAAGATGAGGCACTGAAAGAAGATCATCTTAACTCGGAAAGAATGAGAGGTCTGGTTGGGGAATTGGGTGAAAACACACTTGGTGTTAAAACCCGATATGGACGGGTGTGGATTCCTTGTTTTGGGGATCTACGGGTGAAGATTATGGATGAAGCTCACAAGACTTGATACTCCATTCACCCTGGTGCCACAAAATGTATCAAGACATGAAGAAGGATTATTGGTGGTCGGGTATGAAGCGTGACGTAGTGGAGTTTGTGAGTGTCTTACTTGCTTGCAAGTGAAGGTCGAGCATCAGAAGCCGTATGGAAGATTCATTACGAAGCTGCCGCGTACTCCGAAAGGGTACGATGCCATATGGGTGATAGTTGACCGTTTGACAAAGAGTGCTCACTTTCTACCGATCCGTGAGACATATTCATCTAAGAGGTTGGCGGATCTATTCATCAAGGAAATTGTAACTCGTCATGGTGTGCAGGTGTATTATATCCATATCCGATCGTGACCCCGTTTACATCTAAATTTTGGAAGAAATTCCATGACGCCTTGGGGACGAGGTTACGTATTAGCACGGCTTATCATCCCCAAACTGATGGTCAATCAAAAATGACCATTTAGACATTGGAGACATGCTTCGGGCATGTGTGATTGATTTTGGGGGTGTTGATACACTTATGTACCTAGATCCTAATCTCAATGTATTATGTGTTAAATGTCTTGAACTTATGTAATAATGGGTACTTAATGAAATGATAATGTTTTGTTGTGATTTATAATGTCTAATATTTCATTAATGAGTTGTGTAACGCATATTGACTAGATTATATAGGTTTATGAGTGTTTGAATTGATGTGCATAATGTTATAATAATGAAAACATTCAAACTTGGTTAAGTGAAGTTCTCATGCGTCCGACTGGACCATGCGCCCAAACAGTGGTCATGCGTACGAATGGCGATGCGACTAAGTGTTGATGCGCCTAAATAGTCCATACGCCTGAACAGCTTCATGCGTCTGACTCAGTCGCACGAGTGAACATTCAATCGTGCGAACGGATCAATCGCACGGCTCAATCGCACGAATGAACCAAGCTCATGGTTCAGTCGCCCGAATGAGCAACCTTAACCTATAAATACCTCCTAATTCATGGAAAAACATAAGAATTGAGAAGCATTGAATACACTTCGACTCCAGACGTACCCTAGCTGTCCAGAAGCCTCTAAGTTCGTACTCCAAGTTCATAGAACGCTATAGGTCGATTCCTAATCGATTCTTGACGTTAGATTCAATACATTATTGTTTCTACGTGCGTTCTCACTGATTGGATCGCCAATCAAATAGGATTCCGCACTATTTGGTTTGGTTTAACACGTTCATCAGTTGGTATTTTGTTCAAATATCAGATCCTAACAAGTGGTATCAGAGCTTTGGCTCTTGATTACGTGTTGATTCAATAGTTTTGATACAAAAATTATGTTTTTTCATCAAAAACGCAATCCTTTTGTGTCTAACGGAGTCTTAGACATTTCCTGACCTTACAATTTAGTTTTTCTGGCATACGGCGATTAGGGTTTGTGAATATTTAAGTTTTTACGGCCAAAACACGTTTAACCTACGAATTATCAGACTTCAGCAAGTTCAGTCGCACGCTTGGCTCAATCGCACGACTGAGTTCATTCGTATTCTCCAACCGCACGACTGGACTCATTCGTACGACTGAGAACCTCATTCGGACTGTTCAACCGCATTAGTTCATTCGGACGACTGACTCATCCGCATTTGTTCAGTTGCACGATTGAACCATCCGCATTTGTTCAATCACCTGAATAAGTCCAATCGCATACCTCATTCGCATACGTTAGCAGTTTGTTAAACAGTAAAGTTAAGTGAAATGGAGGACCAATTTTCAGCCTACACAGCAAGTAGAGATACCCGTATTCAGAATCTACTGCTGTTGGAAACGAAGTGGAAATTCACAACAAACCCTCGAAGTTTATCGCGTTAGACGACTACCCACAATGGAAGCAACGTTTTGAAATCTACTTAAATGGAGTAGATACAAATTTGTGGGAGGCAATAGAGTCGGGGTATAGCATGCCTGTAGGTGCTGATAGAGTCAAACTTACTCTAAGTGGCATGTTGGATGCTCAGAAGGTAAAACACAACGCTGAGAAGAAAGTGTACACTTTGCTTACTCGGTCTATTCCGAAGGATATCTTCCATCAGTATTCGGAGTACACTCAAGCAAAGAAACTGTGGGATGCGTTGGAGAAGAGGTATGACGGAATCGCCCCACCCAAGGCCATTAAAGCCAAAGCTTTGAAGAAGAAGTTCGAAAACTTCTCTTCATGGGAAAGGAAGGTATGGATGATGTGATCGACAGATTCTACCACTTGATGAGTGAGATGCACACTCATGGAGTAACTACGTCGATGGAGGATAAGGTATCCAACTTTGCAGATGGTCTACCGGAGAAATGGGCATCCTTCGTATCAAATCTCAGACAGAATGGGATGCTCTTGAAGTTAGACATAAATGATTTCATTCTTAAATTGATGGAAGTGGAGCTTAGGATGAAGTACAGAGCCCAAAAGGCCAACTACTATCAGAATCCTGCACTCTACAATGCAACCCCTCCGGTCAAGACATCTGGAGCACCACTGCAAACTGCCTTCGTTTCAAGTGCAGCAATTCCAGCACAACCTTCAACTTCAGGGTCCGAAACGTCAGGGTCGTCTGGCACCCAGTATATGATACCTGAAGCTAATACAGCAAAACTGAAAACCGACAACTTTGGGAATGTGACTGTGGAGGTGGCCAAAGAACACATGGACCTCTTAGCTGTTGTGGTCCATTCCTATGATGGACTAGGTGCTAGAAATATAGGAAATTGTCACCTGGCAGATGAAGATTATGAACAGGTGGATGAGATGGAGTTGGAACGTATGGACATAATGTGGGCTTTGGCAAGTGCTGTCCGACGAGCTAAAAAGTTTGTCAAAAAGACCGGACAGAACTTGGTTACTACCAAAGACACAACCTTTGGCTTCGACAAGTCAAATGTTACTTGTTTCAATTGTGGTGAGAAGGGACACTTCAAGAGGGAGTGTGTGAAGCCAAAGAAAACTGGTAATGGCAATCCCTTCACGTCCTTTAATCGTCAGGACAAGGCCATATCTAGCAATTATACTTCATCAAACAAGGACCCCAAAGCCCTGACTATTAATGAGGATGAAGGACATGACTGGAGCTTTCGGTTTGTCTCACCGGAGAGTCCAATATAGCTAGTGTGGAGGACAATGATGATGATTCTGCAAGTGAAGGAGATATAGCAGTAGAGCTCACGATGTCAAATTTTGAAGACACTGCAAATGTGGTCAACCACCTACCTGAAGAAGAAAATCTACTTCAACGTCAAAATCTCCAGAACCAGAATCAATAGACTCTGCACTCATGGTTGATTCCTCTTCAACACCTCATGTAAGTACTACTAACCAGCTGTTTAATAATCGTGCTTGTTTAGAATGTAATAAGTTCAGAGAAAGTATAGATTTAAAATTTTCTAGGTTATTAGATCATAATGATAGCTTAGTAAAGGACCTGGAACTATGCACAGAGGCGAATAAAGTGTTAAAACTAAACGAGCACATTTACAAGGAAAAGATAGACCTATTCAATAAACAGCTTAGGGAAACAGAGGTAGTTGCCTTTAACCAAGCAAATGACATTAGGTACTATCTGAACTCCCTAGAGGACACTAAGAAGCAGAAAGCAGTTTTAAAAGTAGAAGTCAACTCTTTAAAACAAAAACGAATAGTTGGACAAGCTCATCACACATTGTCCAACACTTAGTGAGAGAGAGAAACAATGGGGAGGGATTGGGATACAAAGTGGTTCCACCACCACTTGAGACCTTGATGAACACCAAAAGTAAACCGATTAACAATAACCCTATCAAGGATCACGTGGTGTCCACTCCTCTGGTTAGTGATCCAGATTCCATAAGTAAATCAAGTGAATTTGACTCTAAACAGAAGGAGGCCACTTCAAAGGCAATAGGAAAGATGCCTAGTGTTAACCTGGAAAAAGAGTTTGAGAAGGTTAATTTAAAGTTAGGGTCAAACAAAATCAAACAAGAACCCAAAAAGACTATAAAACCTAATCAATCACGAGCGTCATGTCAAAGTCCAGGTAAACAAGAGATAAAAGATGCAAAACCGGGTAAAGCAATTAAGTTTGTAAAAGCAACTCATACATCTAACAAAGAATTGTCTCAATCCAAACCTAATAAGGTCAACTGTGTGACATCCACATCTCCACCAAAACACAGAAACTATAAAGTAGAAAGCAGATCCTGCTATAATTGTGGAGAGTATGGTCACATAGCGTCTTATTGTTCTTATTACCAGACACCGAGGATGAAAGTTGAACTTTCGGCAACAACAACTAGTTCTTCTAAGAGGAAATCTGTGACGCCTCCAAAAAGGGCGAGTAACCAAAAGTTCAATCCATCAGCCAGTCGTCTATTTATCACAAACAGGCCTTACACAAAGCTGGCCTATGGAAAGAAAAATCTGCCTCAGTGTGTGAAAATGAGAACAAACAGAAATCTGATGTTCACTCAATCGTGAATGGTCAATGGGTTGAATTTATGTTGTGCGATGCCTCAGGGAAACCAAGCCAGTGAAGGCTTGGGTTCCTAACATGAACTAATGTTTTGATTGAATGTGCAGGGTGTTCGCTATAGTGCTAAGACTAACACGTGGATTGTAGATAGTGGAGCATCCAGCCACATGACAAGGAACAGAGCTCTCTTATCGAATGTCAGACAAATTAAAGGAGGGCATGTTTCATTTGCTGGAACAAAGGCGGGTACATCACAGCCCAAGGAGAAGTGGGAAATGAGAAAGTTAAGTTTGATAAGGTAACTACGTCAAACAATTACAAAAATAACTTGCTTTCAATCTCTCAAATTGTGATAAAGGATTCAAGGTAGTCTTGGACAAGAAGAAGTGTACGTTTTAAAGAAGGACTACATGATTCCGGAGGACCAAATACTATTGTCAGCTTCAAGATATAATGATCTTTATGTCTTGGATCTCTCAAAGGCCTCCACAACGGATCATGAAGTTCAATGCTTCTTGTCCAAAGCTACTGAGAAGGACTCAATCTCCTGGCATAAGAGAATGGGACACATAAATTCAAGGAAGATGAATCACTTGGTCCAGAATGATCTAGTGAGGGCAGTAAATGTCAAAAACTTCCAACTTCCAGATTTCTGTGTTGCGTGCAAAAAGGGCAAACACGAAGAAGTCTCATAAGAAAAGAAAGTTCATTCTATAGAACTTCCTCTTGAGCTTCTTCACATGGATACGTTTGGTCCAGTCAGTATAAGAAGCATCGCAGGTGACTTATATTGCTATGTAGTTACTGATGACTACTCAAGATTCTCTTGGGTATGTTTCTGAAAACTAAATCAAAAACATTTGAATCCTTCAAGGAATTGGTAACGACACTGGAATCCCTATACAAGCTGAAGGTACGACAGGTGCGCTCAGACAGTGGACCGAGTTCAAGAATTAGTGGATGGAGGCTTATTGCAAGGAAAAAGGAATTATGCATCAATTTACCTCTGCCTACACTCCTCAGATGAACGGGGTTGCTGAACGGAAGAACCGCAGCTTGATAGAGACAGCACGGACTATGCTGGCAAACTCAAACTGCCTATTCAATTTTGGAATGAAGCAGTGGCAAATGCGTGTTATACCCTAATCGAGTTCTGGTAGTAAAACGCCATGGAAAAAAGTGCTACGAGTTATTACAACGACGTAAACCTACTTAGAGTATCTCGAGCCGTTTGGCGCTCTGTGCACCCTGCTGAAGAAGACTCATGAGGAAAATTTAGTGAGAAGGTTGATGAAGGGATTTTTCTAGGATACAACATACCAAATAAGAGAGTTTATAACAACTCAACGGGTCAGGTAGAGGTGTGGTGTAATGTTGATGTTCAGAGATACATCACACCGCGTGCTGGAAAAGGGCATGCTTACTTCTTCGACTATGATAGATTCTTCAAGTCCTTCAACATACCTCTTTCTTCTTCTTCAAAAGACGAATTGGCAAACAAGATGATGTACAATGTCTTGAACACACCGTCTCAAGATTCAACACGTCAATCACCTACCAACTCAGGGGGAGCATTTGATATGAGTGACTCTTCCTCTGATGAAGAAAATGTAGAAAATGATCAGATCAACCAGGATGTACAGTTTCCAACAACCACAAGTCCACAAGCATCTGCTAGTGATGCTTCTGAACCTTCGGAACCTTAGACTCCTATTGCCTCAGATCCAGAACCAAATGTTCATAATCTTGACTCTTAGGTGGTTGTTCCAACAACTCCTGGCTCACGTCTAAACGTCTATCATCCCTTGGATAATATTATAGGACATGTGAGATCAGGGTTCAGACTAAATCAGTTGTACTCAGTTGATTATGCCTCTGTGATGGAAAAGGGATACCTTCACGACGGTGCCTACCACTGCTTTGTGTCTCAGTTTGAGCCAAAGTATGTTAGTGAAGCACTGAATGATGAGGCTTGGGTGAGTGCCATGCAGGAAGAACTTTTCAGTTTAAGAAGTTAGTGTATGGACACTAGTGGATAGACCTAAAGGTGCTAAAGTCATTGGCACCAAATGGGTCTTGAAATGCAAAAAGGATGATCAGGGAGTGATCATCAGAAATAAGGCTCGGCTTGTTGTTCAGGGTTTTCGACAAGTTGAGTGTATCGACTACTGAAGTGTTTGCACCAGTGACAAGGATGGAAGCAATTCGCATCTTCCTTGCATATGCATCTTATATTAAAATCAAAGTTTATCAACTAGATGTGAAGAGTGTGTTTCTTCATGGTGAGATTCGAGAGACAGTGTATGTCAGTCAACCTGAGGGATTGAGGATCCTTATCATCAGGATAGAGTTTACAAACTTGATAAGGCACTATATGGGCTTCATCAAGCTTCGAGGGCTTGGTATGAGAAACTCTCGACTCACTTGGGTTGTGGTACCCTCATGATGATGACTTTGAGCTTACAACGTATAGCGACTCAGATTACGGCAGATGTAAGATGAACTACAAATCTACATCAGCAGGTGTCAGTTCTTTGGGAGAGATTAGTAACCTAGCAGTGTAAGAAGCAAACCTCGGTTGCATTGTCAACCTGTGAAGCCGAATACGTTGCTACTGCAAGCTGCTGTTCTCAAATCATATGGATTCAACAGCAAATGCGGGATTACGGTTTGCACTTCTCTTCTACTCCAATCTTTGTTGATAACTCTACTGCAATTGCACTTACTAAGAACCCGGTCCAACATCCTAAGACCAAACACATCGGTATTAAATATCACTTTATACGTGATTGCTTTGAAAAGAACTTAATCGATGTGGTAAAAATACATACGGATTTTCAACGCGCTGACCTCTATACAAAGGCATTTGACAAACCATATTTTCTATATTTGTTAGAGGTCAACGACATTAAAAAGAAAAGTGAGGTCATTCCTGAAGATGACCATGTGTAGTCTGATGTGTCGTGTCTAGTTTCTTTTATTTTTTACATTTTTAATTTAATTTTATTTTATTCTCTTGTCTTTGTCTATTGTTAAATTCGTTTCATTACAATTGGTTTATTTCCTTGCCTATTAAAATCCTAAACGCTACTCCGTGGTGGTTTTATAATTTTAGGGGGAGAATAGGTTTAGGCAATATAAAAAAAAGACGAGGGAAAAGAAGAGGCAAGCTGATAATAATAAGATCGTATGTGTGATACCGATTCAATGTTTGGAATATGATAGTACACAGGTACAAACTATTTGGGACTTAAAAAATCAAAATTGAAAAAGATGCAAAGCTCAAGTATAAGTCTGTATAGTCTGAGCAATATAAAAGGAAATATGATAGATAAGCTAGCTACCACCAAGGTAACACAAAGAAAGTAGACCTAGAGGTTGCTAGACCACAGATGATATGTTGGTAGATTCAACACAATAGATGACTAGATCTTTTTGGTGATTTCAAGATTAAACTAAGATGTTTGACTAGCTGTGGGTAACACCTTATCCCTGGTTAACACAATCAACAAGATTCCAATAAGGGGTGACGAGCAAAAGAAACACCACAAATGTGTGCGTAAGACCAAAGCATGAGCAAAAGCACATAAAACAATGCAATCAAACTGATAACTTATTTTGTCGGTGAGATCTGTGCAAAAAGAATGAAAATGCTCAAACAAGAAGATGGGTTATGTGCCTCTCTGATGTGCGGTGGCACTGATCTGAGGATAAGCATAATCTATATATTCTAGAACTCATTGTTGTTTGCCACCTCTCTGCTGTGCGGTGACACTGACCTGAGGATTGGCTTCTCTTTGAAAGATCTAAGAATAGTCTCTTCTTGAACACTTCCCTTAGACCACTCAAAAATCTCCTGAGGAATGTTGATTACTATATAAGTGTGGGATCCACAAATGCTGGTTGAAATAACCAAACCTTAACCATCACCAATCTGTGTTGAAAGTCTGTGTATGGATTTAAGAGGACAAATATACTGACAATCATTGTGGATACAATTCTTGAAAGTTCAAATCAGTGTGGGGACCAAATGGTACTAGTATGATTTCCTAAATTTGCTAAATGACTCTAGATGAAAAACAAGAATAGAGCATCAAAGGTTTTAAATAACTTGTCCTGAATGATTTGAATCTCCTATATGACTCCAACTTGAATTAGTCCATGTATTGTTTAAATGATTGAAGCTGCTCTCTCAGAAAAATTGTTCCTTAGAATTACATCTTAGGATTTTACCCTCACAAAATCACAAAAACATGTCTTAGTTTTAAGTTACAGTTTTATTTCTTTTATTTCTTTTATTTCTGTATAAAGTTTGTCAATTTCCGTTTGCTTAATATCGGACTATGTCATGGAAGTTGATAGGGAATCTTATCATCTAAAGGGTCACATCTGAGGTGACAAAGTGTTTTAAAAGGACCATGTCTGAGGTGGTCAAAAGCTTTTCAAGTTAAAATGATCATGTCTGAGATGATCAAATGCTCATAATGTTTACTCAGAAGATAAAAGTGTGTAATGGTGAAAAAGTCAAAATCATGAGTATGATCCATTCGCATGACTGGACCATGATTATGGACCAGTTGTACGATTAGAAGATACGAATGTGCCCAATCATACGATTAACTCACACGGTTGGGACATATATGCGATTGGACCATCAGGATGTGCAATTCGCATGGATTAAAGTGACCGAATGACCTAGTCGCACGACTGGAGATGACCGACTGTGCTAGTCGCACGACTGATCTTCAGTCGCATGAATCATTTATGCGACTGGGCTCAGTCGCACGACTGAAAATAAACCCTAGTATAAATAGAGGGTGAGTCGGTCGCAGTTGGTCATCACTCCCAAATCACCCCTACATCGCACGAACATACCGTTACTCTGCCAAATTTTTATTTGAGCCTTCAAGACTATTGTTTGTTGTGTACTGACGATTTATATTGACTATACAGGTATAATGTGGTGCAATCCATTGAAAATATCCATCAATTTAAGCCCAAATTCGACAGATATTTAGCCCTAAAAGAAACCGTAACTTACATTGACAAATAAACTCATAAAACTAAGTCCATTGTGCATATAAATGTTATAATGTGTTTTGTCAATGAATTGCGAGTCTAATGAACCTAACCACGATGTCTAACATTAAAGATTGTTCAATATTTGATTTTGAATTGAACAGTTACTCTGTCATGCAAATGGACAATCAGATGAACTTCAGTCGCACGACTGAGTTATGCGAATGGCTAAACCGCACGTCTGAACCATGTGTATGAGTTCAGTAGCACGACTGGTATAAACACATGAGTTTGTATACGTATGAGCCTAGTTGCATGTTAGTCATAAGTATGAGTTCATTCTCACAACTAGAACTCAGTCGCACTGCTCTTTAGCACGACTACAACTAAATTGCACAGTCTTATTCGCACGACAGAACAAGAAAACTTTCAAGACCAAATGATTCAAGTTATTACTCCTTGACGGTTACTAATGTTTATATTCATTGTGTAACAGATGGCTAGTCATTGGACTATGACCACTAAGCACAACATCTGTGCTCATCTGGATCTGACATCCAGAAATGCCTCAGACTTTTCTGGCATTATCTTGTTTCTACGGAGATCGAGGATCTCTCATGCCATCTCTACTCCCTGTACACTATACTGCTCTATTCAGCAGGCCTTCTGGGAAGGCGCAGTGGTTGACAGGACTTTAGAGCCCCACCGGATCAGGAGTTTTATTTTTGGTCAGCCCATAGAGATCACTGAGGATGATCTCAGGACAGTGTTAGAGCTCGAGGATGATGCTGATTGCCCTACCCGTCTACATCCATTGATAGTACGAGGCTGTTTTCTGCGGGCCAAGTACTCTAGGGATATCAACTCAGATGTGCTCAAAAAGAGCACCTGTGTCCTCAGTTTAAGTACTTGGCCCATGTGCTGCTCAAGTGAATTGCCTCATGGAAGGGGGCTTCGATGAGTTGTCTGATCAGATACAGAACGCCTATGTGGCGTTGGTGCTGAACCATCCGTTCAGCTTCTCCAGGATGATCTTCACCTACTTGGTGGAGAACATAAAGGGAAAGGGCAAGGAGGGCTTTTGCATGTACCCTCGATTCTTACAGATGATCATAGACTAAAAGCTCCCTTCGTTGGCAAAGGAGAAGGAGGATGCGGTAGCACTCGAGGTGATGGATGATACCACCTTGGGTCGGATGAAAGTATACAGGGGAAAGCAGGTGAAACCCCCTGTGAGACGACTTTTGGGCGGGGGCATCTGCCCGTGAAGACTATGTGGCGCCGTCATGAAGAAAGTGGTGCCACGACGACAGTGACTCAGATACTGAGCAGATCGAGCTCCCAGACGATGACTCAGATGACAATGATAGCAGTGCGGGTGGAGATGCAGGGCCCACTCAACCGATGGCCCCCACTTCTGATATAGCATCTCTAGCACCCACCCACAGAGATACTGAGGATGCTGGATTCCATCAGGACTTCATACCTGATGAGGAGGAGGAGCCCTCACTCGAACTGTTGGTAGCAAGGTGGTTGCCACAGAGCGAGGGCTCCGGGCGGTTGGTGAATGCCCTGGCAGATCGGGAGAGACTGAAACGGATCCTACCTTTGCTCCCGATCAGCCAAGCCGTGTTCCAGGGGGAGCATCCTCCTCGAAAGATCGAGGAAGAAAAGGATGGCTCATCCCCACGGCCTGAAGAAAAAGAAGAGAAGACTGACCTTCATAACCACCACCACAACTACCACCACTACCATACCACCCACTTTTCCACTACACCTCCGCCCTCCACTACTACACAGCCTCACCTTCACCAGTGATTCCCACCCCCAACCCACATCACATCCACCACCACTTCTACTTACCTATCACCACCCACTCACATACCACCTCCCATATTCACCACTGCCACTACTACCACCTCTAGCCACCAAGCAGAACCATCATATTCCCCATCCTTTCCCTCAGGATCATCTCTACCTCCAAGTGGGGTAAAGGAACAGCTTTCAGCATTAAATCGTATGGTGCTGAAACTGTTAGCAGCCGATGATGAGAAGACTGCTCAACTCAGACAGTTAGTGCAGCTTACAGCTGCACAATCACAGCAGATCTCTCGATAGGCACGCCAGATTGGAAGGCAGGCTCAGCAACTGTTGCTCAGAGCCAAGAGATTTCCCAACTCAAGGATAAAAATGTGTTATCTACTAGAAGATCGAGGAGTTGGAGGACGCTAAGAGGACCATCCTGCTCAAACTTAAGGCATAAAGGATGGCCTCTAAAGATCGAGAGGGAGACAGTGATGAGATGATGAGAGTGATGATGTAGATGATGATGGTGATGATGATGGTGATGATGAAGGTGATGATGATGATGGAGGAGAAGAGTCTTCTGCTTCAGGTGCACAGGAAGCTAATGAGAGGCGGACCAAAAGACTCAAGATCCAGGTGCCTCGACATCAGCTCCTACAGTAGAAGGACACAGGATCCAAGAAAAGAGTAATATTTAGATGTTTTTATTGTTATTTAAACTCATTTGTATTTGGATCATGTATAAAATTTATGTAATGAATGTTTATATGTAAGTAATGGTTATGTCTTGATTATTAATTATTGATTGTTGTGTTACATGTTCTAAATCAGCAGATCCAACTTACAAAGGGAAGAACACGACGTTGCTCCCCTCCAACAGATCAGACTTAGCTCACGATGATTCGTGATCTGCAGGGCATTGTTAGGAGATCTGTAATGTACACTCCTGAAAAAGGAGAGATCATTCACAATCTCACTGACGACAAATTGCAGAAATGTTCAAGCTTAATCCCAATGAGATTGTAAAGAACGCTCCAATTTTGTAGAAACCAATGATACGAGTTGAACGACATTGATGAATAGAGATAGAGGACGTCCACTGCAAGCACTATCCCGAGTATGCTGACAAAGAGGGAAATGCGGTTCCAAATTTGGGTGAATCCCTGGTCGGTGATAAATTTGAGATACTTGATAAGATGGAGCAAGAGTTTGAAAAAGTTGAAGGACAAGTCCAAGCCTCAAACCCGGATGTTGATATCAGAAAGACTGAATGGGCTGCTTGTTTTAAGGAGATCCGAGCCCAACGCGCTGCTCCTAAACAGAATGTCTACACCAAACTCTACAATGTGAAGAAACATCACAAGGTGTCAGGAAAAATTATCGCATGGGCATATTTTGATGATCTTAATGTTTACGCAGTGAAAAGAGAGAAAGGTATTGAGTATTTTAGATTCCCGCGTGATCTAAAGACTCTACCTGGTTTTGAGCTCAACCATCTGGCTAAATTAAAGTTGTTATACGTTGACCCGAAAAAGATGTCAGCTGGTTTAAGGCTGCCCTGAAGAAAGAGTACCACACCAGGTAGGTCAACTTCAAACCTCAACAACCCTACAAGGTATATCAGGTGTTCTGAAGTTGATCCCATAACTGGAAAGCCAAAGATAATGCTGAAGTGGAGTCCTCCACGAATAATGTCAAAGATCCCTCTACGAGAAATGCCACAGGACTTCACTCCTCACTTCAAATGGTGGTACTATGATTGGAGAACAGGGGAAGCTATCATAGTTCTCAACAAAAAGGGCAAAATGGATACTATCAGGGTATTCGACCCGATGTGGCTTACCAACTTGTCAGTTGACGACGTCTACACTCTATACAAGTGGCCACTGTTCTATGACACGCAGGATTCTGTACAAGCCCTCCATTCCAAAATGTGATACGACTGTGCTTTGCATTTGAAATACATGCAGGAGTCACAGAGAGGAAAAGTACAAGAAGTATGATGAGGTTATGAAGAAGGTAAGATGATAGATCGATCTAGGTCCAAGGGGGAGTTTGTTGATACACTTATGTACCTAGATCCTATCTCAATGTATTATGTGTTAAATGTCTTGCACTTATGTAATAATGGGTACTTAATGAAATGATAATGTTTGGTTGTGATTTATAATGTCTAATATTTCATTAATGAGTTGTGTAATGCATATTGACTAGATTATATAGGTTTATGAGTGTTTGAATTGATGTCCATAATGTTATAATAATGAAAACATTCAAACTTGGCTAAGTGAAGTTCTCATGCGTCCAACTGGACCATGCTCCCAAACAGTGGTCATGCGTCCGAATGGCCATGCACTGAGTGTCCACGCGCCTAAATAGTCCATACGCTTGAACAGCTTCATGTGTCTGACTCAATCACACGACTGAACATTCAGTCGTGCGAATGGATCAACCGCATAGCTCAATCGCACGAATGAACCAAGCTTGTGGTTCAGTCGCCCGAATGAGCAACCCTAACCTATAAATACCTCCTAATTCATGGAAAAAACTAAGATTGAGAAGCATTGAATACACTTCGACTCCACACGTACCCTAGCTGTCTAGAAGCCTCTAAGTTTGTACTCCAAGTTCATAGAACGTTGTAGGTTGATTCCTAATTGATTCCTGACGTTAGATTCAATACATTTTGTTTCTACGTGCTTCTCACTGATTGGATCGTCAATCAAATAGGATTCCGTACTATTTGGTTTGGTTTAACATGTTAATCGGTTGGTATTTTGTTCAAATACCAGATCCTAACAGGGGGGAGTTGGGATGACCACTCACTGTTAGCCGAATTCTCATACAACAACAGCTAACATGCCAGCATTGGTATGCCACCCTGTGAGATGCTATATGGTAGGAGGTGCAGAACACCAGTTTATTAGGGTGATATTGGTCAGAAGGAATTGGGGAGCGTCAAGGTAATCGAGGCTACGACTGAGAAGCTTAATAAGATTAAAGCCTTCATGAAGGCAGCCAAAGATAGACAGAAGTTGTATGCTGATAAACGACGCAGACCGATTGAGTTCCAGGTGGGTGACCGGGTTATGTTGAAGGTCTTACCTTGGAATGGTATTATCCGATTCAGGAAGCGGGGCAAGTTGAGCCCAAGGTATATATGCCATTTCTGAATCATTGCTCGAGTAGGAGAGGTGGCCTATAGATTGGAGTTACCAGATGAGTTAAGTGGACTTCACCCGACATTCCATGTATCTCATCTGAGAAAGTGCTTAGCTAATGAAGATATGATTGTTCCACTGGAGGATATCAAAGTAGACGAATGGCTCAATTATGTGTAGCAACCAGTGGCAATCATCAATAGAAAAGAAAAGAGCCTGAGATATAAAGTGGTTCCTCTTATGCTTGTACAGTGGAAGCACAAGAAGGGATCTGAATCTACATGGGAGACTGAGGAGGAGATGAGGCAGCATTACCCTCATCTGTTTGAGGAATAACAGGTTTCGGGGACAAAACCTATTTAAGGGGGGTGGACTTGTAACACCCGGTTATTCTTTTAAAGGAAAGATAAGAAATGAAAAATAAAAGTAGGAGATGCAATTTAACCCAAGTTGAGGGGTTAAAATGTAAAAAGGACAAAAGTACAAAGAAGTTGGTGTAAAGGTGGGCATGGCCGCCCACCCTCTTTTCACATCACTTTCTCATTAGTTTTGAGACAGTGAGAGCAGAAAAAATCTTGGTTTGAAGAAGAAAAGAAGATGTTGAATTCAAGGTAAGAACGCGAAGTTTCTAAGTGTTTATGATGGATTTTGTCTCGGTTATGCTTATGTGCTTGTGTGTATTCGTGTGTGTGTGTTTGGCGGTTTCTAGGCGTTTGAACTCAATTGCATACGGGTTAGAAGGAGATACACCAAAGTTGCACCAGGTGAGTTTCTAGACCCCGGTTTTACTTGTTTTAAACTCTCTTGGGGCTGAAATGTATTTAAACGATTTTACAATGTTTATGTATGTATACCCATATGTATTATGCATGTTTGATGATGTTCCTTAGATGTTTGTAGGTTGTTCATGCTTAGAATATCTTTAATAAGCTTAGAACAATTAGGCTTGATGTTTGGGTTTGGAATATCCTAGAAATATGTTGGGCAGAAGGTTCATGCGCCAATAAGGCTCATGCGCCTGGAATGCCTTAGAATGTTTAAGTGTAACTCATGCGCCTGAACAGTGTTCATGCGCCTAGAATTTGTAATCGGACGACTAAGTGTAGGGCCATGCGCCCCAATAGTGCCCATGCGTTTGAATAGCCTATGCGCCAAACTATGCCCAACCGCCCAAACCCCATGCGCTAAGTGTCCATGCGTCCGAATGGACCATACACCCGAATAGTATCCATGCGTCTGAATATCTCATGTGCCTAAGTGTTGAAACGGTTAAGTATTGGCTGATGCGCCTGCATAGTGATGAAACGCCCAAACAGGGCTCATGCACCCAAATAGTGTCGAAGCGCCTAAACACTTAGAATTTATTACGAAATTTTTGGGAGTATGTGCTATTAAAGTTTTGACCGAGGTTTGACTAGGGCTTATTAATGCTTGGTTTTATGCATGATTATGATTGTTTTATGATTGTTCCATATTATTATTACTATTAGTGTATGTCTTTACGTGGTGTGCTTAATATCGTAACGTAAAGTATTACTAATAATAATAAAGAGAAAGAGAAATGAAGAAGAGAAGTGGAACCTAATTTAAAATGTTAACAAGTCTTGTAAGCTTATAAGAGGTGCACGACCATGTTGTCGTTAGCTCAACTGTGATGCGGGTTAGCTACCCTATGATGCACACGGGGCAGTCAATTGAGATTGGCGGACCTTTGCTGCGTACCCTAGGTGACTGGGCCAGCCTGTATACAGTATTTAAAGCCCCTTGAGGGAACAGAGGGCCCAACACCATTTCCCCCACGCATATAGTTTAGGGTATTGCTCATTGGTCCACATAGATAGTGAAAGATAAAGATAAAAGAGTACAGAGTAAACAAGGCATACAGTAAAGAGAAGAAGCATTATCTGATTGTTTAGTTAACACGTGCTCACATATAAAGAGATGGAATTTCATAAAAAGAGTATTTTCATATATATATATACCTTACTGAAAGTATTTTATTACTTTTAAAACTAGAACTCACTCAGCAACGCTGACTTTTATACATTTTCAGTTGGCAGGTAAACATTGCTGAGATGGCACGAGGTTGAAGCTACTTGGTAGGAAAAGACTGACATCCATTCATACTTATTATTGTTGTTGTTTTGTAATGCAATTAAACAATTCTTTTGTATTCGGTTAAACAATAGTGTATTGCTCAATAACAGTGTTTTAATGAAATGAATGGCTTTTGTTAAAATAATTCTGTTGCTTAAGCTTGTAAAGTTATAATATTTAATGTATTTAATGCTGTTAATGACCAACTGTGAGGTCTTCGGGAACGAGGCCTTATAGTTTGACCCATTTTTGTATGTGTGGGTATGTGTAAAACTCGTTTAGGTCTTGTGTTTGGGCTTGTGTGTGATTGAATGTGTTGCGGTATGCATTCCTAAGGTTTAGGATGGTTGAATTGGGCTTAGAATGGGTTTAGATGAGCTTGAAGGTTGAAAATGGCATATTAGGTTCGGGATGAACTGCATTCTGCACCAGCTAGGGCTAGGCGACCGAATGGAGGCCATACGGCCGATTGAGGTGCGATTGAGGGTTCATTCGCATGATTGAGGTTCATTCGCACGACTGAGAGCCCAGTCGCATAAATGCCCATCCGCATTAGTTCCATCTGCATTAGGTCCATTCGCATGGGACTCATCCGCATGGAGTCCATCCACATTAGTTTCATTCGCACGATTGGGTGTTCATCTGCATTGGTGTTCATCCGCATTGGTGTTCATCCGCATTGGTCCATTCGCATGATGTTCTGCCGCATCGAGGCCATGCGACTGAAATGTGTCCATACGCCCGAATAGGGCTGTTGTACCCGAGGAAAAGCGTAGTTTAACTTCTGACTTTCGGGGGAAAGTGCAAATGCAAGTTTTGACGTGAAAGTTCCCGTAAGTTCAGTAAGATGACTGTTGAGGCCTTAGAGAGTATGTTGGGCATGATGATGATATTGCATGATTATGCATGTTATGTATGTATGATGTTGCCTTGTATGATGCTGATGACTGTGTATGATATGTTCCTTATTATGATGTATGTTCATCTTTCCTGTGGCTTTACGTGTTATGTTAATGAACGAAATGAAAGTAGTATGTAATGTAAAGCGAAAGATAATGAAAAGAGGAACATGAAGTAAGAATGCATGCATTAATAAATAATAAAGTAAAGAAAGCCTTGCAAGCATAATATGTAGGGACATGCCATTAAAAGGTGTTAGCCCAATGGTGTGCGGGTTCACTACCCCGGGAGGATGCACATTGGGGTCTTTCTTTGTGATTGACCATCTGTAGAGCCCCATTGTTACATACCCTAGGTACTACGACCAGAGGTGCGATGCACCGTTATAGCTGGTCTATGATAGACCTAGGTCTAGTACCAGGAATAGCTGGGTATTGCATATAGCAGTGGTACACCTAAACTCTACCCTAGGTGCTATGATCAGAGGTGCGGAGCACCGTTATAGCTGGTCTATGATAGACCTAGGTCCAGCACCAGGAATAGCAGGGTATTATGCACCTAAACTCTACCCTAGGTACTATGACTAGAGGTGCGACGCACCGTTATAGCTGGTCTATGATAGACCTAGGTTTAGTACGAGAATAGCTAGGTAAAGTTTATGATTAAAGGAAAGAAAAGAGGTAATGATGAAAGAATGAAAGCATAAAAGATTAAAGAAGATAATAATGATATATCTATGTGTGCGTATGATGTATGATCCAATGAAAGTAAAGAACGGTTTAACAAAAGAAAAGTGTTTATTATAAAACTAGAACTCACTCAACAATGTGACTTTGATGTGTTTTCAATTGGCAGGTAATGATTGCTGAGGATGGCATGAGTGGCTACTCAGCTCTTT
Organism: Flaveria trinervia; assembly: GCA_025506515.1. Taxonomy (NCBI): domain Eukaryota; kingdom Viridiplantae; phylum Streptophyta; class Magnoliopsida; order Asterales; family Asteraceae; genus Flaveria; species Flaveria trinervia. The sequence goes on from CM046447.1 coordinate 75,593,361, forward strand.
TGGGATGATTCATTTATATAATGCTTTTGTGATGTAATGCAATAATGTAGTTGTAACTGATTAGTGATGTCTTATTTTGCAAAAGCTATTATATTGAAATGGAGTATTTTGTTTAAAGGTTCCGCTGCAACGTTTTTATGTAATATGATGAAAATATATGTTTTATGTGCAATGATTTACCAGTTGTAAGCGTCCCGGGAACGGGGCTTTACAGTGAGAGTATTGGGTATGACTAGTTTTTTTTTAATTTGTATAGTTTGGGTAACAGGTATTTGAGCTTGTAAACTTGTTAGGTTCATAAGTTATTTAAATTTTGGGCTTCTTATAATTTTGGTCATGTTATTTGGTATTTGGGTTTGTTAGTTATTAGCTTATTAATATTTTTATAAAATGTTATTTGGTATTGTGTGTTTGTTAGTTGTGTAGTTATTTAAATTTGGGTCTTAGTATAATTTTAGTCATGTTATTTGCTTACTTATTACTTATTAAGTTATTTATGTTATTTGATATGTTTGGTGTTAGTTGTTTAGTTAGTTATTAACCACATAACACAATCTCTAATATTAATACAAATTTGAATTGCCAATAAAACCTAAAAATTAAATAAAATAACCATTAAACAATCTCGTACTCTTCAAATCTTGCAAATAATACTGAAATCTTGCAAATAATGCTGAAATCTTGCAAAAAAAAACTTAGAAAGTAAAAAAAAATACCTTCAAGCAGCAAGCTAGTAGAAAGAATACCTTCAAACTTCAAAGATTCAAGGCTTCAAACGCGTAAATGGCAGCAACCCTAATTTCAAATACCTAATATTTAGTTCATATAATACAATTTCAAATTCATTTAATCTCTTATCTTTAATTCATATAACACAATTCATATCCTAACTTCAATACAAATCCTAATTGTCAATAATACCTAAAAATGAAATCAAATAACAAATAATCAATCTTCTACTCTAAAAATCTTTCAAATAACACTTAAATTAAAATGTAGAAATAATACCTTAAAGCTTCAAAGATTCAAAGCTTTAATGGGTAAATAGGTAGCAGTCAGCAGCGACCAATAGTGGCGGCAAGCGGTAGAGGCGGAGTCGCAGGCATGCAGCGGCCGAGCGCCGAGCAGCGGCAGACTCGCAGGCATGCAGCGGTCGAGCGCCCGAGCAGCGGCGGACTCGCAGGCGGAATTGGAGCAGCAGAATCACATTCAGTGCACAAGGAAGGGGAGCAGGCGAGCAGCAGGTTTTTTGGGGGGGTGTCCGAGTTTGTTAATTAAAATGGGAAAATGGGTTTTATAATGATTGGGCTACTAATTGGGTTTTAAAATAAATTAGGCTTTAAATTAATGAGTTTTTAATAAATTGGGCTTTCAATGTTATTGGATTTATAAAGTTTTTTTATAAAAGGTAATATTTTTTATAAAATATTAGACAACTTTTTGTAATATTTAAAATTTTCCATAAAGTCTTGAGTTTAAAATTTTTTTAGGGATAACGTAAAATTTCTCAGAGGTAACGTAAACTTTTTCAGGGGTAACATACAACCTTAAAACAACTTTTTTACACAAAAAACATAATTGTTTACACTACGCGTAAAAAGTTGAGGGGTAGCGGAGGCTACCCTCAACCATATGTAAGTCCGCCCTGACTATAGACATGGTATTTCAAGAATACTCGATAGCATTGATTGCACTCATAGGGCTTGGAGAAATTTACCTATGAGTATATGAGAGCAATATCATTGAGGCGATCCCGATGGTCCAATGGTCATTTTCGAAGTCATGGCATCACAAGATTTATGTTTTAAACATGCGTATTTTGTTGTTCTTGTTCAAACAACGAAATCAATGTTCTCTATCAATTCCACTCTTCATTTTCGAATTGAATGGAACCACTCTCATTTGTTCATTTCATGTTAAAGATCATCAATATAAACGTAGTTTCTATTTAGCCGATGGTACACATTTTTCTTGGTCAACTTTTAAGAAATCATATTCTTATCTTGTTAAGTACAAGGGGAGTTTTTCTTAAAAGCATAAGAGTCCACAAGAAAAGACATGGAATGAAATTTTGGTGTTTTAGAAGTGAAATGACAAATATTGTACGACCGACAAAGGCAATAAAGATTAGAAGTAAGCGAATGTACGGATTCATTATACTCCACAATATGCATATAAAAGACAATGGAAACGCTCTTTTTCGTTGCATATTCAAGACCCACCGACCAATCCAGTCACGAACGAAAATACAATGTTGAAGTTGTGCAATTATAACACACATGTGAGGCTTGGATTAGATCTCATGGAACACGTTGCAGAAAATGTGGATATCATGGTTTCAAACGAAGAAGAATAGTTAATTACTTTAAACTATTTTTATTTTTGAGTTATTTATTTTGTAACTTTTATAATTTAGTGGAAAATATGAATATTTTTAATTTAAAATATAAATATTTTTTTGTGGCATGGTGTGGCATGAGTGCCCACTTCAAATGTGGGTGTGTCATGTAGTTTGGTATGGTTTGATATGACACGTGATAAGTGGGTTTTTTTTTGGTATGGCGGGGGTTCATGGCATGAGTGCCCTCTCCGGCTTAAATACTAAACCCCTTGTTGGGTTCCATAATAAGTTTTGTTAATAGGTTCATCTTCTCATTCACCCTAAACCATCACTAGCAATTAATCCTTCGACAACTAAGAGCCTAAAGCACCACTAGCCACCTAGACATTGACCACCGTACCACCACTATGTTTTGTCCCACCTTGGAATCAACCTTTTTTCCGCCACCTAGCCCTACTACCTACCATTTGAGATCTTAGACTAGTTAAATCGCGACCACTCATAGGATGAAACACCACTGAGCTATCTCCCACAATGGAGCTCAGCGTGATGAAAGGCCTAATCCATACTTAGAATTCTCCTATTGTAACAAACTAGGTCATATGGTTGAGAGGTGCTTTTAAATCATAGGATACCCTTAAGGAAATAAATAGAAACGTAGTTCATATTTTGGGCAAGGATCAAAATTTGTAAACTTTTTAAATGCATCTTCTAGTAACTATGCTTTTGAATCCCAAGTGACAGCTTTAACAGCATATTAAATTTCAAAACTCTTTGGTTTCTTGAATGAAAAATCCAAGCATTGCTCGTCCAACCTAAATGGTTATAATACTTTTTGTTCATCCTTTCTAAATAAAAACATCTAAAGTGTTTCTTCTAGTTGTCACACTCCGACCGACGGCAAAATCATCGGGGCGGACGAATGTGAATCGATTGCTTATAGCACATTGTAGTAAATATGTTGAATATTGCAGGACCGGTGAAGGGGGTCACTTACAACACAATACAACAAAGAGAAGATTAACCAAACTTAATCAAACAGTAATCTGGATTAACCACAAGTGAGATACTAAGAACACAAGTAATATATGAGACAGAACAAAAGAACACAAGTGTATGGTTTTCAAGAATGTAGTATATTGCTTTCTCTATGTTCTATTACAAGTGTTACAAAGCATATTAGAAAGATACAAGAACATGAGATACTTATACTACACCCTACAGCCGGCTATACTTTGAAAACCAGCTGGATACAATTGACTAGACACAAACAAAATCAATTGTAGAATCAAAAGGCAGATTGCCTTTTGACTAGTGACTATGACATGCCATAGCTCACATCCTTATCTATTACAAAAAGGATAAAGTATATGAAGTAGAAAGTTACAGACTCAAGACCTCAATGTACAGTTACCAAAAGCATGGACCTTTTCACCAACTCATGTAAGTTGGTGACCTTACAGAGATGTAGCGGACTTGTGTCCAGCTTTATGGAAAAGTACATCAGATAAAGCATGTGTCAAAAGTCTTTGGAAGAAATCTGTCTTCATGATTTGAAGCTTTGGAAGACTTCGTCTCTGAGGCTTCGGAAGACTTCATCTTTGGCTTCAGAAGATATTGGTCTTGGCTTAGGAAGATTTCACACTTAGATTATTTCAATTGCATGTGTGAAACTTCCTAAGCATTCTTCTTCAATGCACTTGTGCAGCATGTAGGATAGACTTTGGATATTTGAGTTGCATCAGCCTCTTCATTAATCTCTACAAACTCCCCCTAGGCTGATGCTACCAAAACACTTAGCAGACTTTAGATATCAACAGTTCTCATTAGAATGATAACCAACCCTTTCTTCATGAGATGATCAGGATCTTTCAAACTATCAAAATGTCTTCTCATATCAAAGAGATCATGTAAGGCAACTAAAACATATCTTGCCATGTGTAAATGCCTTCAGTGCCTTGATCTCTAATAACATGCCATCTTTCTGGATTTGTGGTGTATGTCCAAGACAAGATGGGTCTTCTTGATGCTAGAGGAGCTATTTGAATTGAGTTGATGTAGCATCCTCTAGCTGCACATCCTCAGGATGTTCTGACTCATCCTGGGGTTTAGAAGAGGGTGCAGTCTTCTTCTTCTTTGGCTTTGGTTTAGAAGCCATCCTTTTCATTCTCTTTACAGGTTTTAACTGAGAAGACTGGCCTGCAATACCATATTCATATTCATTGTCTTTATCAGTTGGGACATCCTCTCTCTCAGGCTCAGAAGGAGAGGGAGGTTGACCCTGCTGTGGATCAGAAGATGAAGCTTGTTGAGTTTCAGCAGGAGGTCTAGGTTGTGTTGTCTCTAGTTGTTCAACCTTAACTTCCACTTTAGGTGGGGCTTGACTTGGAGTGGAGTGTAAGTCAATGAGCTCTCCACTTTTGATCTTCTGCTTGATCACCCTAATATGCTCATCCATAGTGGATAGAGAGATGGGGCCAAGTCTCCTTCCGAAGAATCCATATAGCTTCAAGAATCTCATCATCCTCTGCCTGTCAGCAGACTTCTTCATGCTCTTTTGGATGATGGCTCTTGATTTTGCAGCTTCTTCCCTTAGCTTTTTCTTAGTTGTCTTTCTGTCCTTGATTATCTCAAGTTCAAGTTGTTTTAAGTACTCAAACTCAACATAGTCAAAGGACAAGGGAAGAAGGGCTTCTGTCTGATAGAGGCCTGTGGCACTCAAGTAGTTGATCATCCTGATCCTATCTTCTTCTTTTTCTACTTGAGGTTCTTGTTGAACCACATCCTCTTATGTAGGACTTTCTTGAACTGGGGAGAGGGTAGGCATATGTTTGTACACTCTTTTCTTTCTTCAGCTCTTCTTTTATTTGTACTAGAAGCTCTGCATCTCCTGCCTCCTTCTTCTCCCTTGACCTTTCCAGGTCAACTAGTTCATTCAACTCATCTAAGTGGAGAGAAATGATACTGTCTATGTCATAGTTCCTTGTCTGTAGATAATTTATCCTGACTGCCCTTAACTCATCATTCTGAGTATCTGGTCTGGGGGTAGCCCTGATAGCAGACTCCATGAGTCTTGAAGACTCAGTAGAGGAACTTTCTCCCCTCAGCCTCCTTTTCCTCTCTCTCTCTCCTCCTCCTCAATCTCCTCAGATGTCATCTTTCTTTTCCCTTTGTCACTCACATACCTTTGTGACTCAGGGTGGAGAGAGCTTTGGCCTTCATTGCTTGATGCAGCTTCTGAGCTCTGGCCAGAAAGAGGTTGAGAAGCACCTTCACCAGCAGGTGTCTCAATAGGAGTGTGAATCTCTGCAGCAGTTGATGATGATGATGAGACAGGGCTCTTAGGTTCTGCCACTGGGCCTTCAGTCAAGGTTTCCTCTATGAAACTAATCTTAGGGTCTGCCTTAACATCCAGTTGACTGATGACATTGCCTGATTGCCTGAGTCTCCTTCTGAAGTTGAACTCTATAGTGATCCTGTCTTGGATTCTTTGAGCCAGCCTATCAGCTTGTCTTGAATTGCTTGGATTGACAAGTGGCATGTTGATTAGATCCAGACCTTCATAGTAGTTCAAAGTCTGAAAATTTAAGACTTCTTGCTGCCCTTGAACTCTTATGATGATTAGGGCTTTCCTGTTACTGTCATACATCCACCCAATGATGTGATTAGAAGATGGTGAAGATGACATAGCCCTTGGTATCCCATCTTCAAACAGACTATGTATGAAGGAGTCTGTGTAGTCCACATCAATGTGAATTTGAGGAGGTTGTTGAGGATGCACATTTTCAAGTGAGGATGGTGAGTCCTTAATGTCCACTCTCTCTGAAGAACTCCCAGGTTCTGTAGCTGAAATGACTTTCTCTCCCTTTTTGGTAGCATCACCCTCTTGCATAGGTGAGCTGGAAGATAGGTCAATCACATCCACACGTTCTTGTGTTCCTGGTTGAGCTCTTCTTAAGGGTCTCCCAGCTAGTTTTTCCTTAAGATATGAAATCTCAAGTTGCTGATTATTAATCCTGTTGTGTAAGGTAGTCACCTGAGATTCAAACCTTTGAGACTAAATAGGTGCATGTTTTAGATATTTTGTGCACCTTTAGTCTTAGATTCCCCTCATCTTCATCAGAAGAATCATTGGGGGATGAGATGATTGGACCAAAGTCCTCTCTCTCACCACCAGCTTCAGGTTCTTGGCTGCTGGATTTCCTCTGCTCATTGGCAGTCTCAGTTGAGATGACAGTGGCTGAGTTGCCATGGTTGAGGTCTTAATGATGTAATCACTTTCAGAAGTGAGAGCCTCTTCCATATGGACATCCTGAACAGGTTCAGAAGTGTCCACTCAGTGTAGGTGACTGAGGGGGCTAGAAATAGGAGCCTCAGAAGCATCATCTCTCTTTGAGTAGGGGAAAAGAAGAGAGAATCATGGTACTCACTGAAACCTAGATCTTCATCAGTATAGAAATCAAGTTTGGGAATTGGTTGGTGAGATCTATAGGCTGGGGATGGTAACTGTCCCCTAAAGGTTGATCAGTTGAGTGTGAGACTCAGAGTGATGGCTTAAGGCAGTTGGGCTAATGAGCTCATCAGGCTGAGCATGAGGAACCTCACACACTGATTCTTGAAGAGATGGGAGTGGTCTGCTCCTCAGGAGAAGGGAGCTCAGTGTCCACTTCTGCCTGTAAGGGTGAGTGTATGGGGACCTCCACAGACTGAATAGTCTGAGCAGGGGTTCGTTTGGATTTTCTTTGGTAAGTGAGGGTAATTGAGGCTGTGTGGGTGGTTGGGATGTAGCAGGTGTGGGTTCAACACTAGCTTGTGCTGCTAGGATGTCACCTTGAGCAATGAGCTCTAACATTTTTGGGACTAAGGCTGTTTCTACCCCAGAGAAGCCAACAGTGGGCTTTCTCAGTATTTTAAAGATGTCGGGCTTCATCTGTCCCAGTTTAAGAATGTTACATGTTTTCCTTAACTATGAGCCCAGTTCACAGTTAAGAATGTACTGGACATATCTAGGAAACATGTAATATTCTAAGGAGTCTAAGTTAGCAAGCAATTTGGTATAAACAAACTGAGAATACCTGAACTTGACCCCTTGAACCATTCCATGGATGATGAAGGAGAGATCCTCAGGAATCTGGTCCCATCCACCATGCTTGTTTGACAAGTTGTGGATGACCACATGGAGCAGGAATCTCCACTGGGATGAGACCTTCCTTTCCTAAAGGTCTTTATAGAGAAATCTCCCTCATATCCCATCTGCTCAAAGGAATGATTAACAGCTTCCTTTGGGAAGAACACCTCACCTTCTTCATCATCTAGCTGAAGATCCATGTTGATGATGGCCGGAGTGATGAAGACTGTTCTCCCCTGCACTGTGGCAAACAGTGCCTTCTCCCGTCCATTATGACCTCTTGGCATGTCTTCCAGAAATCAAGCAGTTGATCCTCATAGAGAGGAGGATCAATGGTTAGGGAGGTGAAGTAGTTGGACAAAGCTAAGAATCGATAAAACTCTGAGAAATGAGGATCTTTCTCAGAGCTTAACAGAGCAACCTGATTATGTTTCCTGTGTAGCTGCATGGTAAAGTTGGGATCATTTTATGAGCGAGTTAGCCATTGCAAGGTAGCTTAAAGATGAAGAAAGAAGGAAGAAAGAAATTTCAAAGAGAAATTGGGTTTTAGGTATGGAGGAAGAACAGATGATATAAAAAGGGGGAACCGTTGGGTTTATATGTGAGAGGGATTTTAGATAAAGTTTAATGAAAGAGGATAAACTTTGAAATCCGGATGTCGGTCCCACCTCTGAAAAAGTAGTTTACTTTTGCTCAAAAAGTAGTTTTCTTGGAAATCAAAAAGCTTCCGAAGGTAAATATATCGAAGTTTAATTAAAAAGCTTCCGAAGCTAGAATGACTTCGGAAGAATTTCTTGAGAGTTTTGAAAATTTTGCTTCGGAAGAGAAATTAAAACTTGATGCTTTGTATATAAAACACAAGCTTCCGAGAGTTAATTTTGCTTCGGAAGAAAATAGTCCTTAAAAATAAATAAGTGTCTGAGACAAGTGAAAACTTCTTCGAAGGTAAATTTCTTAGACAGTTATTTATTTTGAAGGCATGATTTGCTTCCGAAGTTAAAAGCATAACTTCCGAAGGATCAAAAATTGTCAAAAATCTAAGGAAGGTCTTCAAAAAAATAATTTTATCCAGAGAAAACATGAGCTTATGAAAGTGATGAACTAGACAACTTAGAACACACATAATTTAAGAAATAATAAGAATTAGTTCTAAGAAAAACTTACTCAAAGTTGATCATCCCAATAGCTGCTATTAGATATTTAAATCTCTGTTCATCAAAAGCCTTTGTAAACAGATCAACATATTGTTCATCTGTGTGAACTTTGACTAGTTTAATTAATCCATTTTCATGGTTATCCCTTATTAAATGATACCTGATATTGATGTGTTTGGTCCTTGAGTGTTGCACATGATTCTCTATGATTGTAATAGCACTATTGTTGTCTATGTGAATGAGAGTCTCCTTGAAGTTTAACCCATAGTCCAGCATCTGATTCTGAATCCATAGCACTTGAGTACAACAGCTTGCAGCAATAATATATTCGGCTTCAACAGTTGATGTAGAGACGCAGGATTGTTTCTTGCATTGCCATGAGACAACCCTTCCACCAAGAACTGACTCCCCCAGATGTAGACTTTGCAATTATGTTGCAACCACCATAATCACTATCTGTATAGGCATACAAATTGAAGTCAGGATTCTTTGCGTACCATAACCAAGTGTTGAGGCACTTTGAGGTATCTAAATCCTCTTGACAGTGATGAGGTGAGACATCTTAGGGTTGGCTTGATATCTTGCACAATGCATGTAGCAAACATAATATCAGGCCTGCTAGCATATGATACATAAAAGACCCAATCATAGCCCTGTATAAGTGTTCATCTACACACTCCCCCTCAAGATCAGGTCAAAGGAGTGGTTTCTGCTATGGGTGTCTTAGCAATCTTACAATCAGTCATGTTGAATCTCTTGAGTATGTCCTGAACATACTTTGACCGACTTATGAAGATGCCATCTTCAACTTGCTTCACTTGAATTCCCAGAAAGAAATTGAGTTCCCCTATGGCACTCATTTCAAATCTGTCTTTCATCAGCTTCTTAAAGTCTTTGCAGAGCTTTGGATTAGTTGAACCAAGATGATGTCATCCACATACACTTGAACTAGCTGAATGTCATTTCCTTGTCCGTTGATGAAGAGAGTTCCATCTATAGTACCTCTCCTGTATCCATGTTTGCAAAGATACTCAGACAGTGTCTCATACCACTTCTTGGGTGCCTGATGCAGCCCATAAAGAGCTTTGTCAACCTTGTAGACATAATCAGGATGATCAGGATCTACAAAACCAGGTGGTTGTTTGACATATACCTCTTCATCAATCACTCTATATAGAAAAGCACATTTTACATCAAGCTAAAAGACCTTGAAGTTCTTGGATGCAACAAATGCTAATAATATCCTAACAGCTTCCAGTCTTGCTACTGGAGCAAAGACATCAGTGTAGTCAATCCCTTCTTCTTGTGAGTACCCTTGAACAACTAGTCTAGCTTTGTTCTTGATGATAATGCCTCTATCATCTTTCTTATTCCTAAACATCCATTCGGTTCCAATGGTAGTCTTCCTATGAGGAAGAGGACAAAGGTTCCAAACTTTCTGCCTTTTGAATTGAAGCAGCTCTTGTTGCATAGCCTCAACCCAACTTCCATCCTTTAGAGCCTCATCAACCTTCTTTGGCTCTATCTAGGATAGGAAACAAGAGTGAATACAAACATTTGCTTCATGGGTTTGTCCTCTTGTTCTTACCCCTGTGACAATATCTCCAATGATGTTTGTGGTGGGGGTGAGACTTGTGGATTCTAAGCTGAGGGATCACAACAAGTTACCAAGAAGGATCTAAATTAGAGAAATTTAGATCTGGCATAGATGTTTCTCCCACCACATCAGCACACTTTTCAAGGGAAACTTGATCCAAGCATTGTGTGACATCATTGATGTTCTCATCTATAATGTGGTTAGTAGCATCAAGAAATTCTTGATCACTGTCACCACCACCATTGTTGTCTTCTACAATTAAGATGTTCTTATCTGGTTGTGGAGCCTCTGGGCTGGAATTTGAAGGCATCCCAGATGTATCAGCTGAGTTTGTCATTGTAGTGCTGATAGACACTCATTTGCAGATGTAGTTCCAACTGGAGCTGAAGATGTGTGACTTGAAGATCTTCTCAGCTCAAATCTTGGATCAGGATCACCTGTATTTAGATTTTGCATATCCATTTGTGACCATGCCCCTTCCAGAAATGTAACCACCTTCATCTCCTCCAAAAGCAACTGGTCCTCCATCAATCCTTTCAAAGTTCTGGAGTAGTGACCTATTGCCTGTCATGTGCCTGGAACAACCACTATCAATGATCTAGACATTTTTGTTTGTCTTGAGTTGTCCCTGTACAACGAAAATGATTAGTTACATTTGGAAACCCAAGCCTTGCTTGTCTTGGGCTCGGAAACAGAAGGTAATGCAACAGTAATAAATCCTATGGTTGTGCTAAGAGGATCTTGAGCTGTTGTTGATGGAGAATTCTCAGTCACTTGGTCTTTCTTAGACTTCCACACCACCTTGGAGTCTTGGACTTGACCTTCAAAACTTCGGAAACTTTTAGAACTTTGGAAGTTTTGATGACTGAATCTTCGAAAGATTATGCAGACACTGCAGCAAACTTCAGTGCTTTGGAAGAACTCCTTCTTCCGAGACCAACTTCTCTTCCAAGGGTAATTTTCCACTTGCCTTCTTCTTAGATTTGGAGCTTTCGAAGGAAACAAATTTTCCTTCCGAAGCTTGAATCTTCATGGAACTCTTTGAAGTCTTTGTCTTGGTCATATGAACAGTACCTTTAGGATTGTATGGACAATCCTTAGCAATATGAGTGGTACTTTCACACATGACACACAATATTTTCTTCTTCACAAGAGTCTTCAGCTGGGAACAAGACTGTCTTTGGTCACATCCCTTCTCCACCTTCATCTTTGCAGATTCTGAGACAGTCCTTTTGGGCTGAGAACTATTCTTGGAGTTTAATGGTCCAGACTATGCAGTAGTGGTACACAGTAGATCAGTCTTCTTCTTGCTACTGAGATGATTTAAACAAGAACCAGAACTCTTAGCAGAAGAATTTTGGTTGATGTCTTCAGTCCTTATTACTTCAAATCCTGCAGAGATGAAAACTTTTTTCTGCTTAGAGTCAAAAGTAGCCTTGATCTCTTGAGCTTTCCTTGCCTTTCTTTTGCTCTTTCTGATCAAGTTCTTTCTCATGGACTTGGTCATCACAGTCTTCTTCTTCTCCTCAGAAGGATAGTGGCCCTTCTTAGAATCCTCCTCTTCACTCTTCTCAAAGAAATTCTTCACTATCTCTTCTTCATCCTCTTCACTCATAGGATCTATTAGAGGAAGCTCATCTTCACAAATTCCACACCTAGGAGGTCTTACAGACAAGATTATGTGTGGAGGAGCTATCTCATTGGATCCCAATCCCTGCCTATTTTGATAGCACACCTTGTTGTGCAGGGATGAGGATATCATGTTATTGAAGGTCTCTTCTTCAAGAACACTTTTTCTGCCCTGGCTTTGCTGATCACAAGCACAGCCTCGCACTCAGTTAGCTTGGTTATGAGATCTTTGATTTGAGTCCTAAAATTTGTGTGTTCATGTTTTAGAACTGAAATGGTTTTCTCTAGGTCCTCTATCTTCAGTTTATAATCATTTTCAGACTTTCTAAAAACAGATTTTAAAATGTTTAAGGACTCAAGGTCATATCTCATCTCCAAGTTATAAGATCTGTATATATTGACTTTAGCAATGCATTCAGGGGTACAGAGATGTTCCAATACCTTGGCTTCATCATGATCTACCATCAATGCTTGGTTTGGAGAAGCATCTTCCACCTGAAAGCTCCAGTCAAAGCCTTCTTCTTAAACAGCAACAGCAGCCTACTACTTTGACTTCTCATTCTGGAAAGCTTTGTCAGTGTAGTTAGGTCTGGACTGTGTTTGGCCACCACTTGTTTTAGGTACCATACACTCTCTGGCAAAGTGGCCCATCAAGTTACAGTTGTAACACTTGACTTTCCTTTGTCCAGGCCAAACTTCCCACTGGTTGCATTGCTGAAAACTTCCTTCCAGTCCTCTTGTAGAACTTCTTGGCTCTGTGAGTGAGAAGAGCCATCTGCCGGATTATTTCCACGTATTCAAGATCATCTGGATGAATACAATCCAGGTCTTCAAGAGTGAAAAGAGAGTTGCCACAACTTTCATCAGAAGACACAAAAGCTTGAGAAAAGCTTGTCTCTTGGAATGGGCTTCCTTGAGTGTAGTTCTTCCTTGGTGTCTCTGGGAAGGTGATGAAAGAACCCTTTGGTGAGTTGTTAGGGTAGCATATGAGATGATGTTTGGGTTCTATGCTATCCCTTTCAACCACATGTAGGGCTGAACCCATTTGATTGTTGGAGTTACCAGATGAACCTTGCATGTTCATCTCCATCTGGTAGCCACTGAGAATCTCATATAACTCTGTCAGAGTAAGAGTTTTGAGATTTTTAGTTCTCCTGATCACCACACAGTAGTGTGTCCACTGCCTAGGAAGTGAGGACATGAACTTCCTTACAATGTCTCTGTTCTCAAGAGAAACTCCTCCATCCATAAGGGTATCCACAATCTCAACATACCTGAAGTATTGCTGAGTCATGGTTTCACCTGTTTTGAAGGTGAAGTTTTCAAAGTGCTGCTTCAGGAGATCCTTCTTGTTCTCCTTGATTTCAGAGGAACCCTCATACATCATTTCAGTGCATCTCACAGCTGCTTAGCTGTTTTGCACTTCTTAAAACCTCTGTACACAGAGTTTGGAAGGGCGGTTTGAAGGGCTATCATGGCTTTTCTATCAATCTCTACTCTCTTCCTATCTTCATCAAAATAGTTAGCCACATCCTTTGGGATCATACCAGCACCAGTAGCAGAGGGGGTGCTAGGTATGAAAGATCCATTTTCAATAGACTCCCATATTCTTGAATCAAGAGACCTGATGAAACCTTCCATTCTTAAACACCAAGTATCAAACTCATCAAGAGTGACCAGTGGGGACTTGTTCATGGTTCCAGTTTTCATATCAGTCTTAGAAATGACTGCCATTTGAAAAGTTGAGTATTTATGTATGTGAGGGATCTTAAGATGGGGAGATCTTATATCAAAAGCTTGGAAAGCTCTGATACCAAATGCAGGACCGGTGAAGGGGGTCACTTACAACACAATACAACAAAAAGGAGATTAACCAAACTTAATCAAATAGTAAACTGGATTAACCACAAGTGTGACACTAAGAACACAAGTAATATATGAGACAGAACAAAAGAACACAAGTGTATGGTTTTCAAGAATGTAGTATATTGCTTTTTTATGTTCTATTACAAGTGTTACAAAGCATATTAGAAAGATACAAGAACATGAGATACTTATACTACATCCTACAGCCGGCTATACTTTAAAAGCCAGTTGGATACAATTGACTAAACACAAACAAAATCAATTATAGAGTCAAAAGGTAGATTGCCTTTTGACTAGTGACTATGACATGCCATAGCTCACATCTTATCTATTACAAAAAGGATAAAGTACATGAGTAGAAAGTTGCAGACTCAAGACCTTAATGTACAGTTACCAAAAGCATGGACCTTTTCACCAACTCATGTAAGTTGGTGACCTTACAGAGATGCAGCGGAAAGGTGTCCAGCTTTATGGAAAAGTACATCAGATAAAGCATGTGTCAAAAGTCTTTGGAAGAAATCTGTCTTCATGAGTTGAAGCTTCGGAAGACTTGTCTTTGAGGCTTCGGAGGACTTCATCTTTGGCTTCGAAAGATATTGGTCTTGGTTTTGGAAGATTTCACACTTAGACTATTTCAGTTGCATGTGTGAAACTTCCTAAGCATTCTTCTTCAATGCACTTGTGCAGCGTGTAGGATACACTTTGGATGTTTGAGTTGCATCAGCCTCTTCATTAATCTCTACAAATATTGTCTTTAACTTTGACTAAGTCCAAATCCTAAGTGTGCATTTAGAAGTCCACTAATCTTCATTCTTGAAATCATATGAGAAAGTAACGAGCCAGCTAACGAATTAGCCCGTGAGTAAACACAGGTTTGAATACATATATAGATTGATTCAATTATTACAAACAATTCAATTCACATGGCAATATCAAGACTTATAATGCAATTGTGTAACATAAAAGAAAAACCAACACAATCAAACCTAATGACTGAATTGACTTGGTCCACAGACGAAGCCTTATAGAATGAATGATTTCGGTTTCAATCACCACACGACTAAACAAGGGGGGTGGGTTTGTCAAACCAATAGATATATCATTGTTACCATGGTTGCATGAATTAATGATTGTGTTCTCATATAGTTTATCCAACTATGCACACATAATTGCAAGTAATAACATAGCACGTCTTGAGTTGAATTTAGAATGAAATAGAATAACAATGATTAACAATGATTGAATATTGAATCACATGATTTTCCCAAAATATAAAACATATAAAAATGACAATGAATACTCACATTGTATAATGATAGTTGTAGAGTACATAAGAAAGCTTGGATGTTCAAGACTCAAAGGTGATATCCTAAAGTATAAAAAGAATTATTGCACCAATTTTAGATTCTGGACAGAATGTTGGTACGTTATTTAACAGGTTTTAAAAATAGCAAATGGTTTCATAAAACTATAAAAATTTACAGTTGCCTGGTTTAGAGTCTCCCGGACAACTCTCATTTAGAAACATTTTAATGAAAAGATCTGTAAATAGGTCAAACAGCAGCACAAGACAGAAGGTGTTGAAATACATACTTATCTTGTGAAGACTATTGTTGAGTCGTCCGATTGAGTTTGAAGACATATAACTATCATTAAAAAGGTAATTCAACAAACTTAATATTGGAGTATGATTTTACTAAAATTTAATTTGTTATGACCAAGTTATGTTTAATTGAACTCAAACTATATTCTACCAAAATTATAGTAAGGTATTTGTGTGTACTTTTAAAATTATTAAAGCATGAAATGGGTTAGAACAAATTTATTATATCGATATATGGTATATTAGATTTCATTTGAGTTATAAAAGAAATTCCATGACTTCATCATAGCCATCATTTAGAGAAATATCTTGTGGAATAGCCGAATGTGACGGCATAGACGTCCATATGCAAACAGGATTCTTTGTTTACGTTAGCGTGTTGTTAGCTTGTTTTAGGACCGTTAGTGATTGTTATAAGGTTAGTGAATGTTAGAAGGTTAATGATCAAATGATAATGATTAAAATTAAAAGAGATTAAGTAGAAGAAAGAATAAAAGTAAGAACATAAAGTCATGAGAACAATTGGATGTTAGGATAATTGAAATAATATAGAAATGCATTATATAAAAACAATATAAGATTATATTAGTATTAGAAAAATTTTGAAATTTCTTGTAAAATAAAACTCTTAAAATTGATCAAAACCAATAGATGAAACAAAGATATGTGAGTGATATTTTTTGAAAAATTAGCAAATAAAAAGTGATGTTAAATCTTGCTTTTATAGTTGAGGTTAGGAGAAGGTTATGAATGATGTTAATGGTGAGTTACAAGCATTTCAAAAAGGGGTTATGATTGAAATTTGAAATAAATATAAACTTAAATTAAAATAAATAAATAATAGAATTATTACAATTTAAACTCTAAATATATTAAAACCTAATTTTAGTTTCATCATCTTATTTTTCAAAATCTTTATAGACTTTATAACTCACAAAAACTTTACAATTTGATTATTTATTTTAACTGAATATTCAAAATCTTATAATATTAATAACCTTTTATAATTAAATTTATAAATTATAAAGTTTAAGTTAAATTGACTACGTTACACATTTATTGTTTTTGAAACATAAAAATAAATAAAATAATTAAATAATTAAATAATGAAGGAGATTATTATGCAATGTGTGCAGCCACATGTGAAATCTTGTGGTTGTCTACTATCCTAAAAAATTAAAAGTGCATGTTTCTTTTTCTGTCAAACTGTTTTGTGAAAACAATGCTGCTATTTTTATAGTAGCCAATCTAGTTTTTTTATGAGCGCATAAAACGTATTGAAATTAACTGATCTTTGAAATTAACCGATCTTTGAAACTAACTGATCTTTGAAATTAACCGATCTTTGAAATTAACTGATCTTTTCTTAGGGAAAGTTTTCCTCTTGAGTGATTAAAACCATTGGAACTTATTCCGAACAACCTACTGAGTTATTTACTAAGGGTTTGTTATCCATTCAACATGATTTTTTATGCAATAAACTTCTACTGCTTGGTGTATTTGGATATTGAATTAAGAGATGCAAATATATGGTGCGTAATTCATATCCAAATATACTCTTTCTTTTGTATAGGTTTCTGATTATATCTTATTTGTTCATTCTTAATCCATTTTACTTGGGTGGGTCTTTTTTCTGTTTTTTTGTTAATTCTTAATCCATTTTATTTTTAATCTATTTTATTCGTATAGATTATTTTTAGCGACATTCTACGTATTTTTTTATCTTAAGTTTCAACTTTTATAATGGAATCTACTCAACTTGATATGCTTCTTTTTAAGTTCTATGAAAAAATACTAATGTTTGATTTTATTTATGGTTTAGTAAAACACATCAAATACTTCGGTTGAGTTACGTATGTCATATACACCCACTCAATGTGCGGATTCACGACAACTTTTAAATGTTAGTTTTTTTTTTCACGAGTTTACACCACCATCACAATGCACGGGTCTTACAAACTCGTTCTCTCTTAAAAATCATAGACCACTCCAAATGTCCGGATAGGCCAACGACCAAGTCCTCCTCTCTCTTCCGCATATGTAGTTGTATGTCCTTCACTTCAAACACCACCCATTACACATGATCTTAGATAGAGAGCCGGTTTAAGTTGTCGATTAATTCAATATATATATAGATGGACATATTTACACATCCTTATGCTCATCAAACTATAGAAAGAAAACCATCTAAACACATTCACACCACCTCCATAATTTACCACAAATGTATGCAACTCACTCTTGGCATGTCATACATGAAGTCCCTCCTCATTTCCTTTTCATTGACCACTAGCCCATAAAACTTTAGCTAAAAGACAGACCATAGTCGAAAATATTGCAACTTATTTGTAAAAGATGAGTCATTTTTTCTCTTTTCTTGCTGAAACATGGACCATGGTAGCAGTTGGGCTTGTGACGATTCTTTCAACTCATGCTTGCACTTCTTAATAGCCTGCGGAACTCTGGGAGACTAATCTTTCCATCTTGGTCAATGTCAGCTTCCTCTAAAAGCGGGTATATTGACCCTCTTAGACCCGTAAGCTGCAAAATCAATATTTAGCAGAAAATTGAGCAAAGTATTTGAAAATACATGAATGATTAGACACGCAATTCAAACTTGATAACTAATTCTACAAAAAGGCTACTTCAGTTTTCTATTTGTGAAAAACTGCTGTGATATTGAAAAATTTAAAATGTAGGATGTTTGAGATCAAGATAGCTTACCATTTTGAGTTCTTCAGGGGTTATATATCCATCTTTGTCAACATCAAATTTCTCAAAGGCAGCTTTGGACATCTTATGCCATTTTTCGCTGTTATGTTCTTCTAACTGGTGAACATGAAAAGTAGCAGCTACAAACTCAGTGAAATCCACAAGCCCGTCTGTGTTACTATCAATCTGTGTCACAACATTTCAATAAATTGGGAGTTCTCTTGGATGTGCATTTTAGAAGTGATAATATGATATCAAATAATCATAAGTAACAGTAATAAAAGGATCTAAATTTGAAAACTTACAGCTTGCAAAATCTCCAAAACACGAGTCTCTTTCATCTTCCATGGAATGTCCTTAGCAAGAGCCTACCATAAACCGGGCAGATTTCACATTTTATCGCGATTCACATAATTATATAAAATAAAAAAGTAGCAAGACAAAGAAAATAGAATGTGAAGTAAACACACCTGTCTCATTTCCTCAAGACTAATAGAACCATTTTTGTCTACATCAATGGCCTGAAACTGATCTTTGAGATTAGATATCTCTTCATCATCAAGAGTGCTAGCCAATGCCTATTGTCACATCAAAATATGATCTTTTATCACTTAATACTCACAATTCAGCACACATAAGAGAGAGAGAGAGAGAGAGAGAGAGAGATATGAAAACAAATTCTTACCCGTAGCGCAATTTGTTTTAGTCGACTATATTTCACAAACTGACGCATGTTGGATAGAACAGAAATGTCAAGAGGAATCATAGAAGCATTTCCATTTACTCTAACCCATGGATGTGCTGCAAAAGTTTTATACATCATCAATATCTCCTAACAAACTCATAAGTGAACAAAATTTTAAAAAAAAAAAGATTTAAATAGTGTATATACTTACATAGGGCCTGTGCAGCAGTAAGTCTTGCTCGGGGATTTTTCACTAGTAATTTCCTAACAAAATCTTTAGCACTATTGCTAATAGTGGGCCACGGTTTGCGCCTAAAATCAGGCTTACTTCTTAATACCTCTCTAAAAATACCATCTTCGGTTCTATCCCAAAAGGGTCTACGCCCACATAAAAGAATGTATGTGATCACACCAATACTCCAAACATCAGACTCTGGGCCCGATCTACGCTTCAATACTTCAGGGGCAACATAATAAGCACTACCAACTATATCCGTAAACTTCCTTCCTGCATCAGTTACACATATTTCCAGCCAAAATAGACATATTAGAAGTGGTCATGAAAACAATAGCAACATTAGATAAATATCAAAATGGACTTTGGTATTGTACTCACCAGGTCGTATAAAGTCTGACAGACCAAAATCCGTAGCCTTTAAGGGTGAATCTTCTTTTGGGGATTTGAAAAGAAAGTTCTACATATTTAGAATACATATGTAATGTTTGTTTTGTGAAAACTACAAAAATTTGTACAACAAATAGGTGTTTTGATGTGAGTTTTAAAAGTGATTTTGTAATAATCACTCGTAATAAAACCGTATATGTAATAAAACCCTCTAGCAGGGACACGGTAGGAAATCATTGGTGATGACAATGGGCAAATAGGTAATTTCAGCTTGGAAAGTTTAAATTTTTAACTGGAAAGAGTCTTAAATTTTATAACCTCGGGTTTCATGTCGCGATGTACCAAACCATGTAAATGACATTCCGCTGCAACTTTCAGCATCTGCCTTACAACGATTGCTGCATCTTTCTCAGTGTAACGACTTTCTTTTCTGTAAAACAAAGAACAAATATTTTAATTTTATTGTTCCCGATAATAGGGTACAAAAAGAAACAAATATGATAATGGGTCCCATATTGTATATAAACATCAAAGAATGAAGAAACTTGTATATCCAAATGGAACCTAAATATCCAAAATCTTCATACTGTATATATATACACATCATTTGACTTACGAAGTCAAATGGAGTAGTTATCAGTTTTGAAATTATGCATGTTCTATAAACTTTCGAGCAAATATAACGAAATACTACTGACTAAAGGACTCTAGCTTCAAATCCATGAAAATTCTGAATTAATTATCAATTTAGAAAATTGAAGTTTTGACCTCAGAAGTCAACATATAGAATAGAGGGATTGCATTTCATGTCTACAAGATGAGAATCTTACTTTGACAAAATCCGGTCCAGCAACTCACCACCCTCACATAACCTGAAACACACGTCTTCAAGTCAACTTCCAGCATGTTTTTGATTTTGCAAAGATATAATGTCATCAAAGGTGATTAAAAAACCAAATAATAAAGCAAACTCAAAACAAACTTACTCCATGACAATATATACAAAGGAATCATCTTCAAATGCATTATAGAACTTAACCACATTCTCATGACCGGTTAAAGCTTGTAAGATTTTGACTTCTCGTTTAACATCTTCAACGGCAATTGGAAGAACCATCTGTTTCAAAAGTGCAAAAAAGGGTCTTAAACTACTATGTTTTACAGTTAACTTCATGATTTGTAATTATGCCTACTCCCAAACACAAAGTCTAGATATCCATAATTCTGATCTGTTATTGTAATTATGCTGCAAACCACTATAGCAAACAATAGGATGATTAAAAAATAAATAAAAACGACTCTTTGGTGAGGAATTCAAAAACCAAGAACATGATTATTACAATGTTATGTATGAAGCCTTGTTCTTGGATTATACACCCAAAATGTTGAAAGCTTGCAGATTTTCACATGTGAAAACCATAAAAATAACCACAAACTAGCTAAAAGAAAACCAAAAAAGTACCAACATTCAGAACCAAATGGCACGAAACTACCTTATTTTTATCGATTTTCTTGACAGCAACACGATCTCCCTTAGCTTTATCAACAGCAGCATATGTATACCCAAATTGACCATGACCCAACAATTTTCCAATTGTATATTGCTGATAAAAATCCTTAAGATAACCAAAATCCGTTCTTTTCCCGCAAGGAACCCCTTTTTCTGACGTTTGGGCAAACCCTTAATCTTTGCTTTATGTTGCTTATAGTAACTATCCTGTTTTTGAAGTTGATTCTTGTTGGGTTCTTTCTTAACATGCAAATTGGCATTACACCCACCTCCATCATGCTTCCCGTGAGGATGATTTTGCTGGTGTTCATCAGGGTTGTCGCCACCGCTTACAGAGGGGGCATTGCTGTTGAACCCACTGATCTTGGTGGTCGAAAAACAGATACCCATATCTTCAAATCGATCAAAACGATGGAAAATGAAATCTTTGATGAGGGTTTTTGATAAAATCGAAAATCTTTTTCACCTATATACGAAAATCTTCGATGCAAGTGAGGAATAATAATAAAAAATGGTGGAGGAAATTGTGTAGTAGATTGGTGGAAGGAGGGGGTGATGGTCAAGAAGACTTTTTGTGTGTTGAAGAAGATGAAGACGAGGACCCCCTCCTCAAAGAATTTGATGTTAACAGCTTGTAATGGTAATGGTGTGCATTCAAGTCGCATGAAGAAATAAAAATCGACGAATTGATACCCCCAATGAGACTGGGGGCCAATGGAATCGATCTTCATTTCTTGTGTTCATACGATCTTTTCTGAATTTATCATTCCCCCAAAATGAGGATTGCACTCTTTCGCGTTTCGTTCAGGTTCCGAGATATTCGGAGTTTGGCCGTTGATTACTTGATTGTAAGAAAGCCGTTTTGATTTTTTTTACTAAATTACATGAATCGTTTTTAAGCTTTTCTTGAATTTATCTTTTATTTTTTATTGAAAAATTACTATGTTTAGTTCAAACGTGTGTTAAAACATAGCATCTTTGATCAATTGGTCAAACGTTTCTTATTTTGTTCTGTTAAAAATTACCAATGACAAATTTACCTTTTAAATAAAAAAACAAAAAAAATATAAAATTACTGAACAACCTTTCTTTAATATAGTTAAACTACCAAAACATTTCTAACACTTTCTTACACCACTCCGGTCATCTTCTCCTATAAACTTACCACTTTTTTTATTTATTAATTTCTCAAGAATTAATAAGCAAAAATAAAGAGAAAATAAACAGTACCAAACATGCATATAACCTAATAGAGTTTGAATAAACTTAAATGTTTTTTTAATAACAAGCTAGTCTGAGTTTTACATATTACGCTCAAGCTGATTTATGAGCCATGACATGCTTTTTCTTTCTAGAAATTTATTTAATCTATTAAATATATATCTAAGAAATTATTATTGTAGATTATGATAATATTAACCATATATGATATGTATATATAAAAGGTATAATTAAGCCAAGTTCAAGTTGTAAAAATAAGTTTCTAAACAAGCCGAACTCGAGCTTGCTTAAGTAAAAAAAAGAGTGGAGTCAAGCTCGACTCTTACACTCACTAGATATGAGTAATTTGATAAGTTATAAATTTTATAAGTAATAATTATCATAATAATCAGTGGTCTTCTGATTCAAATGTTTGAAGGTGATGGTTAGTGTTTGGAATCTTTTAGATATCATGTTCTTTTTAGGTATTATGTTCGAAACCCATGTCAAAGAAGTTTTCCCACGGTGGTGGATTTCCTCATTAATGGTGTTTTTGAGTGAGTCAAGCCTGAAGCTATAAAATTAGTATGTATGGTGGAAATTTCGTTTCAGGGGAAGGTTCATTTGGGTATCGGGGCAGTTTCGAAGGTCGTTTAAAAAAATATTGTGATAATAAAGGTATTATTTGAGTATTGAACCTATCTACATCTTTTAAAAACATTCAGAATCAAGACACTTGTCTCCAAAGTTCAAGACCAAAGACACGTATCTGCTGAGATCATGTTGTTGAAACATCCATACTTAAAAACAAAGCTGGTGGTCATCTTTAAAGCTTAGGCTCGAGACAAATTGATTTTTTCGATATTCAACATGTAAATTCGGATGTGAAAATGACCTTAACTTTAAGATGATTTTAATTTGGAATTGGACCTAGGAGACTATGGGGGTGTGTGAATCAATACGAGCAAATAAATGCTAAATATGCGATTCTTATGGGAGGAGAAGTGAGTGACTAAGTGTAGGTGTAGTCGAAATTTCTTAAAAGTTGCATCAAAGACCATTCCATCTTCAAAATAAGACCATTCAAACTGACTTATCGTGCATGAAGGTCTAGACAAGAGTCCATGACCATGGCCCACGAACCATATTGTCACTTATATATTTATATCATAGTAATTTTAATTATCAATTGGCAATATATTAGTGAGATGTTTCATTTGTTAAATTGAAAAAGAAAACACGTTTAATTGAAATCTAAAACAAATTATAAATTAAAATAATTATCTTATATTTTTTTAAAGTAAAAGAACTAAAATACTTATTAATTTTCAGATAGTAAAATTATTATGTCAAAAAAATTGTATCTTCACGCTTCTTTTAACATAAATGCCATCATCATCTTCATTATCATGTTTATTGTCGTCACCACCACAACCACCATTATCGCCTCACAACTATGACAATAATCATCCTGCAAGTAAATACTATCATATATAATCACTCCCTCTACAACGAATGATTCCACCACTACCATCACCTCCTCACAATCATAAAATTTCAATGTCTCCACAAATCACAAACATGATTATTTTTTTCAGTCAAAGGAAAAATTCTAGTTGTTTTGATAGATTTCAGATATAAAAAAACGTATGTTGAGTCAAACCTCTCTTAATATTTTGTTAATGCTAACAATTTAAGTCTGAAAATATCTTCCTATATTTTCTACAATTAAATTAATGTACATTAACCATCTCTTTCGACCTCTTAAAAACCCACTAACCATCTATGATTAAAAGTTTGTGTTTTAACCATGTAAACCGTTCTAAAAAATAACCTTTTGTTTAATTTTTCCATAAATGAATTACAACATCATAAGTTGACCTAGCAATTCTATTCAATAGATTAGATAACAAGTTAAAATAAGTAGTTTTAACGCGAACAAGATGCCAACATCTATTCTTTTGATTGTTACATAATAAGTGTGTGAAATATGATAGAAGCGATATTATAAAATTGAAAAAAAAACTTATTTCGCTAAAGAATATATTGTTTTTATTTGTATCTTTTTCAATTCAGTAATATAATTAATAGTTATATATAAACAACAAATCGATATGCATAGCATTATCGACATGGCATCTACTTATTATTGGCATCTCCCATACAATAAATCTGCTAACAACTACTAACATTTCTTAGAACTCTTCATTCTTCAAACATGTAATATTATTCTTATTCTTATATGACATAAAAACAAAGCAAATAAGTGGCCAAGACAAAAACATGATGGACTTTCTAAGCAAATATATTTTCGATCGGTTTCACTTTCAAGGAGTCTTGTTGTGCCTCCTTGGCTAGCTTCTTGAGCCGAGCCAACTCGAGATCCGTACTCATCTTCTTCTTGTACATTTCCATGAAAGTCATAGGTGCTTCCAATATCGGTTTCTCTCCTTCATTCACCTTCAACGGATATACAATTGCCTCTGGGGCAGGGTTTTGAAACGTTGCGATTGATAGCCGACTTGTGTTTGAGTTGACCACTGCCTGGTGGTCCGCGTTCTTGAACCTCCCATTGCTCAAATACTATCTCAAAAACACAAATTTTGTTATTTTTAAGTCAACGAGTGACAATTATATTAAGTAATCGTAAAAATAAAATAAAATAAACACTTACGTGACCATGATCACCAAGATTAACCACGAAAGCCCCTTCAATGGGCTCAACCGTGATCCAGCTCTTACCATCATCACGTGTCGCTTGGAGCCCGCCAACTTGGTCCTGAAGCAACAACGTGATCGTTCCCGGATCCGTATGTCGTTTCAGGCCCAATGTCAGGTCAGGCTGCGGACACTTGGGGTAGTAATTCACCACCACTTTTTGGTCCATATCAACACAGGCTTTAGTTAGGGCCTCTTTTTCAAGGCCCATTGCCTCAGACAACACCTCTAGCAGCTTGCAGGCCAGGCCCATCAACTCATCGCTATACTTCTCAGTTACAGCCCTCCACTCTTTGGGCTTATCGGGCCACCTTGAGTAGTCTCTTGCTTTTATTGGGTAAGAGAAATAGGTTACAATCTCCCTCCAATCTTGCACAGTCTCTCCCTACATCATGCATCAAATATTTAAAACTGAAAATAATAATAAAAAAAAAGTTATCGTATATTCTTTTATAAAAAGATAAATTTTCAAGTTATACTCGATGTTAACAAATATACACACAAGCGGTTGTGGTTTAGGCCCGGGCCGGGCATTTGAGCTCATTAAGTCTGTTGACCACGACTCAAACCGGTTGGGTTTTAACCCGTTTTGTGGTTTCTTTAGTTTTGACTATTGGGTCAGGCCCAATTTTCCATTCTATGAAAATTATTAAATACTTTTTTTATATAGAAGAAGACTCAAGGAGCTAATTCGAAAGGAAGTTTCAACACATTTGAAATTGAATATAGTTGAATCAAATTGAATTTCAGGGTTGTCCAAAGTAGACTTAATGTGCACCACATTTGAATATTTGATTGCAAGAATAAATTTTAGGAATTATAGTGTCTTTATCATATATCGAATTTCTGTTCTAATCTATAATTCTATATGTCAAATCTTTGTCATAATCTAATTTTTTTATACGTTTTCACCTAAAAGATCATATTTTCTTTTAATAAATTCACAATTTTTCTCAAAGAAATTAGCCTTCTTCTCCACCGACAATAATTTAGATGGTCTAACTCAGGTATTGCTATAAAATAAACTCACCTTCTTAAGTAGCAATTTCAGCCAAAGGTTGGACCCAATTAACCCTCCGGATACAAGATAAAAATTTCCAACACGTATTTTAACTATTCTACATTTAATGTACTTGTAAAATTATCACATTATTTTTAAATATGAAATAAGTATATGCTTTATCCACCCTGAGAGATATGTGATGATAATTGAGTATTCACGTATGGTGAATGACAACCACAAATTCGCAAAAAAAGTACAAAGAGTTGCACCATAATATTAATAAATATGAGCTTGAAATATTATCAAACTAGGTTAGACCCCGTGTATTAGACGGGTTGAATAAATAAAAATTAAGTAATTAGTAGAGAAATGTAAAACGATATGATTGAAATTACACATGAGTAATTGTATAAATAATAAAACAATGATCATTATTTTAAACTTTTGTTTTTAAATCCTAATTGCATTTTTAATAATTATTTTATTGCAAAGCAAACCGTTTTAAAATAATATCAATATTAAAAATTTTCTTATAATAACTTCTAGTTTTATTTTTTTTTATAAAAAAATCATTTAAAAGGATCATTTATAAAAAGAATCTCTTTCTTAATTTATTGAAAAAAAATATTTTAACCCCAAAAGGAATTAAATAATATTATAAGTATTTAAGTTAATTGTTTAATAGGAGACAGAAACAGAAAAATTAAAATTAGATGATCTATAATTGTGTAAAATGACATTTTAAAATCTTTTTTTATTATAATAGATATATGTATAAAGAGAAAGTGGACCTCGTCATTGATTATTTAACTTATTAATTATATCATTACATACCGTATTATATCAATTCATAAGAAATATGTGTTACGTTTCTTACAAGTTATATCAACGTATATCTAAACTTGATCACACCAAGCTAGTCGAAAAAAATTAAGTTTGCAACTTATGCACACACATTTGAATGTGTATGTACAATCATTTTTGCACACTGTACAAATAACATGCTCAGATTTTTTTCTAAACGGTGTTGTATTACAAAAGTTAACGGTTTCTCTAATCCCTCATTAAAATCATTTTATTCCGCTATTAAAAATACTGTGTGTTACCATGACAAAGGATGGCAATACATCCATTTGTCCACATAAATCGCATCCAATCCTTCAAACAACATAACACCCATAAACTAAAAAGTTTTTAAAAAGACACCAAAAAGCATTAAAATAATAATAGTAACAGTAATAGTAATAGTAATAATTACCTGAAGGTGACTGGAGACGATGAAGCCGCCTTTCTTCCCTCCGGTCATATCAAAGCGGAGCTTCTCTTCGGCGGGCATGTCGAAGAACTCTCGCGCAAGCGTCGTCATCTCCGACAACAGTTTGGTGTCGACGCCATGATCCACCACCTGAAATATCCCCCAGTCTTCACACGCCTTAACAATCTTGTCACATATCTCCGCCCTACGAGACTTAACCTCACCACCTTCAACGTCATCGATTCCTTCGAGTGAGATCACCGGAATCTCGCTGCTGAACTTGTTGTATGGCACCTTGGGTCGTTCGTCCTCGTCGCGAACGAACCGGTTTTCGTGTAGGGAAGTTTCGTCCCATTTCAAGGATACTGGAGCCATTGTTGTGAGTATTGTTTTGTAGGGTTGGAGACTGGAATGTTGTATTTGTAGTAATGAAATGGGTAGGTAGGAGCTTCAAAGTCTTTAACCACTCGCACGTGATTTCAAATACATTTATCCTTTTGAACGGAGGTTGTAAATCAAAACCCTCGTATTGATCCTTTATTTTGGATGAAAATGACTTTTGAGTTTTGATAATAAAAAAGACTTATCAATTTATTATTTTACAAAATGAGTTTTTAAGAAAATGCTTGTATTAGATTATAAACTAAAAATTTGTAAAATAATTAAAAAAAAAGCTTTTAAGAGTTAATTATAAGTAACTCCTAAAAGCTTTGAGGTGTTGTTCCAACTCTTAACTGGAAAACAGATAAATAAACCCAATTAAAATAACACATATACCATCAAACTGGGTCGTAATATATTTGCGGTTGTAGCTAGTTTTACACAATGGGTAGCCACTTTAAATCTTTATATAGTCAAAACGAATATTCTAAGATGGAATAAGTGAATAACATTCAATTTTGAAAAATGAGAGAAGCGGGACAAGTTTTCGGGTTTAGTATATAGGAAAACTTTTACTTGCTTGGGCATGTGTAAGTATTAAATGATACCGGCCCGATTATTTAAATTTATATTTTTGTTTACATGAATTATATGCACGAAAAATGCTAATTCTTATTTTTATTTCTTATTGACCCTTGGTTAGTAACGCATTATTACTTCTTTGCTTCATTTTAGTTGTTTCATTACCTAAACAATGATCGAGTTTTTTTTCTACTACACGCATTTGGTTACATAATTTATATTTTATATGTTATTTTGAATATTATATAATCATCCAATTTGTATATTTTAAGTATTACAAACATTTTAAGATGACGATGTGTATGCAGTTTATTAAATTTAATTTGTTATAATAGCTAAATACAAAAAGTTTCTATGAAAATTAGAATGATAAGGAAAAAAATATGTAAATGGAGTTCCTAGCAAAATACTTTTTTTCTGAATAAACTAGCGACCAAGTCTGAAATCGATTGTGTAAACTTTTAAGTTTTTTTTTTAAAATTGGTTCGCCCTCGCTATAAGACAAGTGTCCAAGCGAGAGTGTTAAACGGCCGTAACAACGTGCAGCGTGTCATCTAGTTACTAGAAAATAGAAGAAAAGGAAACTTAATTTATAAACGTTATTCTAATTCGTTACCGCCTGGGTCAGTGTAGCATGAGGCAACTTACCAAACAACAAAAAGAAACTACAAGATTTTTAATATCCACCGATGATGTGATGGAATCACCAATGGATCTTCGGTGTACGTCTAAACAATTCAAATTTTGCTTTGTTCATTTAAGCAACACATTAAAAAAAGAAATTTTAAAACTTGTTCTTAAACCATTGATAAAAGGAAGCTAAGATTTCATTCAAGTATTTTTAGTGTTTGTCAGATAAGACCGATGTTTTGGCAAAATTTATTAGGATTTTATTAACTAGCTATAAAGATAAAGCTATTTTTCGGTACACATTACATCCTCTCTTTCAACTCCATGCCACAAAACTAACAAACACACCCAATTGTACATCCCATTAGAAGAGTTTGAGCTCGAACTCTACTCATTTACATCTATGTCTATGTTTTGTTTGCATTTGTTTGACAATTACGATCAAAATCATCTAGAATCATGAACAAATAATGTTGGACGAAACCAATATCACCCCTGTTGGATATACCAACCACAATCATATCTCGACCGTTGGATATACCAACTACTTAAATCTCCACCGTTGGATAGAACAACCACTTCATGAGACGTGGACAGTGGAAAACCGTTTGTTCAATATAATTGATGTTACCTGATCTACAATAAAAATCGACTTTTATTGTCCTTTTGCTTATCATGTTTTGGTGATCTTGGTTTTTTCTTTAAATGCCAACAGCCATCTCTTGTTAAAAAAATTAACCCATAACGTTATCAATATAGCATAGGTTCTACATTTTTATATCCTTTAAAATTTAAAATGTATAATTTTATAATTATAATAATCGCAATGACAATTCTTTAAGGGAAATTGGTGTTTCCAGAGCTACGACAATGACAACAACACAGACAACCAAAGTTTCCTTTTCTTGAGAGAGAAAGCGAGATAGATCATAGTCAATTAAGAGGCGTTTCACTACGCTAGAAAACAATTTTGTTGTTCATAGATATACACAACCAATTCTCATTAATACTTGCCGATCTAGTAATAATAATCTCTATATATAAAAAGATTTCAATCGAAACAAATTAACTGAAACAGATTGATCTTGATTTATTTATAACTAAAGTGATCGGTTATGGTTCTAACTAAAACTGATAACTACACTGAACCGATCAAATGCTCACCTAGTTCTAAATATTAACAAATTACTAGAAAAGTAGTGGTCCATATGTTGGTTATGGACAATGGTCATAAATGAGCCATGTTTTATTTGAGTTTTATGACATTCGGTTTATATTTCCTTGCACAATGGTTATGCCGTTTAAATAAATGTACTAAACAGTTCTTGGTGCAAGAATAATTACGATGTAATTACATGTCGGTTAAAAAAATACTTATGTGGAGATAATAATTAGAAAATATTCAAATACAAAGCTTTCTAAAAGAATGTTAATACGTGTGCTTTTGATCAAGATTAATTTAGATGTAAAATTGGTAATTTCTCCCTTTCTAAAGTTCCATTTTTTTTTCTAAACATTTATAACTTTACATATAACATTAATTTTCTTTAAAATTTACCATAAAAACGAGTATTTTTCATCTTTAAAATGAGTATAGTGTTGATATAAAAAATATTTTTTTTTAATTTTTAACTCATTGTGTAATTTCGTCAAATTTCTGTGTAATCTTCGGAATTGATAAAGATCACATAATCATCTCATGAGCAATACATAATTAACTTGAAGCATAAATATTTTACATTTTTTATTTTTGTGTTATTCGAAAAACATCATTTTAAAAAAACACAATGCATAACAGAATGGTTAATATTAGAACAAAATTAGTAACACAATGACCACCATAAGACTCGATGATTGGCAATCGACATAATGAGATGCTCGACGAGCATTATACAATGACATGATTAAGACTACATAATGAACTGAAAACGTAAAAAAGTATATTTTTAGCATTCTGTTATTTGAAAATCGTCATTTTAAAAAACACAATGTATAAGATAATAGTCAAATTTAGACAAAATTGATAACATAATAACCAACACTAGACTCAATCTGATGAGTAATACATAATAAACTTGAAAAATAAAAAATTTTACATTTCTTATTATTGTGTTATTCAAAAATCATCATTAAAGAAACAATACATAACACAATGGTCAAGATTAAACAAACTTGTAACACAATGACTAGCATAATGATTATTAGCAAACGACATAATGAGTTGCTTGACGAAAACTACACATTGACATGATCAGTATTACATAATGAACTGAAAAATGTAAAAAAATTACGTTTTTAGCATTATGTTATATGAAAATCATCATTTTAAAAAACACAATGCATAACACAGTAGTTAATATTAGACATAATGGATAGTATAATGACCAATACTACACTTGATCTGATATGAAATACATGATGAACTTGAAACATAAAATGTTTACATTTCTTATTATTATGTTATTCGAAAATCATCATTTTAAAGAAAAACACAATGCAACAACATTATAACAAAATGATAACACAATGACTAGTATTAGACTCGATTATTAGCAATCGATACAATGAGTTGTTTGACGAGTATTACACAATAACCTAATTAGAATTACACAATAAACTGGAAATAACATAAAAAATTATATAAAACATTGTGTTATTTGAAAATCATCATTTTAAAAAAAACACATTGCATAACATAGTAATTAACATTAGACACAATGAGTAACAAAATGACCAACACTAAACTTGATAATTAGCAATAGGTACAACAAGCTGCTTGACGAGTATTACACAATGACATGATCAGTATTATATATAATAAAAAAATGTAAAAAAATATTTTTTTGCATTGTTTTATTTGAAAATCACCATCATAAAAAACAATTATAAACATCAAACATAATAGGTAACATAATAACTAGCACTACACTCAATTATTAGCAATAAACACAATTAGCTGTTTGATCAACATTACACAATGAGTTGCTTAGGATTACACAATAAACTGAAAAACATACAATAACCCCACCTTAATAATTAAATGTTTACATCTCTTATTAAAGAGAAGCTTCATATAATACTAATTGAGTATCTTAAATGTTTTATTAAGTTATTTAAAAAAGTTTTACAAGCCACTTAACATTCACAAGTGTTTTAAACTTATGTTATTTTTTCATACTTTAAAACTTTATAAAATTAAGTGAAGAATATTGAAGTTTAAAATAGAGTTTATTGGTGAGAAATTTGTTAATTTATAAAGGTTGTAAACCGCTCCTTATGCAATCCCTGCTAAAGTGTAAAATTTACGTGGCCGCGAAGCAAGGCCGACCGGGGGGAGGGGATTTGACCGCTAAAGGCCCCATCTTTTAAGAAGATCGGAATTTCTACAAAATTATATTATATGTATATATTTAAAAAAACCTATATATTTTGTTAAACGCTTAAATTTGTTAGGCTATTAACAGACTTATTAACATTTTAATTATTTTAAGCCTAAAAAACATTAAAAAAATTTTAATTTCAAATTATTTTAACCCACTATAATTTACGTATTACTAGAATTTAAACCCATTTTATAACTCAAACAATATAACTTGAGATTTGAGGTGGCGCGATAAAAAGACATCTAGAGCACAAGATGTTAGAGCAATTGATTGATCAATATAGGTTTTTCCTCTTTTATACTCGCACATGGCTATATATATATATATATATATATATATATATATATATATATATATATATATATAAGTTATTCATTTTATATAATAGGAGGACTGCTTTTTTCTACTCGCCTAGGAACCGAAATTTTTCGACGATTCTCGGATATTGTTTGACCACTTAAGGATAGGTTGGCATTTCTATTTGGCACCGCAAGGCCACATAGGTCCTCCTCCCGCTCCAACTCCACTCCCCATACACTAGGACATGTAATTTTCATTGTATAAAGTTGGTTCAAACATATCTATAGAAATTATTGTAACATTTCGTATTTTTTTTAAATAGAAATTAACGCCATTATATTCTTGTAAGGATCATTTTTTGTCATTAATGAAACTATGTTGGTTACTTATGCTTGTTTCTTTGTTTTACATTAATTCTTTAATTTAAAAGTTAATAATTGAACTATTAAATTAAGCATAATAATAATAATAATAATAATAATAATAATAATAATAATAATAATAATAATAATAATAATAATAAATATATAAATAATAAAAATAGAAAAAAGTAATACTAATAATAAAATAATAATAAGTTTTAAAAGTTAAGTAATTAATAAATTAGAAAAAAATGTTTGAAACTTAAAGTTTAAATAAGTTTAGGGGGCATTTGTGTCAACTTGGAAACTTTAAATAAAAGTTTAATACATAAAATGTTAACTTTTGAACCATATGGACTAAATGTGTAAAACCCTAAAACTCAAACCCGCTCCCCCTCTTTCAGCCCCGTTTTTCCGGCAGAGCTCCGGCCGAGCTCCGACGACCCTAAAACCACCGAAGCCCTTCGAATCTTGACCCCAAATTATTCCAAATTGATTTGAGAACACGTTTCGAAATTGAATACACATCTTAATTGTGTTTAAACGCCGGTTTAATAACCGAAGCCTTTTATTCTTAGGGTTGTTCGAACAGTAAAGCTCACTAATAATCGAATTAATTGGAACCTAATCGATGGTTTAATCATTGCTAAACTATTATCCAACATAATTCCATCTGAAACACTTCTAAACATCCCAAACAATCCTTATCTACATCACAAATCTGCAACACAACCGAAGACTCTGTTCCAACTTGTCTAACCTGAAATTGATTGAGGGCTTTGATTCATAGCTGTCCTTTGAAGCTTTAGGCGTGTTTAATTTGATTATCATCATCATTTGCACAACAATCCTACTCAACCTCGGTCGCTGCTTGTTCTTCATCTGCCCTTATCATTGATTCGATTCAAACCGGGTAATTAAACACATTTTTACATGGGAACAAAAGCCCCATGATTATAATCGTTAACAAAATCGATTTGGTTTTCAATTTGGAGCAAAATAATACTAGGGTTCTTATGATTTGGGCTTTATAATTGTGTTTTTGTAATTTTAAAACCATTACTTACCATGGTTGCGGCCCTGGTCTACTGGTTACACACTCACCTTCACAACTTGAGGTCTCGGGTTTGAACTCTGGCACCCTCAACTTATTTTTATGCTTTTCAGCCTTTAAAAAAATTATAGAAAATTTCTAAAAATTATTAAAATCAGTTTTGTAAACTTTATTTATTTTTAAAGTTATCTAATTATTTTCTGTAAATTTATTACTTTAAATACCTTAACATTTTTTACAAAATATTATTAACAAATGTTATCCTTAGTTTATTTTTATAAAAATAAACATTAAATAGTTTAAATCGAGTTTTTTTAAAAAATAGGGTATTTAGGGAGAGAGGTGTGACAAAAAGGGTAAATCTGTACCGCATTTGACTTAAAGGGATCCCGCCCCAGGCAGGGGCGGGTTCTGCTCCATTTTGTTCGTGATGTGACCGAAGACCTTTATGATGTGACTAAAGACCGAAGACTCTAGCAGCTTATTTTATTTGACACAATATGCACCAACAACATAAGTCATTAGCTTTATTGCATTTGTCTTTCATTTTTTCTTGCTTTGCTCTAATTATGGTCATCCGCACACTTTTGTGGCATTTAAATGCTCATTACCCCTTATTGGAATATATTTGATTGTGTTAACCAGTGATAAGATGGAAGCCCACAGTCAGTTGAACAACTTAGTTTGATCTTGAGATCACCAATCAGGTCTAATTGTCTATTGTGTTGAATCTACCAACATATCATTTGTGGTCTAGCAGCCTCTAAGTCTACTTTCTTTGTGTCACCTTAGGAGTTGCCAGTTTTCTATCATCTTCCCTTTTTATATTGCTTAGACTACACAGACTTATACTTTGAACTTTTGCATCTTTTCAAAACTTAAATTTTTAAAATCCCTCTTGATTTGTTCCTGTGTACTATCATATTCCAAAGGTATTGAATCGGTATCACAGACACAATCTACCTTATTTCAGCTAGTTACCCCTTCTCCCTCATTTTTTTTAATGTTAACTTGCTGACATATTCTCCCCCTAAAATACTAAAATCATTTCGGATTTAATTATTTTTGGATTTTAATAAACAGCAAAATAACATGAGTATAAATATAACAGACAAAAAGAAAAAAACAGATAACATAAAATATACGTTAACGAAACTACATCGGACTACACATTATTCTCATCAGGAATTACCTCACTTTTCTTTTTAACGCCGTTGACCTCTAGCAAATATAGAAAACGTGGTTTATCAAAGGCTTTAGTATAGAGGTCAGCGCATTGAAAATCAGTATTTATTTTAACCACATCAATTAAGTTCTTTTCAAAACAGTCTCTTATGAAGTGGTATTTAATACCGATGTGTTTGGTCTTAGGATGTTGAACCGGATTTTTGGTTACTGCAATTGCAGCAGAGTTATCAACAAAAATAGGAGTAGATGAGAATTTTAAACCGTAGTCCCGCATTTGCTGTTGAATCCAAATGATTTGTGAATAACAACTTGCAGCAGCAACATATTCGGCTTCACAGGTT
Organism: Flaveria trinervia; assembly: GCA_025506515.1. NCBI lineage: Eukaryota > Viridiplantae > Streptophyta > Magnoliopsida > Asterales > Asteraceae > Flaveria > Flaveria trinervia. Next base: position 75,628,608 of record CM046447.1, read on the forward strand.
GACAACGCAACCGATGTCTGCTTCTTACACTGCCATGTAACTAATCTTCTCCCAAAGAATTGACACCCCGCTGATGTAGACTTGTAGTTCATTTTGCAGCCTCCATAGTCTGAGTCACTATACGCTGTGAGCTCAAAATCGTCATCATGAGGATACCACAACCCCAGTGTGGGTGTACCCTTTAGATAGCGAAAAATCCTTTTGACCCCGATCAGATGATTGACCTTAGGTTTAGCCTGATATCTGGAACATAAACATGTAGCATACATGATATCAGGTCTTGAGGCAGTGAGATACATGAGGGATCCAATCATTCCTCGGTACATGGTGGCATCTACAAGATCTCCATTCTCATCAGGTGCTATATCATGATTCGTAGCAAGTGGAGTCCCAGCAGCAGAAGCATTCTCCATGTCAAAGTGACTGAGAATGTCTCCTACATACTTGGTCTGATGTAGAAAGATCCCATTAGGTGTTTGATCCACCTGTAATCCGAGAAAGAACTTAATCTCACCACAGCACTCATCTCAAACTCTTTCTTCATCACTGCTTCAAACTCTTTGCATAACTCTTCGTTCTTTGACCCGAAGATTATGTCATCAACATATATCTGCACAAGCAGTAGGTCGCCATCTTTTTCTTTAATAAACAATGTACAGTCAATGACTCCCCTGCGAAATCCGTGTTTCACAAGATGAGTCGAGAGTTTCTCATACCAAGCTCGAGGAGCTTGATAAAGCCCATATAAAGCTTTGTCGAGCTTGTAAACTCTATCCCGATGATAAGGGTCTTCAAATCCCTCGGGTTGACTTACATAGACTGTTTCCTTGATTTCCCCATGAAGGAATGCACTCTTCACATCTAATTGGTAGACTTTAATTTTCATGTACGATGCATAGGCAAGGAAGATACGAATAGCTTCCATCCTTGCCACGGGTGCAAACACCTCATTATAGTCAATCCCCTCGACTTGGCGAAAACCTTGAACCACCAGTCGAGCTTTGTTCCTGATAATGACTCCTTGGTCATCCTTCTTGCATTTTAGTACCCATTTGGTGCCAATGACTTTAGCACCTTTAGGTCTATCAACCAGAGTCCATACACCTAACTTCTTAAACTGCAGAAGTTCTTCTTGCATGGCACTCACCCACGCATCATCATTTAGTGCTTCACTGACATATTTTGGCTCAACCTGCGAAACAAAACATCGATATGCACCATCATGAATGTAACCCTTCTCCATAACTGAGGCGTAATCAGCTGAGTATAGCTGATTTCGGGTTTGTACTCCTGATCGGACATCTCCAATAACATTGTCAAGGGGATGATAGACGTTTAGTCGTGATCCTGGAGTAGTCGGCACAGTCACCTCCGAACCAAGATTGTGAACATTTTGTTTTGCATCTGAGGAGGTTGGAGTTTGAGGTTCCAAAGTCGAGGGTGCATCACTTATGGATGCTTGTGGACTTTCAGGAACTGGAACCTGTTCCTCCTGACTGTTCTGGTTATCTACTTCAGTTTCATCTTCAGAGGAGGAGTCACTGTCATCGACTATCCCTTCTGACTGAGTAGATGATTCTCCCTGTGTGCTAGATGGTGTATTTAGAATATCATACATCATCCTAGTAGCTAACTCATCATCCGAGGGAGAGAGAGGGATGTTGAAGGATTTGAAGAATCCATCATAATCGAAGAAGTATGCAGGTCCTTTGCCTGTAGGTGGTGTGGTATATCTCTGAACGTCGACATTACACCACACTTCTACAAGACCCGTTGAGTTATTGTAAACTCGCTTGTTCTGTATGTTGTATCCTAGAAAAATTCCTTCAACTGCCTTCTCGCTGAATTTTCCTTCTTGTGTCTTCTTCAGAAGTGTACACGGTGCGCCAAAAGGTTCAAGATACTCCAAATTCGGTTTGCATCGTTGAAGTAGCTCATAACATGTCTTTCCGTGGCGCTTGACTATTAGGACTCGATTCAGTGTATAACACGCATTTGCCACTGCCTCATTCCAGAATTGGATAGGCATTTCGAGTCTGCCAGCATAGTCCGTGCTGTCTCTATCAAACTCCTGTTCTTTCTCTCAGCAACGCCATTCATTTGAGGTGTGTAGGCAGAAGTGAATTGATGCACACTTCCCTTTTCCTTGCAGTATGCCTTCATCCCTTGATTCTTGAATTCTGTCCCGTTGTCTGAGCGTATTTGTCTAACTTTTAGCTTGTAGAGAGATTCCAGTGTGGTTACTAATTCCTTGAATGTCTCCAATGTTTCTGATTTGGATTTCAGAAACATTACCCAAGTGAACCTTGAGTAGACATCAGTGACCACAAAATAGTACACGTCGCCTGCAATGCTCCTTGTACTAACTGGACCAAACAGATCCATGTGAAGAAGCTCAAGAGGAAGTTGTATTGAATGAACTTTCTTTTCCTTATGAGACTTCTTTGTCTGTTTTCCTTTCTTGCAAGCTACACAAAAGTCAGGAAGTTGGAAGTTCTTGACATTCACTCCTCTAACTAAATCCTTCTGAATCAAATGATTCATCTTCCTTTGACTAATGTGTCCCATTCTCCGATGCCAGGAGATGGAATCCTTCTCAGTAGCTTTAGATAAGAAACACTGAACCTCATGATCCGTTGTGGTAGCTGTTGACAGATCCAAGACATAAAGGTCTTTATATCTTGAAGCAGTCATCAGAACTTGGTCCTCTGGGATCATATATTCTTTCTTCAGCACGTAACACTTCTGGTTATCGAAGATGACTTTAAATCATTTATCACAGATTTGGGAAACAGAAAGTAAGTTGTTCTGAAGTTGTTGAACGTAGTTCACCTTATCAAACTTAACTTTCTGATTTCCCACTTCTCCCTGAGCTGTGATATAGCCTCCTTTGTTTCCTGCAAAGGAAACATGCCCTCCTTTTATTTGTTTGACGTTAGATAACAGGGCTCTATTTCCTATCATGTGCCTGGATGCTCCGCTGTCTATAATCCACGTGTTAGTCTCAGCACTGTATCGAACACCCTGCACATACAAAGTAAATGGATTAGTTTAGGTTAGGAACCCAAGCTTTGACTGTCTTGGGTTTCCCAGAGGCATCACACATCATAAACTCCACCCATTGACCCCTTAGAAGGTGAGGGTAGCTCAGGTTCCTTCTTGTCATCAGTATTAGACACGTAGATGGACTTTTCTTTCCATAAGCCAGATTTGTGCAATGCCTGTTTATGATAAACAGTCGTCTGGCTTACAGGTTGGACTTTAGGTTCACTAGCTCTTCTAGGTGGAGTTAGAGAACTCCGCTTAGAAGACCTAGGTCTAGAGTCCAGAAGATCAATCTTCTTCCTAGGTGTCTGATAGAAATGATAGTAGGAAGCAATGTGTCCACATTCTCCACAGTTGTAGCATGACCTGCTATCAACTTTATGAGTAGACTTTCTTTGTGGAGAAGTGCGTGACACTTTAGTAACATCAATCACTTTAGTTTTTGACTCTTGTACGTTTGATGTTTTCTCTGGTTTAACAAAATTTACAGTCTTAACCTGTTTTACTTTTTGGTTAACTGGTTTTTGACTTGAAGCATGTGAAAAAGTAGCATTTGAAGTCCTTTTAGGTTCTGATTTGACTCTGTTTGACCCTGACTTTAAATTAACTTTTTCAAATTCATTTTCCAGGTTAACACAAGGCAATTTACCCTTTGCCTTTGAAGTGGCCTCCTTTTGTTTCTTACCAGATTCAGTAGATGAACATGAGGTGTCTGGATCGGTAACAAGAGGAGTAGTCACCACATGATCCTTAATGGGGTTATTATTTACTGGTCTAGACTTAGTGTTCATCAAGGTCTCAGGTGGTGGTGGAACCACTTTGTAGCCTAATCCCTCCCCGTTATTCCTTTCTCTTACTAAGTGTTGGACTATATGTGAAGAACTAGTCCAACTATGCAGTTTCTGTTTTAATGAATTAACTTCGACTTCTAGAACTGCCTTTTGTTTCTTAGTGTCTTCTAGGGAGTTTAGATAGTACCTAATGTCATTTTCTTGGTTAAAGGCCACTACTTCGGTTTCCCTAAGTTGTTTAGTCAATAGGTCTATCTTTTCTTTATAACAATGCTCATTTTGTTTTAGTACTCTATTAGCCTCAGTGCACAGACGTAAATCTTTTACTAAGTTATCATTATAATCTAATAACCTAGCAAATTTTTCATCTATGCTATTCCTAAAAGTGTCACAATCAGAACAAGCATGGTTATTAAAAATTTGGTCAGTGGTACTTACCTGAGTTGGTTCAGAAGAGTTAGCCATCAGTGCAGCATCAGATGATTCTGGTTCTGGTGATTCTGGCTTTTCTGTCTCTGACGTGGAAACTTCCTCATTTGGCTTGTAACTGACCTCGGCTGCAGTTGTTTCTTCACTATGTGACATTGCTATATCAATTGCTATATCACCTTCACTCGCAGAATCATCATCAATATCCTCAACACTGGCAATGTTAGATTCTCATGGTGAGACAAACCTGAAACTCCAATCCTGTCCTTCATCATCATGAGCAGTTAAGGCTTTTGGATCCTTGTTTGATGAAGTAGAACTAGAGGCTTGCTTGTCTTGGCGAGTAAAGTATGAGAACGGGTTCCCATTCCCCGTCTTCTTTGGCTTGACACATTCTCTTTTGAAGTGCCCCTTCTCACCACAGTTAAAGCAGGTCACTTTACTCTTGTCGAAGCCAAATGTGGTGTCCTTAGTAGCAACCAAGTTCTGTCCAGTCTTTTTCACAAACTTCTTCGCCCTCTGGATAGCCCTTGCTAAGGCCCACATTATATCCATTCTCTCAAGCTCCATCTCATCCACCTGCTCGTAGTCCTCATCTGCCAGATGGCAGTTTCTAATCTTCCCGGCAACAAGTCCATCATATGAATGAACCACTGCTGCTAAGAGATCCATATGCTCTCGCGCTACTTCCACGGTCACATTACCGAGGTTCTCGATCTTCAGTTTGGTAGCGTTTGCTTCTGATCCAATATGATGGGTACATGATGACCCAGACGTGTCTGATCCAGAAGGAGAAGCATGTGAAGGACCTGACGAACTAGACACAAAAGCAGTCTGGAGGGGTGCTCCAGATGTCTTAGCTTGAGGCGTGGCGTTGTATAAAACTGGATTTTGTGTGTACGAAGACTTCTGAGCTCTATAATTCATCCTTAGTGCTTCTTCTCGCAACTTAAGAATGAAGTCATTTATATCCAACTTTACAAGTATTTCATTCTATCTCAGGTTAGACACGAATGTAGCCCACTTATCAGGCAATCCGTTTGTGAAGTTGCTTACTTTCTCTTCCATGGTAGTAGTCACTCCATGTGTATGCAATTCGCTCATCAAGTGGTAGAACCTGTCTATGACTTCGTCCAAACTTTCATTACCAATTGATGAGAAGTTATCGAATTCCTTCTTTAACTCCTTTGCCTTGATAGCCTTCAATGATGCATTCCCATCATATCTCTTCTCTAGCTCATCCCATAGTTTCTTGGACTGCTTGTTCTCTAAATACTGGTGGAATATGTCTTTGGGGATAGACTGAGTGATCAATGCATACACTCTTTTCTCTGCATTGTACTTTACTTTCTGTGCGTCTGTCATCCCGCTTAATGTTAGCTTAACTCCATCAGCTCCCACCGGTGTACTATAACCAATCTCAATGGCTTCCCACAGATTAGGATCTACTCCATTAAGGTAGATCTCAAAACGTTGTTTCCAGTGGGGAAACTCATCTAAAGTCAAAAGCTTTGGTGGTTTATTGTGATTCCCCACCTCACTTTCAAGCAACAGCAGATTCTGTATCCTTGAGTCCTTCCCAGCAGTAAAGGCTGACATCTGATCTTCCATGACTAATAAACTTATAATCTAATCAAATAAACTTTCACTGATGCGACTGAAGGATGCGAATGAGCTAATCGTGCGTATAAGCTCTGCGATTGGTTCAATCGTGCGGCTGAACAGGGCGATTGGTTCAGTCGTGCGAATGAATCTGGTGCGTATGAGCTATGCGAACGAACGGTTCAGTCGGCCGAATGAGGGTGCGAGTAGGTCCAATCGTGCGTATGAGCAATGCGATTGGAGTCCAGTCGTACGAATGAGTCACTCGTGCGACTGAAGCTGCTCTTTTGCGAAAATTTCTAGGTTTGACGGGTTTCAGCCGTAAAAATTCGAAATTTCACAAGTTCTAATCGCCTAAGTCCGTAGAAACCAAACGTCGATGAGCAGGGAACTTCCAAGATCACTTTTGATGCCAAAGATTGCGTTTTTAGTGCAAAAACACAAACTTTTATGCAATCTTGATTGAATCAACACGTAATCAAGAGCCAATAGCTCTGATACCACTTGTTAGGACCTGGTAGTTGACGGAAATACCTAGAGATCACATGTAAACCAGATCAAATAGTGCGGAATCCTATTTGTTTGGCGATCCAATCAGTGAGAACACACGAAGAATCAATCAAGGATTGAAACTAACGTTAGAAATCGATAAGGAATCGATCTAATGTGTTCTATGAACTTGGAGAACGATTTGGAAGGTTTCTGGACGGCTAGGGTTCGTCTGGAATCGTAATTGATCGAGAGCTCTCGTTTTTCACGAATTGAGTTGTATTTATAGGTTGGCACTATTCAATCGTGTGACTGAACCATTAGTTTGGTTCAGTCGTGCGATTGAACCATGCGGTTGGTTCATTCGTGCGACTGAGTGTTCAGTCGTGCGACTGAGCCAATCTTATGTTACAGTCGTACGACTGATCCAGTCTCCTGGTTCAGTCGTGCGACTGAGTCAATTGTGTGAAGATATTCATGTGTATGGTTCATTCGCATGAGCCATTCGCATGAGAACTTCATTAAGTTAAGTTTGAATGTTTTAATTAATATAACATGATGTGCAACCATTTAAGCAATCATAAACCCAATCAATTCAATCACGACTCATTAATGAAATATTAAACATCAGAAGTAACACACAATTTATGTCATTTCATTAATCAATACAGATTACATCATACTCAGACAGACAAGATTCATTACAATTCAAATCATGATCTAGGGACATATACATGCATCAACATATATATATAGATGTATGCTTAACTCATGGAAACACACCAACTTTCAAAGATGACCATTTATTTTTAACATACTTAAGAAAATGCACAAGGTTGATGATTATCTTTGAAGCATGCTTACACCTAGGATTTGGACCTAGAAAAATAAATAAAATATCTTAAAACTTGAAACATTTTCTTATGTTATTTGTTTGAGACTTTTGGATTGTTATGCTTTATAAAACTTATGGATAATTATATTTACATTTATTGGTAGCGTTATGTGACTGTGAATAATCTTAACTTTCACATCTCGACGTTTTTGCCGTTAAGGTTGGAGTGTGACAATTATAACATGTTAAAATTTGTTTATTTTAACTAAAATATAAGCTCACCTGATGTGGTACATCTACAAACTTTCTTACACACATTGCGATGATACTTTTTTCATGAACACTTTTGTTAACTTTTTAAAGTTCTTCCATTTTTCTTATATAAAAAGATAAAAAAATATAATTTTTTAACTCATGTGATTTCTACTCGTCATTGTGTGATTACTACAGTTCATCGTGTCTTTTCGTTCGATATTATGTTTTCCGAAAATGATAAATTTTTAAAAGAATAATATTAAAATAACACTATTATGTACTTATAATATGAAAAAAATAATTATAAAATAACAACTAATTATAATAAAGCATTAAAAACAATAACAAAATAACACAAAATATAATAAAACATAAAACACAATGACAAAATGTATCTTTGTCTTTTTCTGCCTGTTATTGTATTTTTTTAATACTATAAGTTTTGAAAAATATATTAGTGAAATAATAGCATTATGTACTTCTAATTATAAGATACAATGATAAAATATTAAATCTACTTAACAATAGTTTTATAATATATATATATATATATAATATATATATATATATATATATATATATATATATATAACAATGATAAAAATAATTAGGAGTTATTTAAAACGTAAACCATAATGAAAGCGAGAACTCCGAGAGCTCAAGAAATACATAAATTTAACTATAGTACTAACAATATTATTATATTAACATCCTTATATGAGTTTATATATGATACTCTACATGTATTTGTATATTTTAAAATTTTGTATATGCGTAAATGGTAAAAGCTTACATATGTGTAAATGGTAAGCTTATACATATGCAAAATTTTAAAATACACAACCACATATAAAATAACATTTAACAAAGATATATTTTAATAATAACGAAGATATAAACTAGTAAGAAAACAAGCAACGTGAAAGTAGGACAATTTGCATCGCAATACATGTTTTCTGCTAGCTTATCAATCCTATCATGATTTATTATATTGTATTTTTATCATGATTTATTATATTGTATTTTTATCATGATTTATTATATTGTATTTTTATGGAATTGTTTTCTTTTCAATTTGAACATAAACATATGATCATCTTTAGAAAAACGTAAAGGGATTACTGACAAGATACTTTTTTTTCTATAATGTTGACAGTAGCTAGTATTGTTTTTCTCACGTGTTGTGTGCAGGAACATGGCTGTTACAAAATAATCGAGCATAAATATACATAATTTAACGTAAGTACACACAAAAGGTTAGTACAAACAAGTTAACATAAACACATATATTAGATATTTTATTACAAAAAAATTTTGCAAAAATAGGAAACGGTAGCAGTTAAGAAACGCCATCATAGTTTCACAAAAGAAGCTTACACATATTAATATTTAGTTTCAAAAAAATAATAACTCATGTGAAGGCATAACATTATATACATACCACCATAAATTAACTCCAATATATCAATTAAGTTGAGTATAAAAGAAACGATAACATATAGACAGCATGCAAGATGAACATTGATGACACGAAGTTGGTTGATATATGAAACTTATCCTTCGAGTCTCCCATGCCTTTGTATGAGCTTTGGTGTTTGCAAAAGAATAATTAGTTCAAAGCCTAATACTTGAATGATAATATATTAAATTATAGGGGCTACTTATTTCTTTGACACATTCATCTTCAATATAAGAGGCTGCAATCCAATCAATGGAGAGTCTCGGTGACAACGGTTAAAAACACTAATTGTACCTTAACAACGGACAACTAAGACTATGTTGGGCCAATGTGTTTCCCCACAACTGCATTCTTGACCTGTATAGAGTAGCACTTCAAACACTAAATGGAATGCTATTAAAGGTAGAGAATGATAGGAAGACAACTTACAAAGTTGTCGAGGCTAGGGACGTAAACGAGACAAGCCACTCGTGAGCTACTCGAGATCGGATCGATAAAAAGTTCGAAACGAACCAAGTTGAAGCTTGATTAAAAGCTCATTTAATTATTGAGCCCAAGCCTGACTTCACGTATCGAGCTCGAGCCGGCTCGTGAGCCTAAATAAGCTTTTTATTTATATATTTTTATTTAAGTTATTAAATAACTTATATAAATAATATCTATTATATATAAAGTTATGATAAAAACAATATAATAATATGAATAATGTTATATATAATAATAATGATAAATATATATTGAAATTAATATAAAAATATTAAAATAATATTTAAATAAATAAAAGAGTTGAACCCAAGCCGAGCTCGAGCTTGAAAAAGTATTTGTCGAGCCGAGCTCGAGCTCAAGCTCTCCTAAGTCATCACGAGCCGTGCTCGAGCCCATACGAGCTCGGGCTTGGCTTGGCTCGTTTGCACCCCTAGGTGAGGCTATTAAACGTTTCTGCCATAGTAGTCTAAAATACATAACTCATCAAATTCTAAATCACATGATCATATTTAATCTTCCACACACTTACTATTAACGAATAAGGTGTCTGATCAAGCAATATAAACAACCTAATGCAATTATGCACGTATGTAGCAAAGGAGGGCTTGTGTATGTTCCTTTTGGGTGGAATATGATTACTGCAAACACAAACATATAACCAGATAAATAATTTAGAACTTTAGAGCATTACATCTCAAAATCAAATGTTTTAAAGAAGACCAAATTGTTATCAAATAAATTAATTTAAGATTTCACCCATATGACCCAAACATAATGGGTTATACAAACAAAATATTTCAAAAGTGTATCCAGATGCAAGAACGATTCCTTAAGTTGATTTCTTCTTGAAGTTGTCTTAATTACCTAAAAAACATACTTAAATATCAATGTAGCATTGGTAAATTCATAGGTTTTTAAATAGATATTGAAAACAAAATCATTGTTTGAGAACAATTGTGGATACGATAAACAAACAAATACAGTTGACCAATCGGTAAACTTGAAAGGAATACAAATAACATGTAACTTCATGAGGCATAACTAAACCATAAGCTCTTAGAACTTTATCCCAACTTGCCTAGCGGGTAACAAGTTGGACAATGTGCTATCATTCGAACATCTCGTTCGACGGTTAGTGCGACTAATCATGATAGGAGGTGTCAAGACCCAATAGTATTTTTTAATATTTCCACAGCTAAACTAGCTAATGGTTATTCTTGAGAAATGGGACTTTTAAAGCACATAAACAATAACATATGAACACATAAAGGTCTAGAATTGCATTCCGAATATCACTTAAATATGAACAATTATGTTTCCCCAATTGAAATCATAAAACTACAAAATGAGACAGTGAAAACTCATTTTGAGGGTCGGATGTATAGTTTGGGATATTTTGATTTGTTTGTGGCTGCTAATCTTAGATGTAAACCACACCGAAACAATCGACACTACTTCGATTACATCATAATTGCCCTCGAATTTCATTGAAACTAAACACAAAAGCAAAAACAAAGGCAACACAAGCATATGGCCAACAATAGAGCCCATCTTGCAATGAATCTTTGTCTCAGATAAGATAAAGCTTGTCATAATCGACAACCATAACATCGCTTATGGACACCAAAATGAGAACAATAAACCAACAAGTCTTAGATGAGAAAGTCCCTATCATCATCGACACCATGAAGCCCTTATCATTTCCATATTTCACAATAACCACAGGTGGTCGCAAGTATTAGATCCACGTTGGTATTAGAGAAACAATGGAGTAAGGGGGTAAAAATAGTGGATACCAAAGCCACCGTTGACCGGTCAAATACGACGACAACTTTACCTCAACTCCACGAAGGAGCCCGAGCCGTCACCGGCCTAACAATCGAGACCACAAACACCAACACACAGAATCACACCCACTCTATCACCATAGATCTCCATTATCACACCCTCAAAATCTATGTGCGGAGTTTTATCACGAGGCCTATGAACAAACCAGAATCTAAGTTATTAGTTACTCCATTCGACTGTATATGTTACATTTAAAACAAACCCAGAGTTTAAATCTTTAAAAGATAGCGGAAACATTTTGTAAATATTTCAAACCCACATAATAAAAAGTAAAATGCGCAAAACATGAGCCCAAACCAATGTATGTAAATATGCAATAAACCAAATGTAAAACAATGATTGTTCAAAGCATGCTTGACATATAAATGCTCTAAGGACATTTGCTAGTAACGGCCTGAAAAAAACATATTGAAGTGTCAACACAATGGTTGGTGAGTTCAAGAGTTTGTAAGTCATTATAAATAATAGCATTTGTATAATATAAATAAGTGTATTGAAATGGATAGCTAATTTAATTTTATTAGTAATAACCAATAGTGATTTCGCGACCGAAGCTGACTATGTTCATTTATTGCCTTCCACCACAACATACCACGTCGTGATGTTGTTAGTCGTTTAGGACAATATTGCATCCGCTTGATCTCTAGTCGTATGGGTGGGGCTTGTCAGATCCAGTAGTACAACTCAATATTTCCTGCTAGATTCCTTAGTTAACGATCTAAAAGTATAAGGGCTTTCAATGGTATACACACTATGTCATACTAAACACATGTTATACTAATAAAGAATTTTAAAATAAAGTATGCTTTCTCCCCCAAAAAGAGAGTAAGTAAAAATAGGGCATTGAACTCACTATTGCACAAATGAACATAAATAGGAAAGTTAACGATGAGTGGAAATACAACCCAAAAAAGGTTATCTAGTACACACGAGTACATAAACGTGTAACCAAAAACTTTAACAATCCTAAATGCTCAATAGACATATTGACCCAAGGATTTTGAAAAAACAAAGACTCATTTGACTTATTTGACCCGTTTGACCCGTTCGTGACATGTTAATTAAATCTTGTCTGATCAAGTATAACAACTCATTACACATGATTATCATACAAACTATTCACATATGCCACATCATCAATATTAAGATCTATCAAGATTATAATTTCAACATAGATTATCATACCAATATAGATTATCATACCAATATAGATTATCATACAACACATAGGTTATCATACAACACATACGAATCTAAAGCAAACATCATGTTGTACACAAATATAATTACATCACAACTAACAAATCATACATTAAGATTAATCATGCACTACATGCCATGTGAATACACTCGCAACTTGACACCCTAAACCCTGTCAATCCTACTACGTAGGGGGCTCAAATTTGCATGTGTGTATGACAATCATTATAATATTACTCAACAAGATTAATACCAACTAACATACACAACAATGATCTATTATAATCCCAAAGATGATTTCATAACCTCCTAACATAACCCAACACTTTTGCAATATTTCAAAAAATCTAGATTTCCCAAATAATCCATCAAGTATCCACATGACCTAATTAACGCATTCTAATGCATTAGACATCATAAAGAAGCATTCTAGCACGACCCTAACATCATAAGCATGCCCAATTCATTTTATCCAATATTTCACATCAATAAAGTTTTGCTTTCAGGAAAATAACACACAAAAACCAATTATCATCTAATTCATTAATAAATTCACCAACTTATATCTTATATAGTTTATAACAACTATCTAGACATGATAAAAATCATTAATTTATCATAATTCATAAACTTCATGCACAAAAGTTGCTATTTATAGTAAGGTATGAACAACACATCAAGTTTATGAATTTCTCGCATAATCCACATAAACTAACATCAATGCAATACAACTAGCATCAATATATCATCAAACAACATCAATTTCGTGATATCATGCTCCAACTGAACTATGGTTCTTCTTGAATCAATAACTATGAAAAACTAATCAAAATGTTACCTCTAATCGTGTAATGATCAAGAATTGGAATTGCTAACACGTAGTAGTGATTGGAACCAAGCAAAATCAAATGATGTATTGTGTTCTTGGGTCAAAATCACAAAGGGGAGGCCGGGATGGGGAAGATGGTTTTGGCCGCAAAGGAGGGTGTGGGGCTAGGGTTGGGTTTTTACTAAAATTAAGTTTAGTAGTTTGACAAATTAATCCCTCCTTGATCACCTTTTGTAAAAATTAAATGTTTTAAAAATTTTATACAATTTGACTATAACACTCATATATTATTATTTGACAATATTAATCATATATTTTAACTAGCCACAAAACACATGAATTAAATATCACAAGTTGTCACGTTATCAAGTAAAATTCACAAATACTATTTAAAATTCATGAATCGCATAACCTTAAATTAATATAGAAATTATTAACTCAACAATAATCTGTTAAGCATAGCTAATTATTATCAGGTCACTAACGTTCAACGACAACTAGTGTGTACTCACAACACGTGTATACAATACCTAATGGAACTAATGGAGTTTGGTAACAGAAAATCACTGGATGTCACATCCGTGAAGACCGTTACAAGTTCCAGTTCAACGGGGAGAGTTGGACCAGGAGATGGTGTGCAAACCTAGATGAGTGCGACATCGGAGCACGCACTACCGTCACGAGACATGTAGGTTAACCCGGTAGCCAGGTCAATGGAAGCACCTAATGACCAACAAGTATGCCGGGTCACTAGGGCAAAGGCGGCGATAACTAGAAGAAAAAGAGAAGACCGGAGGATATACTAACCGTCAGATTTTCACCATCTACACCCATAAAATTCACCGGAGACAAGAACAAATGCCCGATAAATAAAAGGAATTGTGTGACCTCAACCATCACCACCGACAACATCTTGCCAAAGCCACGGAGAAACTGTAAGGCCCCGTTCCCAGGACGCTTACAGCCGGTAAATCATCGCTCATAAAACATATAATTACATTTGTATTTCATAAAGCATCGCAGCAGAAACAGGTAAAAATGACATCTTATTTCATCATAAAAACTTTTGCAAAATAATACATCGTTAATCGGTTACAAAATACATCGTTGCATTACATCACAAAAGTATTATATAAATGGATGCCATCCCGAAAGAGCTGAGTAGCCGCCCATGCCATCCTCAACAATCATTACCTGCCAACTGGAAACACATTAAAGTCAGCGTTACTGTGTGAGTTCTAGTTTTATAATAAAACATACTTTTCTTTCGTTAAAACCGTACTATACATTCATGCGATCACGCAACATATGTACACATAGGTAATATCATTATAATCTTCATTATTTGTTCATTCATCTTTACATCTTTTCTTGCACATTTGATATCTTCCGTACCAATACCATGCGTTACACCCCAAAATATATGGCTACTGGGCCAAAGTCTATAAATAGACAGCTAAACATGGTGCCGCAGTACCAGGGGTAAGCGGTAGAGGTTCTATACAGATGGTCGATCACAGAGAAGGACCCGATGTGCATCCTCCCGGGGTAGCGAACCCGCACATCGTTGGGCTAACACATTATAATTGGCGTATCCCGATATCTAATGCTTGCAAGACTTTCATTACTTTCATCATTCATTAATGCATGCATTCTTCATGTTCCACTTTTTATTATCTTTCACTTTACGTTACGTAATACTTTCATTTCATTTATTAACATAGCACATAAAGCCACAGGAGAGATAAACATGCATCATAACAAGGAACATAACATACACATGTATCAACATCATATAGGGCAACATCATACATACATAACATGCATCATGCATAAACATACAACACCATCATCATCATGCCCAACATGCTCTCTAAGGCCTCAATAGTCCTTTTACATGAACTTACGGGAACCTTACGTCAAAACTTACATCTGCACTTTCCCCGAAAGTCAGAAGTTAAACTACGCTTTTTCCTTGGATGCAACAGCCCTATTTGGGCGTATGGACACCCTTCAGTCGCATGGTCTCCATGCGACTAAGCATCAGGCGAAAGGACCAATGCGAATGAACACCCAATCGTGTGAATGGACTCAATGCGGATGAGTCCTATGCGAATGGAACTAATGCGGATGAGCACTAATGTGAATGGGCCCTCAGTCGCATGACTCCCCATGCGACTGGCCCTCAGTCGCTCATTCGTGCAAATGAACCCCAATCATGCAAATGAATCTCAATCGCACCTTAATCGATCGTATTGCCTCCATTCAATCGCCTAGCAGAATGCAGTTCATCTCAAACCCAATCTGCTATTTTCGACCTCCAAGTTCATCTAAACCCATTCTAAGCCCAAATCAATCATCCTAAACCTTAGGAATGCATACCACAACACCATTCAAGCACACAGAAGCTCAAACAAAAGACCCAAACGAATCATACACATACACACACAAACAGGTCAAACACACACACACACACTCACACTCAAAAACACGATTTCAGATGTGTTCCAGCCCTAAAATCATTCAAAAACGTGTAAAAGAGGGGTCATAGAACTCACACAAACAACCACAACGAGAAGAACTTCGATTTGACCCGCTTCTCAACGATTTTGCTCGCTCGAATCAACCCAAACCAACTTTTCTCCCTTTTTCTCTTCTTTCTCTCTTCTTTCTCTCTTCTTTCTCTCTTCTTCTCTTTTGTTTGCTGAAAATATGGGTGTGGGGAGAGGGTAATGGCTGCCCTCTCCCTATAGATATCACCACATACCCAACTTTCTCTAGTTGGCGAGTTTAGTCCCTCGAATGCGAGTTTGGTCCCTCGAAGGCGAGTTTGGTCCCTCGAAGGCGAGTTTGGTCCCTCGAAGGCGAGTTTGGTCCCTCGAATTCGGACTTTATTTCTTTTTCTTCATTCGTTGGCTTCAAAATAAATAAATAACCGGGTGTTACAGAAACTCCCCCCCTTTCTAAAAGCCAGACAAATGTTGAAATAAAGGAGAAAGAGGTAGTGAGATAAAGATAGGAAGTTCAAGAGTCAGTTGTATATTTAGCTTCAATAATAATACATTTAAAATAACTATTTTATGATTTAATAATAAGGTAAATTTCATGTTTATTTATAACGTAGTTGTAACATTTGACCAAAAGTCCAACAAAATTTTGTTTATTCATGAAGTATCATAAAATCCCAAAATATAACTAAGTAAAGAAATGTTAGTTATTTTGAACAATAACAAAAAGATATATTAACCTATATGTGAGTAAAGAAAGTAAAGGAACAATAAAATTACAAGTCTTTACATTGTCAATGTACACCATATAAAGCATGCAATAAAAGGTGGGTTGCTGGTAAAACCTTGCACTCGAAGAGGGAGGCGTGGATGAGGGTTTAACAAGGAAGCTACACATTATTATTCATCTTTCTCATTCTAGATCTTCTGCCCCTCCCTCAACTTCCATATTTTGTTACCATCATTTTCATCATTGACGGTTTGTAGTCTCTTTGTTCGTTGTTCGTCTTCATTTATAAATGAATACTTCGAGATCTATATGAACGAAAAAAATGAACACGTTGGTGATGTCAGTGTAAATTGCTAATCAGAATTAAGAATAGATGGAGATCAAAGCGATGAATCCATTTTTGTAAGGTTTCATATAAGGCTGATACAACCCAAAACATCCAAATAATTTGTCCTGCATGCATGCACAAAGTGCTGAAGTAGAATGATTCAGAAGTTTCAAATTCTGCATTAGAAAACATTCTAAGTGTGAAATCTTCCAAAGCCAAGACCAATATCTTCCGAAGTCAAATATGAAGTCTTCCAAAGCTTCGGAGACAAATTCTTCCGAAGCCAGTTTATGAAGACAAATTTCTTTCAAAGACTTTTGAGTACATGCTTTATCTGATGTACCTTTTACCATAAAGCTGAACCACCTTTCTGCTGCAACTCTGTTTGACTCACCAACTTTCACAAGTTAGTGAAAAGGTCCATCTTTTGGTAAACTGCACATTGAGGTCTTGAGTTTGTTACTTTCTACTTTATGTACTTTTATCCTTTTTGTAATACATTAGGATGTAAGCTATGACATGTCATAGTCACAAGTCAATAGGCAATAGGATGTAGTATAAAGTATCTCTAGTCCCTTGTATCTTTTCTTATGCTTTGTAAACACTTGTAAGGAACTAGAGAGAAATATACAATATTTTTGAAAACCAGACACTTGTGTTATTTGTTCTTGTTATGTCTCTTGGTTACGTGTGTTTCTTAGTTTCATTGCAACTAGTTTCTAGTTCTCTATTTGATCTGTTAAGTGTTTTAAATCAATCTCTCCTTATTGTGTGTTGTGTTGTAGGTGACCAAACCCCTCAAACGGTCCTGCATTTTTATGTTCAACATCACTCCTCTTAGTTCAACTTGGTGAATCAAGCTTCCGACAATCAAGTTTAATTTCTATTGGTACGTATTTCGAGTAATTACTTCTACTTTTACACCAGAATTCGTGTTTGTATTTTGGATTAGAATTGTTTGATGCAAATCACTTGCTACTAACAATCACTAAATTGATAGGAAACTTGCAAAGATTTTATTATAAAGACACATTCATTTCACACACTATAATGTACATCGGTGATGGGTATTTATGACCAAACAATTACATACAGTTATTAACTACTACATAACTAACTAATTTGGCGGGTATAACTGTCACTTAACCTGTGATATAATACATCATTAATGCTCGACCTGTACATACTAACACACATGTACATTACTAATTATAATAATAAGTAGACTTAGTTTGATGTCAAGGTTATAAGTCCAACAATCTCCCTTTAAGCTTAACATCAAAGTTTTCGTCAATTCTTGGTCGGACCATAGTAGGGTGGCCAATCATGGATTCTATACTTCTTCTTTACGATGTCCACTAACTTCCTTTGATGCTTTCTTCATAGTTTCTTTTGTTGCTGCTCTCTCTTTCTTTGAAAGTGATATTTCCATTCCTTTCCTTAACATTCTTGTAGTACCAATTCATAAGATCTAGGTATTGGTTGTAAATGAGGAGTAAGTAGACTGATTTCTTCATGTCAAAGCCCATGTCGGTCGCAACGAAAGGCCAAAACTTCTTCCTTGATACTTCTGCCTTTCCATCAGTAATACCCACAACTATGTAGAGTTCATACAGACCTACATGCTTTCCTTTGAGTTGGGGAAGGAACATGTTCCTTTGTTTGAGAATCTCTTTCGTGAACCATTTCACCATAGCATCAAACTTTTTCCTCATAGTTTCATCATTTGTCACACTTGCATTTACCATTTTTAGGAAATCTAATAGGGTGATCATCTCTTCTATATTTCAAATAAATGATTGTTTGACTACGATCTCCTTCCCTTTATTTCCTTCTTTGCTTTTTGAATTCTTTCACCCTCCTAGTCTATCGCTTCAAAGTGTTCTTCCAATTTCCTCATATCGGTTGTGCTTCCTTTTTGTATGAAGGCTTCATCAAACATCTTCGAGATTGAACACTTATTTCCTTTGAATGTGATCTCATAACCTTGTTGGTTCAATAGATTTGCACTAAGAGTATTTTGATCAAAACCAGGGACTAGAAACACTTTTTTAGTCTTATGTGGGACTCCATCACAGTTGATGACAACTTGACCAATTCCCTTGAAAAGAGTCTTGGTTCCTTCTACGCGAGTTTCTATTTCATGAGATTTCCTTATTGCTTTGAACGCTTTCTCTGTTCCCGCTATATGATGTTTCTTTATCAAACTGACAAACTAAACTTTGTCCCACTTATTTCGATCCATTCCCTTTACTACGAATTCTGAGTTTCTTATGTTATTCAAACAAATTCTTTTGTTTTGATCATTATTTTACATGTGTTACACATATGTTTCTTGATCTTGGTCCTCTTCTTTTTGCCAACAGCCTTCCGATTGAAATAATCTGCAATCCTTTGATCTTTCAACTGCTCCAACTTGTCATCCACAATTTTCTTCATTGAGGCTTTCATCCTTTCACATAATTCTGTGACTATTGTTGGTTCCATCATAGAACCGTCTACACCATCACAAGTTCCAAATCTATAT
This sequence comes from Flaveria trinervia, assembly GCA_025506515.1. Lineage (NCBI taxonomy): Eukaryota > Viridiplantae > Streptophyta > Magnoliopsida > Asterales > Asteraceae > Flaveria > Flaveria trinervia. The sequence goes on from CM046447.1 coordinate 75,647,968, forward strand.
GAATCTTCCATTTTAGTTATCTATCTTCCACGCCACACAGGCTTGATCGGATTCGATCTTCTCTTCCATGCCACATAGGCTTGATGGGCTTTGATCTATCTTCCTCACCACACAAGTTTATCTTCCAAGAGTGAACATGCTCTGATACCAATTGATGTAAATCACTTGCTACTAACAATCATTGAATTGATAGGAAACTTGCAGAGAATGTATTATACATACACATTCATTTCACACACTATAATGTACATTGGTGAGAGGTATTTATACCCTTCGACCAAGTAGTTACATATGGTTATTAACTACTACATAACTAACTAATTTGGTGGGTATAACTGCCACTTAACCCATGATACAATACATCATCAATACTCGACCCGTACATACTAACACACATGTACAATACTAATTATAATAATAAGTAACTTAGTTTGACGTCTAGGTTATAAGTTCAATATTGTTTGTTTGCTTCTTACCTAAACGAGAACTTCTATCACTTAGAACCAAAATTTCACTGGGTATTTAACTATTCCCAATTGAGCTAATCCCAGGTAAGTTGTTCCATTTAGTTTCTACCCAATTTCATCACATAATTAGTTTGTGATAATTTAACAATCCAATATTAATTATTGTTTTGTGTTTGTACCTTTTGCATTGGTAATTCATTTGCTTATTATAAATATTTTACTGGAACGATGAAGTTTAGAAGCTTCGTGTTGTAGGTTGTCATGGCTACTTTGTTGATGCTTGTAGTTGGATATGTTTTGGTGTTCTTGAGCTTCTAATATATAGACAATTTGTTAAAACAAATGTTTAGTGAAATTAGATTATTGTTCTATTAGTAGTAGATTACATCAGCTTTTGTATTTTACATTCGTGGTTTACCTTTTGTTTTGCATGTGCCTAGTTTTATAGTTCTCACCTAAAGCTATGTGAATCTGATAATCAAGACTATGGTAAGTTAATCAATAATTTTAGGTTAAGTTCCTTTACTCAGTTGTTGTGGAATTTAAATGTACGCATAAGTTTTACCTTACATGATTGTATGCTTAGTTCATGGAAAACCAATGCTAGAATGAAATCGTTATGTTTTATGTGCCAATTCAAGTTCGCAATGCAATGTTGAGGGCCTTGCTTTCATATTTTCTTCATGCAATTAATATTTCAAGTAATAAATGTTATACATTGGTTTTCTGTATTTATATAGTTTAAATATTTTAGAGACACCCATGTAATTGGGTGTTTGTGTGATTTAACTACTATTCTCATTCTTGATCATACTCCTTTTTTATTTTGTTTCTGATCTATAACTAAGTTGACGGTTCATATGTTTTGGGATTGTTAGAGGCTTAATTTTGTAGTTTAAAATAATATTATATTACTATGTTGAAACCTTAAAACTTTGCCTTTGAAAGTCAAAACATGATTATTTCAAAATCGCTCTAATTAGAGTTTAGTTTCCATGGTTAGCATAATGTGTTATTATATTGAAAGTTGTGTATATGATTTAAACATGCTATAAAGATTACTTGAGATTTTTATTCGATTTTGAATACATAAATTACTTCTGTTGGTCTTAAAAATCAATATTTTGCTTTGTCTTATGTCTCTTCCAAGATACACTATAACTTTCGTGGTTAAAGTAAAATTTTCACCATGCAATCTTGATATAGAATTACTTTTTAGTTTACCATAGGATGCCATTTTGAAATGTCTGCTAAGATTTTAACATAACTTTCTGTCGCCTTCAAAAGTCAATGATTTGATGCTTGCATCATGTGTGATCTCCCCTACAGCTCATACAATGTTATTGCAATGTTAATGATTATTTTTTTTGGTTTAGCTCTTAGGGATACCATTGTGATACTCTTAAGCATTGGCCTCCACCACACCATAGTTGATGCAACCGCCTCTAACCGAAGCAACTGTTGTTTTATGGTGCCACCCTACCGCCCTACACCTAGTTTGAATCATAACCCATAGAACTCCAAAGCTCATTGTCTCATAATCGAAGCAATAAATGACCGACTAATAACAACCATGACTGGACTACGTAGGTACAATACAAATTTAGTTACGGGTGGTTAAAGGTTACCAACATCAGCAATTTGTTTTGTCACTTAAGCTTAATGAATAATGATTTGTGATAATTATATGGTCATTGTTTCATACAGCACAAAGTTCAATTTGTTTCAGAAGTATGATGCTATTTAACTAACATCAGCAGCAACCTGCTGGAACTTTAGTAGTATCACGAAGAGACAACAACTGACCTATTGTTGCATTTGTAAGTCTATAACAAGAAATCAAACATAATAAGAACGCGAAAACTAACCAAATAAACAAACCTGACACTTGACGAATTTTAGAACTTGAATGTAATCTTTAAATAATCAAAACTGGATCAATCTCTGAATCGTGAAATACTATCAGATAAACCCATTTCCTAAGTTACACGTAAATAATTTATCAGATTAGGAATCGAATTATGGTTGAATCTATAATGAACTTCTTGTAACCATGAGAACCATTGTTCTCTCTAATTTTTTTTTCATCGAGACTTGTGCAAACCCCAAAAGGAAACTTATGGGTCTTTAATTGTGTGGCCCATACAATCATTTAGATGTTTAATAATTAAGCCTAAATAATTATTTATTTAAGCCCAATGTTGAACACAACCCAAATATCATTTAAAATTAAATCGAGCTTGCAATTTACGACACCTAACTCGTTTAATCTTTAACTTTATTTCCTCGATCAACAAGTTAATCCTAAAATTATCAACACCTATTTTATTACTTCATTGCATCGATTGATTATCATAGATTGATAACATTGGTTGATTAGCTTAAAATTTTCTAATTGAATTCAATTGTTACCGTGCAGTTGGTGGTTATAATTGCTGCAGAAGACCATTAGTAGAGTATTAACTGTATCGAGCTTCAGCAAGTTGTCCTTTCTTCATCTTTAAACCCTAGCTCTTTCATTAGAATCAAGTGTTGCTTATTTCTTTTCTATCAACTTATCTATGAACATAATTGATATAATCTTAATATATTTCTATCTAAATGTTGTTGCATATGCTGAATTGTTATGTTTTGAAACAACAGAGTTGATGATCAAAGGATAAATGTGGAACAAGTCAGGCACGTGACATTACCAAAGAAGGTAACATGAGTAATGTCCGGAATAAAAACAAATAAAAAAAATCACACCCAAAAATATTTAAAATATGACCAGCGGTATAGATTTTGAAGATAAAAAACAACGTACCATGTAAGATTTTGTTTAATTATAATCGCTTTATTGGAAATCATGTCATTAGCTTCATGTTGCTTTTTTCTCGTCTTCAATAAGTTAGTATAAGCGTATTGTTTTAAGGTTAGTTTCACCATGCACTTGGGAGTTAATTTAGATTTATTGGCTATATAACGTGCTTACTAATCGGAATACAAACAAAGTTCCTGCTGCAACTCGCGGAGGGAAATTCTTAGTTAATTTTCTTTTGAACCTTTTTTTAACATTATATTGGTTTGTTATAGATAATTTGGGGAGTATAATATATGCATTTATATAAAGAAAACTATAGTTTTCAACCTAGTAAAAATCCAACGAAAGTTGGAAAAAAACAATTTACCTATGAGCATTGGCCATTCCAAGACTCGAGTAAAAGTAACTTCTATTTTTTTTTATCTTTTAACTTTTAAAATATGATTCATAAAAAGTTTCAAGTATAACTGTCACATCCCGACGGAAGCGTGAAATACTTAGGGAGTGACTTGATTGCTCAGAACTCATTGTCAGATAACACATAATCATACATAATTCATAACATAATATTAAGGTTAGGATTACATAAAATCATAATAGTCAAAATTTGAAATTACATAATCCTATTACATCATAAAGATTTAACAGCTACATCTTCAGAGACGATGGAAGTGAGCATCCACCGATACACTGAAGTCATACAGGTTTACTATTAGGTTCACACAAACTTTTCCTACAACTTCACCCCAGCCATTAAAAACATCAAAGGAGAACGTTAAGTTGTTAGTCATGATGAATTCCTGAAAAAGCATACCAAAAATCGTCAACACAAAGTTGGTGAGCTTCACAGGTTTATTAAACAAATAATATTGATACATTATATATATACAACCAAACCTTACATAGCAATCAGATCATTCATATCTGTCATATCATATTCTCATAAATCAGATAACATAGCATTATAACACTCATTCTGTTAATGCAGGAGATATCCCCTAAGTAGCGCTACTAACATTATCTAACGGTTCCACATCCGAATTAATGGTTGTAACATAATTTTCAATAATAATGCATCAATTCATAAATTAGTATGCGTTTTCCCCAAAACTTTATAAAAACAAAATGGGCCATGAAACTCACCTTTACTCCAAATGGTAACCTATAAATAAGAAAAATATTTATAGTTTAGAAAACATAACTATTTTCTTCAAAATTTTCAGTACCTTAATTATTATGGAACTTGTTACAATGAATAGGTAATAACATACAACGCAATATACTCAGATTTCGTATTTTAATTATTTATAGTTTATTTTCTATAATTTTCATGATATTTCAATAATTTATTAAAAATAGTTTCTGGTTTCTAAAAATTCTTAAATTTAATCAGAATGTTAGGAATAATATTTATAATTCTTAAAAATTTTCTAAAGTCATATATCATAGCAGAGTCAATTATCATGATTTCCATTCCTTTTACTAATATTTAGTAAAAATATCAGATGTCGTCCAAAAATTCTTATTTTCTCACAAAATGTTCTTTTAGGTTTTTCATACTTTCTGAAAATTTCTCATAATTTATTTCATAGTTTAAGTATTTTTCCCGATTTTTAGTTTACAGTTAAAAATTCATATTTCAGATAATACTTTGAGTTAGGTCACGAGATTTTTCCAGTGGATTCTATAATTCTTAATAGTCAGTATATAATTTTTCCATATATTTACTAGGATCGATTCTTCCGATATAATTTTTCCTTTTAAATACTTAAATAATTTATATAAATTAATTCATTTATAGGAATGGCACCAAAGTTTACAGAATTATATTTCCCAATATTCTTAGTATATTTTCAATGTTTGTTCCCACAATCATAGCCGTTAATATGCAGAACTGATTTTAACAAAGTATAACTAGGTTTTTAACCCTTTTGTTGATAATTTCTTGTTATAAATTTGTTGTTTAACTTATTTCAGATTTTTAAAAGCTTCCTTTTTGTTCTGAAAAATAGGTTTGATTGTGTGTATGTTTTTGTGAGAACTTTATTTTAACCAAAAAGGGTTAATCACATGTGCTTTTATTTAACACATGTTTAGTTTCCATAATCTTAATTAAGCAAGGTTTTAGGAGTTAGAACCTTGATTTTGACAGAAGGAAAGTGTGAGGAGATGATGATGATGGTCTCACCTTGTTTGGTTTTGGTGTTCTTGACAATCTTTCAAGAGGTGATGTTTCCACGAGGCTTGGATGTTGTTGCTATAAAACCGAGAGGTGTGTAGGAAACGGGAATAACAAGCGGTTGTTATGGTGATGACCGAGAGTGTGAGGTGTCCGTGAGGTAAAGGATGGAGATGATGGTGGCTTACGGTTATGGTGGTGATGTGCGAAATTTTTGTGTGTTTCCATGATCCCTTCGGCCGAGCTTCTTCAATAGTGGAGTTAGCCATCATTAGGTCTAGTTTTAGGGTGTGATGTGGATGTTATAGGCTAGGTGAGTCGGTCCTTAGGGTGCTAGGTGGCGGTTTGTGGCTTAGCTTAGTGGTAAGGTGAGTGTAGGTGTCAAGCAAAGAGGGTGTTGAGTCATAGGTTGTTAATGAGTGTTTAAGATGTTAATTAGGTGTTTTAAGGGTGCTTAATGAGTCGGTTCTTAGTCTTAGATAGTACTTTGGTTTGGGGTTTAAGTGTGGAAGATTTGTTGAAGTCAAGTTTCTCTTGATGTTAACTTGTGTTTATGATGTTTTGATTGGGTTGTATTTAGTGTGTTTGATGTTGTATTATTGATGTATTTTGATTACATATAATTCTATCTCAATGGATTATGTTTTTTAGTACATGCACACGCAAATTCTTATGCATGCAAACATGTAATGAGTAATACTCATATTCACATAAACATATAATATACATGTATATATGTTTCTTAGCAAAAGATGGCACATGCAACGTAAAAGGGTATGCATGCGTCCATGCATACATATACTTGTATATATGCAAGTGAACAATATACTTATGTAAACAAAATGAAAGCATGTATACGTATATAAAAATATATATATTAACCTAGGTGTGGTTTAGAATATTTAGCGTATAAAGTTTCTTATTCTATGGTTGTCAGAATAACGTTGCAAACGATTTATTTTTATGTATGTTTCAATGTAAATATTATTTTAATGGAATTGTGTGATAATGTATAAGTTATCAAAAGCATGTATGAACAAGTCATCAAAGCATTTTTATATTTTTTCCCTTTTTGTTTCAGATTTTTAGGTGCATTTTCTTTCTTCTTAAATTTACCAAGTATATATTTCGTTCAACTTTTGATTTTCTTACCTTTAAGGTGCGAGCCCACCACAACGTCTCAACGTTAGTTTTTTACGGTTTTACACATCCATCATAATGCGAATGCTTTAATACTAGTTAGTATATAATAATTAAAAAAGTAATAATAACTATTATTTGTCAACCGTAACTAAATTGGCTTGTTACTCAGTAGTGACGATTACCCCAAATCAACAACTTCAATCTCAAATAATCATATATCTTCAATACATGGTTGCAGAATCCACAATAAGTTAGCAGGTTTGTCGACTATAAGGTTACGCGTACTTGGCCTAGATGGAAAGTACGGTGAGTACTCGGACATGATAAATATAAGGAAACCATTTCTCAAAAAATTATACATATATTAAGTATCATAAGTTTACATGTTTAATTAATATAAAAAAAATTATATGACATTTTAAATAATATCTATAGCAAAAAACATGAATATCAATATCTATCAAAAGGATACATGTTGAATACTAAATTATTTTAAATAATATCTATAGCAAAAAACATGAATATCAAATATATATCAAAAGGATACTTGTTGAATACTAAATTATTTTTTAAAAGTTATATTCACTTATTAATACCATAGTCATAATGGTCATTTAATTCTTGTTTACCAATGTATCTTTATGAAATTTAATGAAAATCTAATAAGAATCGATGAAAAAAATAATGTAAGTTGATCTAGGTAGGGACGAGTTGAAGCAAGTAGGCTCGAGTTGCTTCGAGTCTGACCAATTTCGAGTAAGGTTGACCAAGTTGGAAAAATCGTCTCGTCACCCTACCAAATACCCAGTACTTGCTCACCTAGACCGAGTTGTATAACTTTGCTTTAATTTTGCTTTAATGAACATTGCACTTTCATTTCGTACTCATCAAAACCGATATTGCCGCCTAGGCTGTATTCTAGTAACATTAATATTACCCCTCATAAAAATGAAATTACTTTAAACATTACTAAAGTTAGCATGTTTTTAATAGTAAAAATCTATCGCTATTCAAAAGAAAAACTAATATTGCCGTTTTCTCAAATACGATTTAAAAGAAAACAGTTAAATTAGATTTTGTTTTCTGAGAAGTAATAAAAATAATCATTTTCCTCAAAAAAAAAGTTTAACTCCAAACGTTTTATGAATTGTTTTAATTCAGTTTAAAATTTTTATATTTTGTGTCAACTTAAATACATAAAATATAACTCTTTGATTGAAATTGAAATAAAGTATGAAAGATTTGGACCGAAACTAATATTTTTAAAGTTTCGAATAAAAATAGTCACTTTTATTAAGAGTTAAGGAGCAAAGTTAACTGACCAAATTTGTTTCATCAAATTCCCAAGAAAAAGCACCGGGCCAAGCCAATAATATAACTGAATCCCAACAATAGTTATGCTATAATGGGCCAATCCCATATAGATATGGGCCGATCGGCCCACCATACACCTAAAGCAATTATCCACACTACTAACGGCTAGTTTCAAAATAATGTTTACCAGCTATCTGTCTCCAACGGTCATATTTTGCAATGAACCGTTATTAGAACCCTCAATTCTCCATTGCTGTAATCCCCTCCGTGTGTGTAAATTCTACTAACAATCTCTCTCCCTTTCACCGGAAATCACTTTTCCGGCAATCCACGTCACTCTTCCGGTGTTCAAAAGAAGCATCAAAACTGCAATGGAGACGCCAACACCATCATCAAGAAGAATCACAGGCTCACAGGCTTTAACCATGGGTGCAAACAACAACATACCCTTTTTCTCAAGTGACTATTTTTTTTGCATAATCTCTTCATGAACATTCTTGTTTTTGTTTTCATCACTATGATCATAAAGGTTGAATCTTTTGAATGTTTAGGGGTGATTGAAGGATCTGAGAAGGATATTATGAGATCAAGAGCAGCATTGATTGATATAACGAATGATTCGCCAATTGTGGGTCTTGCTATCGGGAGTATGAAGACACCATCATCGACATTTTGTAAGAAAAGAATGATTGTTCGAGATGATGAATCGAAAGAAGACGGGACCCCTGGGTCTGGAGAGGCTTTATTGAGAGATCAAGTGCAGACCCTTTTGCAGAAAGTTGAAGAAGAAGCTGTGATTAAGAAGATTACATTTGATCCCATGTATTTTGTGAATTCCCCAATGAATCTTGTTGCTCCAACACCTGCTAACACCCCTCAAATATCTGAAAACAACACTAATGGTTCAGAATCTTTAACTGTCTCTCCTGTTGTTTCAGAAAGCTTCAATTTTTCTCAGGTCTTGATTCGATTCTTGATATGGGGTTTTCTTGGTTTTCTTTGATTTGATTTGGGTTTTTGTTAAATTGAGATATTGTGTTTTGTGGATTGATTTCATCTGTGCAGATGCTTGATCAGCAAGAAGAAACAGAAGAAACTTTGGAAAAGAATGTGATTACAAAGTTGTTGTTTACTGATTTCCCTGAGAAATTGGAGAGCTATGATTCCTGTTTAGATGAGGATGATGATGCATCTGTTTGGTCAATTCAAGTGAATGCAAGTATAAGTGATGAACATGAAAATGATGAAGAATTCAAAGTGGATTATGAAGATGGAGTGGTGGATGAGATTTGTGAAGTAATGATCAAGATTTCTGCGAATGATGGTGATGAATTTAGGGGGAAGCATGAAAGATTTGTGTGTGATAACGATCATGAGCTCGAAGGGGATGTTTGAACGGTTAGCCGAAGTCAAAAACAAAGAGGTTTTAGTTCTCATAATCTTGGTTTTAGATCATATTTAGATGATAATTTGAATGGTATAACTCATAATATTGTCTTTTGGGCAAAGGCCATTTGCTTTTTGTTTTCAGTAAATGATTAATTGCTATCATTTTGCTTTGATTCATATGCATATCGTAGTGGTTTTGACCTTTACTAATGTGTTAAAAATGTAAGTTTTTCTCATGAATGTGTATGGTTTAGACTTTTGATCCATCACACTCCAATTCCTTCAACAATTTATAATCAAATATTATTACATTCTCAAACAAATATGTCACAAGTGTTTTAAAGATTCTATTATATTTAAATTTCAATAGTTTTGATAAACTGTGATCAGAAATCTTATTTCTTTTAATTTTTAAATCTTTTGCAACTTTTAACCCATATGATTTGGAGCAATCTTTAAAGTCCTTACGGTATTTTTTGAGGTCTATATATATTTTGATTTTCTCATTTTCATTAAAAATTGAGTCATAACAAGTAATAATTTTCTTTTTGGTTAAAGAAGCAACGATTTTTCAAGATAATTATTAATTATGATGCCTTTTGTTTTCACATTATTGTTTTCTAAACATATTAAAAATGCACTAGACGGCCGAGGCCCCAGATGTTCGGTATGGCTTTAAGAATAGACGGATATAATAAATTTGAATTACGTAATTTGATATCTTAAAATTTCAAATTTGTTTTCAACTTTCTAGAAAGTATCCATTTAATTCAACGGTCAGTCCTCGAGTTGAATGTTCATATGTTTTGGTCGTTAACTCAGTTGAGGGTCCTTCACTAGTTCACTCGTGAACATTACATGTTATACGCATTATTTTATGCATTATTTTATGAATGAAAAATAGAACAACATTTAAGTAATTCCGGTCTAACATACACCTACACATACATGTTATGTTTGAAATGTTTACAGCGTTAGATTTACTCGGAGAACTAAATTTTTTAATTTTTTTTATTTTAACTTATTTTACTACTCTAATAGAAAAGTAATTTGATATGACACGTGGCGCGTCAGAATCATTCTTTTCAAAAATTTTCTGTTTATCTCGTTTCTTAAATAATTACACTAATTATTAATAATATTATCTAATATTATTTATATTTTTTTAAATTTAATAATTTAAAAAAGAGATCTATTTATTAATGTTATTTCTAAATAAAGAAATGTTTTATGTAATAATTAATTTTTCTAAAGCATAAATTAATGTTATTTCTAAATAAAGAAATGTTTTATGTAATAATTAATTTTTCTAAAGCATAAAACCTTTTTAAAAATACAAAATATTTTTAAATTGGTATTTTTAAAATAACATTTTTATTTTTAATAATTAATTCTAAACCCTAAAAATATTAATTAAAATTGGGAGTTAATAAGGAAATTTATAAAAATGACATTTTATACGGTTTGTTTTATAACAAAATGTTTATTTTTTTAAAAAAAGTTTAAAAATAAAATTTTAAAAAGTTGATATCACTATTTTATTAATTATAGTCATTTATCATATGTAATTTCTATCATATCATATCTTAGAATATAATGTTATACTTAATAAAATTTATTATATTAATATTTTATTTATTCAACCCGTGTAATACACGAGTTTACTAAAGCTAGTATTACATATTTATGTATATATATTATAAAAAAATCAAAGTCATTAACAAACTTATTAACAAACTTATTAACAAACCTAATAGCAATTTACTTACTTTTACATAATTAAACTTGGGGCCCATTAACATGTTAATTAGTTTACTCCATTATCTTTTAGACAATATAAACTCATTTCAAACACGCTAAGAAAGTCTTATTATTGTTCAAGTAAGTAAATTAGATTATTTTCTTATAATATTTTTGTTTATTGGCATAATAATCGAATTATAAACATTTTACATACTTGTTATTAATTTATATTATAGGGATTTGTATTTAATTTATATTTGCTGAGGGCCAACAATTTTTAAGATTTCTTGGGGTCGGCCTTATATTACTTATAATATCTATGGCGGGGTTGTAATAAAAAGAGTTTTAATTATAAAAGTTTAAAAATGATATTGTGCTTACATTTGTTATTTTATTGTTTTTTAGGGTGTGAATATTTTAATACTTGTGTTAAATGATTAATATTATAATGTCAAATATTTTTTATAATTTGTATACTTTTTAATTATTTAGTGTTATTTTTCATTATTTTTTTAATGTTTAATATAAAATTTGTTATTTGTATTATTGTATTTTATAATTAGAAATACATGATAATGTTTTTTCACAAATATGTTTTGCAAAACTAACTATTTTACGAAAACAAATAGTGTTTAAGAAAACACAAGATGAGAATAAAAATACAAAGAAATCGATTGTTATGTTTTGTGTTCTTGTCATTTTATGTTATCTATCATTCTTTTTAATACGAGAGGTATCAAAATGAGCTAGAAAATGTGATTTTTATAAAAGTATAATGTCTTATATAAACAAGTTATGAATGCTTAAAAAGAGTGAAGGAACTTAAAAAAGTCAACAAAAATGGTTATAACTAAAATTCGCTTCTAACAATATATTTTTCTAAAATATAATTTTAACTATCGATCATCTTCTAGTCACATGCGCCCCTTTGCCAAGGAGATTTGGGCCTCGGTTTCAAGATGGCTACACAACCTCTATTTGAAATCTCCTGCTGATTACACGTGAAGGTTCAATCCTCAAACACTAAGGAGGATAAAACACTTCATATGTATGGCGACATTCTGGTTCATTTAGAAATTGTTTCTTTTCTAACAAAATTCTACATGTGGCAAATGTGTTAGAAGAACTAAAAGTGAACTCGTTTAGGTAGATGAAAATAGCATAGGAGACATCAATCAACACTCATGATGTAATTTCATTTTTTCTTAAAGATAATTGCACAAATACTTCTTGTGCTTTGAGTCAAATTTAGGATACAGTCCTTTGGGTTTTACTTTTAGGATACTATGTTTCTTTCATCCACGGTTTAAAAAATTAACAGGGATTAACTTTCCTGTTAAATGATTCTTAAGAACTATAACCAAAGTTTGACTCAACCACAAAGACTATCCATCTAATTTACTCTAATAAGTGTTTATAAAACCGGATCAGACAGTGAACAAGATGTTTTACCGGTCCATTGGTCGGACCGCTTTGACCAATGGAGGGGGATATATGTGTAACACCCTGAATTTCTATAAGGATCAAATAAGGATCAAATAAAATTATAACTATTTTTGTGAATATATGTGTAACACCCTGAATTTCTATTTAAACGGAAAGAAAAGAAAAGTAAATAGAAAGAATAGAAATTGTGAACAAGTGGAGGGGGATAAAGTGTACAAAGTACAAACCTTATTATTTTAAGGATTTGAGGGGCATGGTCGCCCATATCAAAGCAGAAAGATGCTTTTGCTCTCGGAGGAAGAAAAAAGAGAGGGAGCCCTGATTCTAGAGAGAGAAAGTGGAAGAAGCAGTTTTAAAGGTAAGTCTTCTCTTATTTGAGCTCGGTTTCAGCTGGGTTTCGAGTTCTTGACCGAACTTCTGGATGTTTAGTGTTTGTTTTCGGGATTCAAGAGCTGAATCGAAGGTGGGTCTTGAACTCGAAGTGTGTTGCTCAAAGGCTGCTCAAGGTGAGTTTCTAGAACCCCTCTTTTACTGATTTTCAACTGATTTAGGGCTATTATGCATACTAAGTAAACATTTTGAAAGAAACCGTGGGTTTACAGCTTTATGTTCGAAATGATGATGTATGTATTTATGTTATAGTGTTGATTATGGGTTAGTGATGATGATTAGCATGCTTAGATGGTCTTAGTATGTTAGATCTGTGTTTGGGTATGAGTAGAATGATAATCGGGTGATGTTTGTAACATAGAAAATATTTCAGAATGTTCTAATGAACATGAACAGTGGTCCATGCGCCCAGAGGTGGCTCATGCGCCCAAACAGTGGCCCATGCGCCCAGCATGAGAGGCCAGACGCCTAAGTGTTGGCCATGCGCCTAAGAGTGGGTCATGCGCCTAAACAGTGGCCCATGCGCCCAGCATGTTGGCCCATGCGTCTAAGGTGGTGTTTGTGTTTTTGAAAAAGAGCTTCTAAAGCTCTTTTGTCTGCGCCAAAAAGAGGCGGGCAGATGTTTCTCGTCTGCAGAGTGTTTGTTTTTTTGCAGACGTTTCATTAAAAAACATCTGCGTGACCTCTTCTTGGAGAAGAGGTGGACTAAAGTCTCCACACATCTTCTCACCTCTTCTTCACATTTCAACCTAAACCCCCAAAACACCCACCCATTTCAGGTCCACTTCCCCCCTTCGCGACCCCCCCTTCGCGGCTCCCCCCTTCGCGGCTCCCACCGTCGCCACTCCACCGTCGCCACTCCAACCGTCGCCACTCCACCGTCGCCACTTCCCCCCTTCGCGACTCCCCCCTTCGCGGCTCCCCCCTTCGCGGCTCCCCCCTTCGCGGCTCCCACCGTCGCGACTCCACCGTCGCCACTCCACCGTCACCACTCCCCCGTCGCCACTCCCCCGTCGCCACTCCCCCCGTCGGACTCGCCCTTCTGCTCGATTAGAGGTAAATTGTTGATTTGTTGCTTGATTTGTTCCTGATTTCTGCTCGATTAGAGGTAAATAGTGCCATGCGTTTAAAGTGATTGAAACGACTAAGTGTTGATGCGCCTGCATAGTGGTAAAGCGCCTGAACAGGGCAGAAGCACCCAAATAGTGCCCATGCGCCCAGACTGTTTTACACTTAAAATTTTTATGCTCATGCGCCTGGAAGGTCCCATGCGCCCAATTTGGACTTGGGGTTTTCTAAGTGGTTTTTAAGGGGTAAAATGGGGAGATAAGCCTGGTTATGATGTGATGGCTTATGTTTGATATGTGTTATGCATGTATGATGTTGCTTGTATGGTGATGGTGTATGTTTATGTATGTTCCCTATTATGTATGTATGTCTTCCCTTGGCTTTGCGTTGAACGTTAGTAAGTGTAATGAAAGTATTATGTAACGTAAAGTGGAAGATAATGAAAAGAGGAACGTAATGAATGAATGCATGCATGAATAAATAAATAAAAGAGAAAGTATAGAAAGGCTTGCAAGCACATGTATGAGGTGAGCGACTCTGTGTCGCAATAGACTCGAAAGAGGTCCTTGTCGCGTACTCCGGTATTGTGTCAGTCTTCGGACATGAGTCGGGGGTTTGTGAGCAGGCCCCGGAACAGTGTCAGTCTTCGGACATGAGTCGGGGGTATTGCATGAGACAGGATATAGATCGCGTACTCTGGTACTGTGTCAGTCTTCGGACATGAGTCGGGGGTTTGTGAGCAAGCCCCGGCATAGTATCAGTCTTCGGACATGAGTCGGGAGTATTGCATATGACGAAAATGATGGATGATGAGATCCGTGTCGCGTATCCTGGTACTGTGTCAGTCTTCGAACATGAGTCGAGGGTTTGTTTATCAGGCCCCGGCACAGTATTAGTCTTCGAACATGAGTCGGGGATATTGCATAGGACGAGATAATGAGGTGAGCGACTTTGTGTTGCAACAAACTCGGTTAGAGTTCAATCCCTGTGATTGACTCATATGGGATCTTTGTCGCGTATCCCGGTGCTGTGTCAGTCTTCGGACATGAGTCGGGGGTTTGTGAGCAGGCCCCGGCATAGCATTAGCTTTTGAGCATGAGTCGGGGATATTGCACGAGACAAGATTCGATTAATAAAGAGTAATGAGGAAAGTATGAAATAAACGTTAATGAATTGTCGTAATAAAGTACTGAACATGATCCTTGTCATTCGACCTCCGTAATCGTGGCTGAGTGCCACGAAGAGGGTAAAGTCTGACCGGATCTAGAAAGAGAAGTGAACGATAATGTAATCGTTGAATGAACAAGTTAATGAACGTAATGACAAAGATAATAATGATATTATCTATATGTACGTATGATGCATGATCACGGACGATTGTAAAGTATAGTATGATCTTGAAATAAAGTAAAGGACGCTGTTAACAAAGAAAAGTATGTTTCATTATAAAACTAGAACTCACTCAGCGTCGCTGACTTTTGTATGCATGATAGTTGGCAGGTATATGTTGATGCTGAGGAGTTGCAGGCATGGATGCATAAGCTACTAGGAGCATTTTGAGGTTGGCGTCCGTATTTTGACATATCTTTGTATTTTGATGAAAAAAAATGTTGTAAATGAATGAAATGACATGTTTTTAATTATTAATGAAAGTTTTAAATTCCGCTGCAAAACATACGTACGTTTTAAAATGTTTTAAGTGCAATGAATGACCAGCTGTGAGGTGCCCGGGAACGGGGCCTTACAAGTTGGTATCAGAGCAAAAGTTTAAGTGAATTGGGTACATATTTTTAAAAACTTAATCTTAAACTGAGAATGGGACTAAAAGGAAAAGGGATGCCAGTCTTAGTAGCTACATGCATGCAGGTAAAGGTTTTATGTAAACGTTTACAGTAAGTTAATGTTAACCGGCATTATGTGTGCATGTTATGTGGCTTGTGTACTTTTGTGCAGATTTAGATACTGATTAGTCAGGATAGGAGATGCTTGGGGTATGAAGAGTAAAGTAAGTGACTAATCACAACTGGTCACTGTAATTAGGGACTTACTATACTTGGCATAAACTAAGTTATTACCTTGAATGACCGTGTTAGTGTCTGAATCTTATAGTGTGTTAGAAGATGGTTGGCGGTAGATCTTTGAAAGCTTCACGAGGTGGAGGTGGTGGTGGACGTGGTGTTGAACCACGGGTCACAAGGAGAAGGTCTAGGGCTGAAAGAGTAGTCCATGAAGAACCTCAGACCTCTCATCAGGAGGGTGGTGATGAGAATGCTAATCAGGGGACTTCGATGAGAGAGGCAGTCATGGAGGAAGTGCATCAGGTCATGCAGACAAACCTATCGTCTATGGTGATCAAGTTATAAAGGCTGTTAGAGATGAGGAGAGACATGAAAGGGGTAGATCTTCGGGCGAAAGGAGACGACCCGAGACTGAAACGGTTTTCTTCGATGACGAAGAGGAAGAAGAGGAAGAGCTTGCGCCGGAGGCGGCACGAGGCTGTAATTATGGGGCGTTTCAACGATGCAAGCCCCCAACTTTTGATGGAAACGACACTACTGCTACTGCTCACTGATGGGTGAGAGAGATGGAAGCGGTATTAAATGTCAGCGAGTGCCAGGAGGATCAGAAAGTAAAGTTTGCTGCCCATTCTTTTGTGGACTCAACCTTGTGTTGGTGGGAAAATAATGTCCAGGTTGAGGGAAGCAGGGCTATCGGAAGGATGAGATGGCCGGAGTCTAAAAGGCTGGTGATTGAGGAGTTCTGTCCTTACCGTGAGATGGATAAAGTTGAGAGGGAGTTCCTGCAACTGGAGGTGGGAATCCTGACACATCAACAATACACCACGAAGTTCAACGAGATGGCACGTCTGGTGCCGGATCAGGTGACACCTCTTTCGCGAAAGATCAAGAGGTACATTCAGGGCTTGCCGGCGGACATCCGTAGGCACATGATCGCTGCCCGACCGAGTACGTTTAGGTCGGCCGTTGACCTGGCAGGAAGGTTATACGATGAGCGGGGGGCGACGACGATGACAGACGAAGGAGAGGAGCGAGCCTATGTTAAGAAGGGGAAAGGAAGGCGAGACAATGATGGTGGATTTGGGTATGGAGGTACAACGTCGAGGGACGATGATCAGAAGAGAATGGAAAGAAAAGGAGAGATATGCAACAAGTGTGGTAGAGGCCATGAGGGGGAGTGCAAGTGGGGACTGAATGTTTGTTTCCAGTGTGGAAAGGAGGGCCACAGAGCGAGGGACTGTCAAATGGCTAAATGCTACGACTGTGGCAAGACAGTACATATGAGTAGAGACTGCAAGAAGTCGAGGGTAGGAAGCTCCGGTACGAGGAAGGAGAACAGAGGGTGAAGGCTAGAGCCTTCGCTATGACGGGAGGAGGCTAGGTCAGACTCCGAGGTAACATCAGGTACGTTCTTGCAAGTTTAGATTTATGCATCTATGCTTTAATTGTGACGCTAGTAGTAGTTTTGTTGCCGCTATTTTCTGAGATGTTGCACGTTAGGGGTAGGAAGATCGATAAGTCCTTCGATGTAAGAACTGCTATTAGTAAGTCTACCAGGTTACCTAATGCCCTAGAGGATTGCGCGATAGAATTGAGAGAGAGCGCTTGTTCCTGCTAGGCTGTTCAAGACAGACATAGGTAGGTAGACATGCATCTCCGGGTGAGTTGATCAGTAATCTACGACTTAAACCCCAAATGTTGCAAGAAGATGGATTGATCAACCGTGCACGACCAGAGTTTGGTGACAACCTACGACATTGAATTATGAGGAAGGCTTTGACCAGGAAAGCGGATTGCTTGATTTGAAATCGAGTAAAGCTAATATTAAAGTGTAGAGGGTCATTCCCAGTTGTTGCTCAGGTAGGAGAAGTGGCACATCGACTAGAGCTACCCAATGAGTTAAGTGGAATTCATCTGATGTTCCATGCGCCTCGTCTAAGAAAGAGCTCAACCAATGAGGATAGGATCATGCTACTAGAGAATACTGAGATGGATAGAGTATTCAACCACAAGAAGCAACCGGTGACCATTACTAATAACAAAAAGAGAATAGGCTAAGGAGGATGATGGTTTCACTTGTGCGGGTGCAGTGAAGCCTAAAGGGATCTAAATTTAAATACAAGATCTAAGAAGAAGTGAGACAGTGTTACCCGTAACTGTTCGAGAAGCGACAGGTTTCGGGGACGAAACCTCTTTAAGGGGGTAGACTTGTAACACCCCGAATTTCTATTTAAACGGAAGGAAAAGAAAAGTAAATAGAAAGAATAGAAATTGTGCACAAGTGGAGGGGGATAAAGTGTACAAAGTACAAACCTTATTATTTTAAGGATTTGAGGGGCATGGTCGCCCATATCAAAGTAGAAAGCTGCTTTTGCTCTCAGAGGAAGAAAGAAGAGAGAGAGCCCCAGTTCTAGAGAGAGAAAGTGAAAGAAGCAGCTTCAAAGGTAAGTATTCTCTTATTTGAGCTCGGTTTCAGCTGGGTTTCGAGTTCTTGACCGAAGTTCTGGATGTTTAGTGTTTGTTTTTGGGATTCAAGAGCTGAATCGAAGATGGGTCTCGAACTCGAAGTGTGTTGCTCAAAGGCTGCTCAAGGTGAGTTTTAGAACCCCTCTTTTACTGATTTTCAACTGATTTGGGGCTATTATGCATACTAAGTAAACATTTTGAAAGAAACCGTGGGTTTACATCTTTATGTTTGAAATGATGATGTATGTATGTATGTTATAGTGTTGATTATGGGTTAGTGATGATGATTAACATGCTTAGATGGCCTTAGTATGTTAGATCTGTGTTTGGGTATGAGTAGAATGATAATCGAGTGATGTTGGTAACATAGAAAATATTTCAGAATGTTCTGATGAACATGAATAGTGGTCCATGCACCCAGAGGTGGCTCATGCGCCCAAACAGTGGCCCATGCGCCCAGCATGAGAGGCCAGACGTGTAAGTGTTGGCCATGCGCCCAAGAGTGGGTCATGCGCCTAAACAGTGGCCCATGCGCCCAGCATGTTGGCTCATGCGTCTAAGTGTTGGCCATGCGCCTAAATAGTGCGATGCGCCTAAATAGTGCCATGCGTTTAAAGTGATTGAAACGACTAAGTGTTGATGCGCCTGCATAGTGGTAAAGCGCCTGAACAGGGCAGAAGCACCCAAATAGTGCCCATGCGCCCAGACTGTTTTACACTTAAAATTTTTATGCTCATGCGCCTGGAAGGTCCCATGCGCCCAATTTGGACTTGAGGTTTTCTAAGTGGTTTTTAAGGGGTAAAATGGGGAGATAGGCCTGGTTATTATATGATGGCTTGTGTTTGATGTGTGTTATGCATGCATGATGTTGCCTGTATGGTGATGGTGTATGTTTATGTATGTTCCTTATTATCTATGTATGTCTTCCCTTGGCTTTGCGTTGAACGTTAATAAATGTAATGAAAGTATTATGTAACGTAAAGTGGAAGATAATGAAAAGAGGAACGTAATGAATGAATGCATGCATGAATAAATGAATAAAAGAGAAAGTATAGAAAGTCTTGCAAGCACATGTATGAGGTGAGCGACTCTGTGTCGCAACAGACTCGAAAGAGGTTCTTGTCGCGTACTCCGGTACTGTGTTAGTCTTCGGACATGAGTCGGGGGTTTGTGAACAGGCCCCAGCACAGTATCAGTCTTCGGACATGAGTCGGGGGTATTGCATGAGACAGGATACAGATTGCGTACTCCGGTACTGTGTCAGTCTTCGGACATGAGTCGGGGGTTTGTGAGCAGGCCCCGGCATAGTATTAGTCTTCGGACATGAGTCGGGAGCATTGCATATGACGAAAGTGATGGATGATGAGATCCGTGTCGCGTATCCCGGTACTGTGTCAGTCTTCGGACATGTGTCGGGGGTTTGTTTATTAGGCCCCGACACAGTATCAGTCTTTGGACATGAGTCGGGGATATTGCATGAGACGAGATAATGAGGTGAGCGACTTTGTGTTGCAACAGACTCGGTTAGAGTTCAATCCCTGTGATTGACTCATATGGGATCTTTGTCGCGTATCCCGGTGCTGTGTCAGTCTTCGGACATGAGTCGGGGGTTTGTGGGCAGGCCCCGGCACAGCATCAGCTTTCGAGCATGAGTCGGGGATATTGCACGAGACAAATTTCAAGTAATAAAGAGTAATGAGCAAAGTATGAAATGAACGTTAATGAATTATCGTAATAAAGTACTGAACAGGATCCTTGTCATTCGACCTCCGTAATCGTGGCTGTGTGCCACGAAGAGGGTAAATTCTAACCAAATCTAGAAAGAGAAGTGAACGATAATGTAATACGTTGAATGAACAAGTTAATGAACGTAATGACAAAGATAATAATGATATTATCTATATATACGTATGATGCATGATCACGAACGATTGTAAAGTATAGTATGATCGTGAAATAAAGTAAAGGACTCTTTTAACAAAGAAAAGTATGTTTCATTATAAAACTAGAACTCACTCAACGTCGCTGACTTGTGTATGCATGATAGTTGGCAAGTATATGTTGATGCTGATGAGTTGTAGGCATAGATGCATATGATTTGAGGCTGGCGTCTGTATTTTGATATGTCTTTGTATTTTGATGAAAACAAATGTTGTAAATGAATGAAATGACATGTTTTTAATTATTATTGAAAGTTTTAAATTCCGCTGCAAAATATACGTACGTTTTAAAATGTTTTAAGTGTAATGAATGACCAGCTGTGAGGTGCTCGGGAACGGGGCCTTACAATATGTAAAAAATACTTTAAAAATATATATAATAAACCGGTGTGGTTCCCCATCCGACCACCGTTTCAACATGAAAACGACTTTAAGCACTGAACTAGACTGGCTTAGAGTTCGGTTCTTGATCTAATCGGCTTGTCCGGTCCGATTTTCAAAACAATTATAAAATGTTTCATGTAGCTATGGAGTGGTCCACTGGTCCTTGCCCCCAACATCTTGCTGGTGGCATTATGTTTTGTTATTTTCATAATTAACAAATTTGTCTTGCTGTTTACATAACTTTGTAATCAACTTGACTCACAGCGGTAATCGCACAATTAATGTGTATCCTTATATCAGAAAAGACGAACCGGTTCAACTAGTATACATGTATCATTGTAATTAATGTTTGTAATAATATCATCTAAATGAACATATAGTTATACTATATTCAGATTTAAAAAGATGTTCTTGATTTTATAAAATAGGTTTTGTTTTAAAATAATAAAGTATTAAAAAATTACAGAGAATAAAAGAGTGTTTCTAGATTAAAAGGAAAGGGTTATCTCTTGTTTTACCCTTCTCGCCATATTACTTACTATTATGATAAATTATAATTATATATGTTGCTGCACCAAAATAAGGTTCCTTCTTTGCTGGCCAATGCTACCTCGAATAACCTGCTGGCAAGTAAACAACACTGTTAGGGAAGTGTCCTTGCGATCCACCTCCGGTGTGAGAATCAATTTTATATTTTTGGATAACTGTATAGAAAGTAGAGAGACTAAGTATAAGTTGCTTGTGTCTTACCTGCTCATTAAGTGTCCTTGTTTATACTTGAGGATCCTTCTTAGGAGATCATAGGGGGTTTAACTAGTAGAAAATTGATTATTTTAGACGGTTAAATATTGGTTTTTTTGAGCGGTTCAAGGGCAAAACCCTTTTAAAAAGGCATCTATACCGAAAAAAAAACAATTTTTGTACTAGTAATTGTTGTCTGTTTATTTTGGTGGAGGGTCTCTTTTCTTAACCTCTGTATCACTTCCTTATCATTGGAGATATGTTATTTGTGTGTAAAGATTTTGACTATTCTTTACAAATCTGTCAGCAGCATCACCTTTAACTTGTTTTTATTAGCATTTGACTTTTCTTATTTAGTTGTAAAAGGTAACTCCCTGTTATTTTGAAATCATATATACGATAATAAATTTAGTAAATCTGTTAATTATACGGATTGAATAAATAAAATTTTATATAATAATAAATTTTTTTTTATAAAATGATATTTTTATATGTAATAAAATAGTTATATTAACTTTTTAAAATTTTATTTTTAAACTTTTTCTAAAACTAAATATTTTGTTTTAAAACAAACCGTATAAAAACGTCATTTTTAAAATTTTCCTATTATAACTCTCAAATTTGATTTTTTTTTTAAAAAAGTGTCTTGTTTAAAAATACCAAATTTAAAATATTTCTTATTTTTATAAAATTTTTATTCTTTAAAAATATATTATTTATAAAAAGATTATTTAGAAATAACATTATAAAATAGATTTCTATCTTAATTTATTAAATCTAAAAATATGTTAAAGAATATTATTAGTAATCATTTAATAAGAGATAGAGGCGGTAAAATTTTTATGAGAATGATTGTGATGCTGTCAGTGTACTGTTGTCCTAACAATCGTCCTAGGAGTATGTCTTAGATTTGAGCATGTGGGTTGTGGCGTGAGAATTGCCCTGCCTTTGTCCTTCATGCGTCATTGCCTTTTAACTGTACCCGGTTTCTGCTTACGTTGCTTTTCACTGGTCTTGGCCTTGCCTACGTCATCAATATCTACCTTAATCATTGGATTAGTGTGATCATAAACCATAATCTTTGGTACATGTAAATTTTTGTTTGTTTATCTTTTGTATATACAAATTTGCGTATGTGAATGTTATAGTATGTGAATGTTATAGTTATTTAAAAAGATATAAGTATATAATGCAGCAAAATTGAGGCGGAGTATGTTCTTAGAGCATTCACAATGGGTTCTTTATTTTTTTATGTGAGTGTGTGCCCTATATTATGAGTGATAGTTGTTAGTGGTTGTGAGTGAATTAGAGAGAATATTTATGGGGGTTTTACCATGATTTTCCATATTTAGGGAAATATGAGGAATTACGTACGGTATAACCTCATAAATTTTTTAATATTTTAAAAGTGGCTGTGAGTGGAAGAAAAAAAAATGTGTAAGGCCCCGTTCCCAGGACGCTTACAGCTAGTCATTCATCGCACATAAAACATATATTTTCATTAGCTTAAAGAAAACATTGTAGCGGAATCATTAACACAGACATTGATTTCATTAAAATAAATGCTTTTGCAAAATAATACAACATTCATTACAAAATATCGTTTGTTCACGTTATAATGCAAAAAAATTATACAAAAGAATGCCATCCAAAATGAGCTGAGTAGCCGTCCCGTGCCATCCTCAGCAACCATTACCTGCCAACTGGAAACACATAAAAGTCAGCATTGCTGAGTGAGTTCTAGTTTGTATAATAAAACATTACATTACCTTTCATTCATTAAAACATTTTCATTACTATCACACGTGATCACACATCATACATACATCATGATAACAATTATTATCTTCATCATCGTTCATTTTGTACATTTCGCACGTTTCGCACATTTCGTACTTATCGCACATTTCGTACATTTATTGTCTTTCCATTTCTATCTAGGTCCTGTCATATGCTTAACCCCCCTCTAGAGCACCAAGCAATTCATCTAGGGTTAATCGACAAGGACCCCATATCGCACGTATGGAGCGGTCACTAGGATAGACTCTCCCTGTGTGTGTGAACTTTTATGGGTTAGCTAAGATCGTATGCTATATAACACACAATACTTAGGAAATCGCATGTATTGGAGTAGTCACCAAGACTGAACTCTTAATGTGTGTATGAACCCTTATGAGTTAGCCAAAATCGCACGCTGTAGACACACAGTTGAGCTAACAACTCTCAATGAGTTGTGAACCTCCTTTCAGTTGCTTGCAAGACTTCTTCACGAATAAGACTGGAGCACCCCAAGGAGAGATACTCGGTCTAATGAACCCCTTATCCAGCAGCTCTTGTAATTGCTCCATCAACTCTTTGATCTCAGTTTGAGCCAATCAATACGGTGCCTTGGCAACAGGTTGGGCACCTGGTAACAAATCAATCTAAAACTCGATCTCTCGGTCAGGTGGCACTCCTAGTAAGTCTTCAGGAAATACATCTGGAAAGTCACACACAACCGGTACACCAGACAATTATGGTGTTGGTCTATCCACATCCTTTACATAAGCCAAATAAGCATTGCATCCATGCGTCATGCATTTTCCCGCCACCGCCATCGAAATCACCTTCGGAATCGTAGTGACCCGATCACCATAAACCGTCACCATACTCCCGTCAGGCGCTGTCAAACGAATCATCTTCTTGCGACACACAATATTCGCCTCGTAGTCCGCCAACCAATCCATTCCCAGGACTACGTCAAACCCGCCTAAGGTCATCACGAATGGTCTAACAGGAATCTTGTGACCTTCTAATTTCACATCACATCCTTTTATCATCTTAGAAATTCAGGTAGACTTACCTATGGCAGTTTCTATATCAAAGGGCACATCTACACTCCTACTACTAACATGCAGTTTAGCACAGAAAGCAGCAGAAATAAAACTTTTATACTAGCACTAGAATTGAATAACACAGAGGCTAAAGTTTGGTTTACTAGAAACATACCTGACACAACATCAGGTCCGTCCTAGCCTCCTCCTGCGTCATCGTGAATGCTCTGGCACTCGACCTCTGCCCTTCTCCTCTAGCCTTCTTCATTCCCAAACCTCCAGTCCTCGCGTTTTACAGTCCCTACTCATGTGGCCAGTCTCCCCACAATTATAACATCTTACAACCCCATAATCTCTAGCCATATGACCAGCCTTCCCACACTTAAAGCAGATGTTAGATCCCCATTTGCATTCTCCCGTATGCTCCTTCCCGCATTTACCACATCTCTTCGACCCCACACCAGGTGTGACCACACGGCGATCATCCACTCGTGCCTTCTTGTTACTCTTCGAGGCACCACCCCAGCCAACCTTTTCCCATTCCAGTTCCGGTCACCACCACCTTTCTTGCTGCCTTGAGACACCACCACAGTCCTTTCATCATACAACCACCCCGCTAAGTCAACTGCCGACCTAAACGTGCTTGGTCGGGCAACGATCATGTGCCTACGTATCACACCCTCAAAATCCACTTGCGGAGTTTTACCGCGAGGCGTGTGAACAAACCAGGATCACAGTCAATAGTTACACAGAACGACTCTAAATGCCATAAATTAAACATAATTAACCAAAATACCAACTTTAAACAATGCGGAAGCGTTTTGAAAACAAACCAAGTCAATAAAGTATAACTATGGCAAAAACAAGTGCCAAAACAAAGAGTAAACTATAATTGTTAAATTGTCAACTTGTCTTGAAGCAAAGTGTCTTAAAATGCAGTGAACCGTGCAGTGCTCCTATGGCAAGCAAGCTAAGGACCTGAGAAAAGCATACTAAAATGTCAACACATAGGTTGGTGAGTTCAAGAGTTTGAGTTCAATAAACATGTAAACAGTTGCGATAAATATAAGCAGTGTATGGTAATAGATAGCTAGTCTATTATCAGTAAATATTAATACATAGTGATTTTGCAATTGAAGCTGACTGTGATAGTTGTTGCCTCCTATCACGACTTACCATGTCGTGACAATGTTCAATAGGACAAATTTCACCCGGTTGACCTCGAGTCACACAGGTGGGGCTCGTCAGACCCAGTAGTACTACCCAAGTTTCCCCGCTATCAAATATTAACAATTCAAAAGTGTGAGGACTTTTCATGGTAAACAACACTATATTAATATTATACACAACTTAGATCATAAAAGCGTTCGTTTAAATACCAGTATGCTATCTCCCCCAAAAGAGATTAAGTAAAGAGTGGGGCATGAACTCACCTGATGTATGCAAAGGTACTTAGGGTTTATTTTGAGAAACGAGAGAATAGCCAACCTTCACAGGTTACCTAGATCATGTGAGTACATAAGTACGTGTAAATAAAAGACATGTGAAACCCTAATCATACCAAAATCAAAGACTCATGCTTCCAGACAAATAGACACGTTTGACCTAGTTGACCCGTTTGACCCGTTGGTGACATTATGAGTTATAATTCAAATAAAGCCAATGAGCACATACAACTTACATGATTAACATTCAAATAGTATCATACATATGCTATATCAACCAGGTGTATCACTTAGATCATAATGCAACCAAGTACTACACAAGTCATGCGAATCTAGAACATTAACATATCCACTAGCTATAATACAACTAACATGTCATACAAGGTTCAACCATTCATCACATGCCATGTGAAGCCACTCACGACTTCACATCCTAAACCCTGCCAATCCTATCAAGTAGGGGCCTCAGATCCGCACGCGTGTATAATGATCATAACCAAATTCTTTAAGCATATGCATTGCATTCACAACATCACAACAATCAATTACCAGACCCAAGCATGATGTCCTACTACTACACAACATCCAAACCATACATGATTACCAATTCCAAATATCACCCATGATTATCCAAACATGCCATACAACTAATTTCACACGCTCTATCACACTAGAATCCATCCTTGAACATAATATCAGGTTCCTATCATCTCAAACATGATCATAACATCATACTTCAACGTTTACACAAATAAAGTTTCCCTTTTGGGAAAGAATATCCCAAAATCTATCAAACATCCAATGCATACATGAATTCATTACTAATATACCAATTCAAGCTCATACTAACATCTAGGCATGATCAACAACACTTAAACACCTCAATCTAACAATCTTCATAAACAAAAGTTTCTACTTTTGGCAAGCTATGATCAACATCATCAAATTAAGGATTTCTAGCATTCATAACAACAATCTAGCATCTAATCATCATCATGAACACATCCATAACATCAATCCATCACTAGATCATTACTACATGCAAAATAAAGTTACTATTCTTAGTAACCTATGAACAATGCATCAAAATCCTAACTTTCTTGCATAATCAACGTATTCTAACATTCATACAACCTATTAATCATCAAACATTCATCAAACAAACAACCATCATGCATAAACACAACAATTTCGAATTAGGGTTTGCTTCATAACCAATTTCATGATCAATCCACTAAAAACATAGAATTCTTGCATAATCGACGTTAACTAACATGTGTACAATCTAACTAACATGTTAACATCATCAAACAACAACCAATTCGACCCAAAAAGGACCAATTTCGAATCTAGGGTTCGGCCATAATGAAGAACATCACAAAACATGAAAAATCTAACCTTTAAACTTGTAATTGCTTGAAATCGATGCTTCCTAAGTGTTGTATAACTTGTAATCGAATCAAAACCACACGAATTTGCTTGTTCAAGGCTGATTTTCGAAGATGGAGAGGGATAGGGTGAATGTCGCGGCCGATGGGTGGGATTAGGGTTTGGGTTTTTGTTTTATTTAATTTTAATTTACCTAATTACCCTTTTAACCCTTGTAATTTGTATTTTATAAAAACTAGGCTTTAAACTCTTTGTAAAGTGTTTTTAACTTCATAATATAAAGATATAAACTTATGAAAATCATTATATATCTTATCTTTATAAAAACACAAGACATACGAATAAATAGGCACGTTTCCGCGTTACGCGATAAATTCTTTAATTAACCTTTTATAAATGTGTGAACACATAAACATAACACAAAATTCACATAATCATTTAGATTCACAACAAATTAACATTATTCATTATTAATAGGTCACCAACGTTCAACGACAACCAGTGTGTGCTCACGACACGTGTATACAAGACTTAACGGAACTAACGGAGCTTGGTAACGGAAATTTACCGGATGTCACACTACGGACATCCGTCGGCAAGCCCTGGATATACCGCTTAATTTTTCGTGACAGAGGCGTTACCTCATCCGGCACCAGCCATGTCATCTCATTAAACTTCGTGGTGTATTGCTGATGTGTCATCGTTCCCGCCTCCAGCTGCAGGAACTCTCTTTCCACCTTATCCATCTTCCGGTGAGTACAAAACTCCTCAATTACTAGTATCTTCAACTCAGACCACCTCATTCTCCCAATTGCCCGACTACTCTCGGCTTGGACAATATTGTCCCACCAACATAGAGCCGAGTCCACAAACAAGTAGGCAACAAACTTCACCTTCTAGTCTTCCCGGCACTCACTGATATCAAGAACAACTTTCATCTCCCTCACCCAATGGTGAGCAGCAGCAGCACTGCCGTTACCATCAAAAGTAGGGGGCTTGCATTTTTGAAATGCCCCGTAGTTACAGCCTCGTGCCACCTCCGGCGCAGGCTATTCTTCCTCTTCTTCATTATCAGAGAGAACCGTTTCAGGCTCCGGTCTCTCCCGTCCTCCCGAGGACCTGTTTTTCTCCTTTCTTTCTCCTTCCCTTACGGCCTTTATCACTTCGGTCACCACAGACGGTAAGATGTCTGCATGACCTGATGAACTTCTTCTACAACAACCTCCTTTACCGAGGCTCTCAAATTAGCACTCTCATCATCGCCCTCCGGATGAGGGGTCTTGGGTTCTTCATGAACCACCTTTTCAACTCTAGGCCTCCCTCTTTTGGCCCGTCCACCACAACAGCCTCCTACACGGTCCTAACAGTTCGGCACCACGTCCACCACGACCTCCACCTCGCGAAACTTTAGATGATCTACCACCGGCCATCCACACACATTGAAAGATTCAATCACCAACACGGTCATTCAACAGAACAACTTAGTTTATGACAAGTATAGTAAGTCCCTATGTTCAGTGGCCAGTTATGATTAGCCACTTACTTTACTCTTCATAACCCAAGCATTACCTATCCTGACTACATCAGTATCTAAATCTACAAACAACACATAAACCACATAACATGCGCACGTAATACCGATTAACATTAAGAAAATACCTGATGGCACGCAGCTACTTAGACTGGCATCCCTCCCTTTCCATCCCATTTTCAGTTTAAATTTTAGGTTTGTTTTGAAAATTTACCCGTTTTATTTAAACTTTGGCTCTGATACCAACTTGTAAGGCCCTGTTCCCGGGACGCTTACAGCTGGTCATTCATCGCACATAAATCATATATTTTCATTAACTTAAAGAAAACATTGCAGTGGAATAATTAACACAGACATTTCATTTCATGAAAATAAACGCTTTTACAAAATAATACAACATTCATTACAAAATATCATTTGTTCGCATTATAATACAAAAACATTGTACAAAAGAATGTCATCCAAAATGAGCTGAGTAGCCGCCCCGTGCCATCCTCAGCAACCATTACCTGCCAACTGGAAACACATAAAAGTCAGCGTTGCTGAGTGAGTTCTAGTTTTATAATAAAACATTACATTACCTTTCATTCATTAAAACATTTCATTACTATCGCACGTGATCACACATCGTACATACATCAAGGTAACAATTATTATCTTCATCATCGTTCGTTTCGTATATTTCGCACGTTTCGCATATTTCGTACTTATCACACATTTCGTACATTTATTGTCTTTCCATTTCTATCTAGGTCCTGTCATACGCTTAACCCCCTTCTAGAGCACCAAGCAATTCATCTAGGATTAATCAAAAAAGACCCCATATTGCACGTATGAAGTGGTCACTAGGACAGACTCCCCCTGTGTGTGTGAACTCTTATGGGTTAGCCAAGATCGCACGTTGTATAACACACAGTACTTAGAAAATCGCACGTATTGGAGTAGTTACCAAGACTGAACTCTTACTGTGTGTATGAACCCTTATGAGTTAGCCAAAATCGCGTGTTGTAGACACACACAATTGAGCTAACAACTCTCAATGAGTTGTGTACCTCCTTTTAGTTACTTGCAAGACTTTTCATTTGTTTCATCATGTTCCACTTTCATTATCTTAAATCTTTCACTTCGTGAAGATAATACTTTACGTTCATTAACAATATCACACCATGTAAAGTCACATCATCATACGTAATAAGAAACATAACACACAAACATACAATCAAACATAATCATCAAACATCATCAATCACACATCAATCATGCATAAGCATCAAGCATACATCACATCATACATCACCCATCACATCATCCATGAACTCAAAAGTCAACTTACATGAACCTCCGAGAACCTCCCAAGTCAAAGCCTACATCTACACTTTCCCCCGAAAATCAGAAAACAAACTATGTTCTTTCGGGTGCATGAGCCCTATTTGGGTGTATGGGCACTATTCAGTCGCATGGTCGTCCATGCGCATGAGAACACTTAGGCGTATGGACATGATGGGGCAAATGAATATTCAGGCGTATGGACAGTCTCCAGATGCATGGGCACTAGGGGCGTATGGACTCTCAGTTGCATAGCCCTTAATCGCATAACTTTCAAGTGCATTACCTTCAGTCTCATGACTTCCATGCGTATGACCCTTAGTCGCATGGCATTCAGATGCATGGCATTCAGGCGCACACTATTCAGGCACATGGCCTTCAGGTGCATGCCTTTTGGCCGTATGGCCTCCAGTCGCATGCCATTCAGTCTCATGGCTTCCAGTTGCATAAGCCCTAGCTGGGTGCAGAATGCAGTCTCTTCGAACCTGAACTGCAGATTTTGGCCTCCAGCCCTTTTCTAACCTATTCTAGGCTTAAACCAACCATCCTAAGCCCTAAAAACACAACCACAACATCATTCAAGCATCACAAGCCCAAACACGAGCCCCACCTGGTCGCACACCACACACAAACACACAAAAATGGGTTCAACACCCACACAACCAAAAACAGTTTAGGTATGTGTTCTAGCCCCAAAATTGGTCAAAATCATGTAAAAGAGGGGTCCTAGAACTCACATTGACATTCTCTTTGAGTAGAGCTTCCTAAAACCCGCTTGACTTCGACTTTAGCACTTGATTTCCAAGAAACCCTAAGCTTTTGCCCTTTTCTCCCTTTTCTCCTCTTTTGGCCGATTGAAAGTGAGTGTGGGAGAGTGGTGTGGGCAGCCATGCCCCTTTTACACCCACTCTTCCAAAGTTTTCTCCTTTTTGGCAGGATTGGTCCCTCAACTTGTACTTTATTTCTTTTTTTTCTTTTCTTCGTTCTTTTGCTTCAAAGAAAATAATCGGGTGTTACAAAATATAATGATAAAAATATCAAAAAGTATTATTTAATTGTAAAAGAAAGTAAAAAGTAGTGTTTTTAGTGTAAATATGAAAATGAGGCTGGGTAACCCACTATGAATGCTTTTATACATCATGAGGTGTTATGTAGCTTACTTATTACATACTAGGTTAGTATCCCTCCCGTGTATTACATGGGTTAAATATATAAAATAATTAGTAATAAAAATTTATGAATTATAAAATCATGTTTAAAGATAAAGTATGATTATAATTGCATATGAATAGCTATTTCAAGTAAATAAACAATAGATAGGTTATACCTAGATAGATATATAGATAAATAGATAGTTTAGAAACTCATTTATTAAATGGATTATAGTTATTAATAAACACGAAAAGTTACAATACGATACTTTAATATAAGATATGTATAAAATTATATATACGTATTTGTTCAATAGATAAAACAATTATATTATTTTTAACTCTCTTTCTAAAGAGTTTTATTTTTAAATATTTGTTTTAAAATTTTCTTATAAAAAACTTGTTTATTAAAAACTTAAGTTTCTAATTATTTTGGTTGTTTTAATAAAACTGCTTTTAGAAAATTCCATATTTTTTATAATTAATTTTTAAAAAAAGATTGATTTAAACTATTTTGTTTCAAAAGGTTTAATGTTTTAGAAAAAATATGAATTTTAATTTTCTTAATAAAATTTATTTTTAAAAACATAGTTTCATTTAAAAAAATATAGATGAGAGAAAAAAATGTATCAATTAACCAAATTAATTTTTATGAAGAGAGAGAAATTGTTTGAGTATTTAAATTACTTTAATATCATTTTGGAGGAAAAATAAAGTAAGGATGTTTAGAAGAATGATAAGTGTTAAAAAGATGATTTAAGAAGATGACAAGTGACAAAAGAAAACTTCTTTTATTAATATCTATAGATTACTTACTTGAAATAATTATCATTTAATATGATAGAGAAAAGAAACACAAATATAGATAAGTTTGTTTAAAATATTTTAGTAATAGAGGAAAATCAAATTGATTGTTGTTATAATTTCCATATTTATTATGAGAGAGATACGAGAAATATTTTTTTATATGCTAAAATGATGACACGTGTCATTTGATATGCTAGAACGATGACATGTGGTTTTAAAAAACCTTATTTTATTATTAGTTATAAATTATTAATATCTATAGATTACTTACTTGAAATAATTATCATTTAATATGATAGAGAAGAAAAACACAAATATAGATATGTTTGTTTAACATATTTTAGTAATAGAGGAAAATCAAATTGATTGTTGTTATAATTTTCATATTTATTATGAGAGAGATACGAGAATATTTTTTTATATGCTAAAATGATGACATGTGGTTTTAAAAAACCTTTTTTATTATTAGTTATAAATTATAAATGTATTCATCTCACTAAAATTATCTTATTAAATCACTAGTTTATATACTCTTTTTAGTAAGAGTTTTTTACATTCTGATTTTTTTGTGTTGTAATTATTTAGAACTTTTGTAATTTTTATTTATTTGAAGGTGTAACTTTGATTACCATGGTTGTTTTCTATATGAAGTTTTATACTTTGGTATCTAAATATACACATGTTAAATAAATAAATTATTAATATAATAAAATTTATTAATTAAAAATAATATTGTAAGATATGATACGACTAAAATTACGTATGAGAAATGATTATAACTAATAAAACAGTAATATCAACTTTTTAAAATTTTATTTTTTAATTTTTCTTCAAAAAAATAAACATTTTGTTCTAAAACACACCATATAAAATGTTATTTTTAAAAATTTTCTTATTATAACTCCCAAATTTAATTATATATGGTTTAAAAAATTGATTTTTTAATTATACCAATTTTAAAATATTTCATATTTTTATAAAAGTTTATGCTTTATAAAAATTTATTATTTTATAAAAAATTGTTTATTTAGAAATAAATTTAATAGATATTTTTTTAATTTATTAAATATAATAGAATTATAATAATATTATTAGTAATTAAGGTAATTATTTAAGAGTAGTGAGTGACAGTAAAATTTTTGTGAAAATGATTGCGATGTTGGCACATGACATCTCAAGTTATTTTTTTATTAGAGTAAGAAAATGTTGTTTTGATTTATACGGAGTACTCAAACTTAAAAATATGTAATTAATGGTCTTAAGAAGGAAAATATGTAATACTACTTTATTTTGGTAAGATAAAAATAATCATGCAATAAGTTAATTTTAATGAAATGAATAAATATATATTATATATGTTTAGAAATGATAAAATGTAATTATATTTTTGGCTTAGAAAATATATAGTTAATGATTTTAAGAACGGAACATATGTAAGTGCCCTTTAAACTAAGAAACTAACAAAATAAAATGTCTTTTATGTTTATAATTATCACAATTTAATTCTTTTACACCAATATAAAGAACATTTTATAAATATTTGAAGTAACTTAAAACACACAAAAATGTTACGACAAAGAGTAAAAAGGACTTAAATTACCCGTAATATAGGAGTTTTTTTCTTTCTAAAATGGTGTTCTTATAAATTTTATTTATCAAAATGGGTGTTTTGAAAAGTAACAACACCATTTTAGTAAAAAAACTCTATTTATTACTATAGAAAGTTTATTTGCTTACTAAGTTTGAGTTTCTTTTAATCAAGAAAATGAAGTCAAATTATTAAGCCACAAGCATGTAAGCTTAGCTGGTTGCGTTCCTGAACGGAAATTACAACTTGGGAGCAAAATTAGTCAACACTTAATCACGAGAACATGATTTAAGAATTAAGAATTATTTATGGAATCTGATAATTTTTTAATACAAAATCACTTATTAATTGATTTATTTTCAAACTTTGTGTTTCATTTCTTAGTCAAACTTAATTATTTTGACATCATATTTCTTATTGTCTAAGTACTCAATTTACGGGGGAGTATGCGTTTAGTTATTGAATATACCTCATATGAGTAATAAACTTCTTTAAAATTGAGTGTATTATAACTCCTTTAAATCTTTGTAAAATTTAACTTTTCATCATTAAACTAAGAGAATAATAAGTCTTTTATGTCTGAACTTTATCACAATTTAATTCCCTTTCTTTCAACAACATTTGTTTACCATCAAATTCCGACTAACATTGCATTTACATATATTTAAATTCACATCACTTTTATAAGGAGCAACACCATACCACCACTATATTATGTTTGCACATAGTATAATTGCAAATTAACTATTGCTAGTGTGGCGGTTTCATAAATCTATGGACCTGACAAGCCTGCTTGGTTAATCCAAGTACACTTAGCTAATCGTTTTATCTTGTAAACGTGGAATCTTGTAAACTGTCAAGTTTGATTGTTACATCTGTGATACATCCCTAGCTACTTTGCTCACTAATTTATGACATGAATTGCCATCTTTTATATATTTATGTATGAAAACTTTGGAAATCTCACCAACATTATGTTGACCATTTTATTTTTAACATGTTTCAGGAAGTGCACAAGCTTGAATATCATCTATAAAACTTATTTACATCTAGGAATGTACCTAGTTAAATAAATAAACTGTCTTGAATTATTTCATGTTACGTTATGTCGTTTTCTTATTTGAGACTTATGGTTGTAATTTACCTTTGAAATTTATGGTTATAATATTTGGAATAAATAATAGCATTATATGGTTGTGAAAAATCTTAACTCTCACATCTCGACGATTCCGTCGTCAAGGTTCGGGTGTGACAGATTGGTATCAGAGCCCATAACTATAGGAATTTAGGTTATTAGAAATGGTGACCTAGACTATAATTTATGCATGAACCTTATAGAATAATATTTATATTTCTTGTAAATATATATATATATATATATATATATATATATGGTTTGCATGCTACATAATGCTATGTCTTTTTATGTGCAACTTGATGCTTTAGCATATGATTGCCTTGTAAATGCTTAAACATTATTAATTGTCTCCCCTAGACTTATTCTTGATTCTTTAATTCTCCCCGACGAATGAACCTGCTTAAACTTATTCTCGATGACACGTGGGTTCGTACACCTTATATCTATGGTTTAAATCTTTAGACTTTATGTCTAATCTATACAAATCTCATCAAGGTTTTGATTTCATGAACTTTAGAAATATTGTGTGACACATAGGCACCTATATTCTAGATTTCCTAGTAAAAGGCCTGCGGCTAAGGTCAGCATTTTGCATAAATCCTACGAGACTAGTTATGCTTACCTGGGGATTTCTGGGATGAGTGATAAAATATGGTCAACATACACAAGTTTCTAACATAAATTGGTCAATTTACCTTGACGTGTCAACGTTTCCAAATGGTAATGCGTTACCAAATGGAACCATTCCATGTCCCTTACAACTCTTGACCTATTCTTGTTTAAATTACTATCCTTCGTTATCATCATTCACGTGTCTAACTCATTTTGTGCATCCAGCATGTCTCGTCACCATAGACATCGTGAAAGTTCCGATCGTAAACTCGATGCAATGATCGCCCGGCAAATGGCTGTTGTGCTCCCGTCAATGGTTGCTGACCATAGCAACACTTTAATGGCCAATAACAACAACACCACCAATGGAAATAATAGTGGTGCTAACAACAATGCCCATGGGGAGAATAGCAACAACCAAAACGGGAACAAGCGCACCTACACCTTTAAGCAATTCAACTCGTGTAAACCCACTAGATTTAGTGGAAAAAAAGGAGCCACTGGACTTCTCGAGTGGTTCGAGGGTATGGAGAACACGTTCATCGTGAGCGAGTGTCCTGATGAATTTAAGGTCCACTATGTTACGAGCGTTCTTCAATAACGGGCGCTCACATGGTGAAAAGTGAGAAAAGGAACCGAGGGACTGAAGCTGCCTTAGCACTACCTTAGGAAGAATTTAAGGACCTAATGATCCAAAAGTTCTGCCCGAAGAGTGAATTGCAAAAACGGGAGGAGAAGTTTTGGAACCTTAAGCAAGATGGTGGAAATCACTTGGCTTATTCCACCCGACATCATGAGTTGAGCGTGCTCCTACCACACATGGTGGATATCGTGCCCCGCAACATTGAAAAATTTATCAAGGGGTACCACCTCAAATACAAGATGCCATGATGGGTAGTAGGTCCACAACTTTGGAAGAGGCGATTACTATCACCGCATAGCTCACTGAGAATCATATTAGGGTTGGCACTATGTCGGTGAAAGGTGCCAAAACTGCTGTAAAGGTGACACCCGAGGCTACAAAGGAGGTGAAGGCCGAGTCCTCCTTCCAAAACAAGAAGCGCAAGTTTACCCCGACTCGCAATTACACGGTGCCAGCACCAAATGCCCCTCAAAGGCAAGTTGTCGTTACAAATCAAGCTCCTATGGCTAGAGATTATACTGGGCCGCACCCGATGTGCAATACTTGCAAGTACCATCACGTGAGTAACACTCTATGCCGAGTTTGCCTGTTGTGTGGGAAGTATGGGCATCTGGTGGCTACTTGCTTTCGTGCCCCGAACAATACTGTGATGCTTGCTAATCGAGCCTGCTACAACTGTGGCGAGCCTGGTCATATTCGTCCACAATGCGGGAACTATGTCACCGACTCTTGGAAGAGCTTTCAACATCAACGCCAACCAAGCACAAGCCAACAACGACATGGTGAATAGTACGTCGTTAAGTTTCTTTTAATCGTTCCTTGTCTTGTAAAAAATCCCTATTTGCATTCATCATACCAATAATAGGTCATTACTGAACAGGTATGTATATTGTAAATAGTCATTATGCTTCTGTACTGTTTGATTCGGGTGCGGATAGGAGTTTCGTGTCTTTGCAGTTCGAGCCTACGCTTTCTAAGCTGCGTGTTAATCTAGAAAGATCCTTTACGGTCGAAGTCGCCGATGAAAAATCGATCGTAGTTGACGTCGTAATACGAGATTTTACCTTGAGCCTTAACGAACACGAGTTCTTCATCGACCTTATTCCTATGCAACTGGGAAGCTTTGATGTTATTATCGGCATGGATTGGTTAGCCAAACAACATGCGGAAATTCTATGTTTCGAGAAGTGCATTCGAATTTCTTTACCGTCGGGTGATACTTTGAAAGTCTTTAGGGAGAAGTCATCCCAAGTACTCAAACTTATATCCTGCATTAAGGCCCGAAAGTGCTTAAGTAAGAACTATGTAGCTTTCATGGGGTATGTAGTTAATATAAAAGCCAAGGGTAAAGAACTGAAAGATATTCCTTTCTTGAGAGATTTTCCCGAAGTGTTTCCCGAGGATCTTAAGTGGTTACCTCCCGTACGAGAAGTTGAGTTCAAAATTGACTTGATCCCTGGTGCAAACCTTGTGGCTAAATCACATTATCGTCTTACACCAAATGAAATGCAAGAACTAGCTAGGCAACTGCAAGAGTTGACCGATAAGGGTTTCATTCGTCCTAGCTCTTCACCATGGGGTGCACCTGTGTTTTTCGTGAAGAAGTGTTAGAGGATCGTGTACTGGACGGAGTACTAACTAATTCACGTGTATACCAAATCAAATAGTGCGGAATCCTATTTGATTGACAATCCAATCAGTGAGAACATTAACCCGATCGATATAAGATTAATCTAAACATTAAGAACGAATAGGAATCGATCAAGAACGATCTATGAACTTGGACTGGCTTTCTTGGACGTTCTAGACGGCTAGGGTACGTGTATGAGTCAAATTATTCAAAAGTATTTTCTTCCACGAATTAAGTGGTATTTATAGGTTAGGGTTACTCATTCGTGCGACTGAACCATTAGCATGGTTCAGTCGTGCAACTGAGTCATGCGGTTGATCCATTCGCACGACTGAGTGTTCAGTCATGCGACTGAGTCAATCTCATGTCACAATTGTGCGACTGATCCAGTCTTCTGGTTCAGTCGTGCGACTGGTTCATTAACATGAAGTTGTTCATGCGTATGGTCCATTAGCATGGGCCATTCGCATGAGAACTTCACACGATTAAGTTTAAGCACGTTCCTCAATCATTATTGACTAAGGACTATGTAAACAACCAAAAACCTAGATAGTTAGTTCAATAAGCATTAACACATAACAATCAATGAAATATTAAACATTATAAGCATAAACCACACATTGTATTTCATTCAAACCATCCAGTTACATATGTCACACCCCATCCTTGACGGCGGAAACATCGAGATGTGAGGGTTAAGATTGTTCACAACCACATAACGCTATATTTAAATGTAAATATTAAAATTATAAGTTTCAAAAGGCATAACAAACATAAATCTCAAACATGAAATAAGTTCCAAACAAAACAAAACATTACATAAACATTTTATTTATTTAACTAGGTCCAAGTCCTAGTTTATTGCAAGCTTCAAAAGTCCATTTTAAACTTGGGGATTTCCTGAAACATGATAAAAATAAAAGGTCAACTATAAATAGTTGGTGAGTTTCCAAGATTTTCATACATAATATGATAAGTTACGAGTAGCAATTCATGTCATAGGTCATAAGTTAGTAAGGTTATAGAACACATATCGTTACAATCAAACCTCAACTTGATTACAAGTATAAAAGATTGGCTAAGTGTATTTGGTTCCCATGATGAACAAGCATATGCCATCAGGAGTCGGCAATACATCGACTTTAGCACCAAATAGGCTTGTTAGGCCTAAAGATCTAAGACGTCGCCAGGCTAGCAATAGTTAATGATTGTAAACAAACTATGTATATCATATAATCACTTACAACATACAAATAACCATGAGAAAAATATGAATTGCAAGTGTTTTACAAGTCTCAAACGTTTATAAGTGTAAGATGTATAAGTATCATGTTTCACCCCAAAATAGTGTAAAAAATGTAAAAAGGGGCAAGTAAAACTCACTTGATCAATAAGTATATTATGAAGATTAATAAGAACAATAATAAACGTCGTTCCAAGATGAACGTCACAAGGCACCTATATATATATATTATAAGATTTAGGTCAATAATATGGTTAACGATATAACGAAAACTAGGGTTCCAATATGAATTTGGGGTTTTTGTAAATAAGGTTATTTGTCGACTTCATAAACATATATTTTAATACAACGAAAGAAACGTAATTAATCCTTTTAAATTAGCCCTTATAATGATTTAATCATCAAATGTAAATTAAATTTTGTCATCAACATAATTAATCTAAAATTAACGATAACATATAAACTAAATAATAGTTTAGTGATATCAACTATTTAAAGTTTGTTTTTATGAAAACAATTAATTATAACATTTTCTAGTAACGTTTCATATAAAACAAATTTATTAAGGAGATTAAAGAAATAAATTTACAAAAAATAACTAGATAATTTCTGAAATAAACAAAATTTATAAAACTAATTTTTATAATTTTTTAGAAATTTTATATAGCCTTTTTAAATGCTAAAACCTTTAAAAAATGGTATGAGGGTGCCCGGGTTCGAACCTGGGACCTCATGCATGGGGGAGTCATGTTTCAACCAATGAACCAAGGCTCTCAGCCGCGGTTCATTTGGGTTTTTAATTGTTAAATACACATATTCAAACAAACCCCCAAACTCTCACATGAACCCTAGAAATGTGTTCGATCAAATTGAACATGAATTCGGTTATTTTTGTTGCGTTAATCATAGGGCTTTTATTCCCCAAAGAAAACCGAGTATGTGCATGCCTTTAATTACCCGTATTGAAGTCGATTCTTTGATGGTCAAATGAGAGAAGATTGCGGCTACGGTCGCGACTTGTTCCGGTTGCAATATGAATAAGAACTAAATTCATTGCACAGGATTCTCCCAAGGGCTCAAATGATGAAAAGCCCTTTGTTAACTGCAGTTTAGAGGACTCGATTAAAGGTCTATGAGTAGCTTGCAGGTCACGACGAATTGGTTGATCGATTAGTGTGTTTTGTATGTTATTAGGTGAAATTGGTAATGGAAATCGATTTGAGGTAGTTAAACGATTGAACGGCTACGGTTGGTACTGGTTTCGGTCATACAACGTTTGGGTGTTCTAATTGGTGTTAAAGCTCGATTAATACGATTTATGGGGTTCGAATCAAGTTCCCGAAGCGATTGGAAACGGTTTTTGGGTGGAAATCCAAGAGATTTTGGAGGTTTACCCCTCGCCGGAGCCGACCGGAGGGTGGCCGGAGGGTGTCGCCGGACTTACGGGACCAAGGGGGCGGGTGGTTGGTTTTTTTTATTAATTACATAATTACCCCGTATAGTTTCCAAAGTTATCATTTTATGCATAAAACTTGCATTAAAGTTTATAAATTGATATTAAGACCCCTAAACTTTAATTACTTAAGTTTTAAAACATTGTTAAGTTTAGTAACAATTACAATTTATTTTATTATTATTAACAATATTATTTTGTTATTATTATTACTATTACTAGTTATTATTTATTACTAATATTACTATTTTTGTTAACTTAATTATATTTTATTTAATATTTAACATTATTAAACTTCAAATTAAAGAATTAAAGACATAATAAGCATAAGAAAAATCCTTAATTTTATAAATGATCCTTACAAGAACTTAACATAGTTGACTTTTAATTTAACGAAAATACGAGATGTTACAGTCTCTCCAACTTAAAAGAATTTCATCCCAAAATTAAGAGAAATGAAACTATACAAATAAGAATGGGTAGTTCTTCTTCATGTGTTCCTCACGTTCCCAAGTAAATTCAGCGCCACGTTTATTTTACCAACGAACCTTGACGATTGGGGTGTTGTGGTTCTAGTCTTCTTCATTATGCGATCCATGATCTCAACAGGTTTCTCGACAAAATGCAATGACTCGTCAATCTGGATGTCTTCTAACGGAACATGCAGACTTTCGTTAGCCAAGCACTTTCTCAAATTTGAGACGTGAAATACAGGGTGAACTCCACTAAGGTCGGAAGGTAACTCCAGTTTATAAGCCACTTTCCCAATCCTTTTTAGGATTTTGAAAGGTCCTACAAATCTTGGAGCCAGTTTACCCTTCTTTCCAAAGCGAACAACACCTTTCCACGATAAAACCTTAAGAAGAACCATATCCCCAATTTGAAATTCCAATGGCTTACGTTGCTTGTCAGCATAGCTCTTTTGACGACATCTCGCCACTTCAAGGTTCTTGCGGATAATAGAAACTTTATCGGTCGTTTCTTGTATAAGTTCAAGACCAGTGATGAAGTTTTCACCAATGTCAGTCCAACAAATCGGTGAACGACATTTACGACCATAAAGTGCTTCAAACGGTGCCATCTTGATACTCGAGTGATAACTATTATTGTACGAAAATTCCGCGAGCGGTAGATGCGTATCTCAATCACCACCAAAGTCAAGAACACACAGGCGTAGCAAATCCTCCAAGGTTTGGATCGTTCGCTTGGTTTGACCATCAGTTTGAGGATGGTAAGCCGTGCTTAGGTCCAATTGAGTACCCAAGAGTTCTTGCATAGACGACAAAAAATGCGAAGTGAAGCGAGCGTCTTGGTCGGATATGATGTGCAGAGGTACCCCATGACGACTTACAATCTCATCAACGTATATACGAGCTAACCTTGATGTCTTGTAAGTGTCACGTATGGGTATAAAATGTGCCGATTTGGTCAATCGGTCAACGATCACCCATATGATATCATGTCCTCGAGAGGTTCGGGGTAGCTTGGTTATGAAGTCCATGGATATGTGTTCCCACTTCCACATAGGGATCTCGGGTTGCTCAAGTAATCCACTTGAACGTTGATATTCGGATTTAACCTTCTTACACGTGAGGCACTTAGCTACAAAAGTTGCTATATCCTTCTTCATCCCAGGCCACCAATATTGACCACGCAGGTCAATGTACATCTTATCGGAACCAGGATGAATAGAATAACGAGTTTGATGAGCCTCATTCATGATAAAGGTACGAAGGTTATCGTGATTTGGAACCCAAATTCGATTTGTGAAGTACATCAATCCATTGGGTTTCGTTTCCAATCGGATTGAAAGATTATGCTCCAACTCATCCTTCATTCTTCCTTCTTGTTGCACCACTTGTTGAGCCTCCAAGATACTAGACTCGATGTCACTATCTATTCTCAAGTTTTGTAGCAGTACGGTAGTCTCTTTGACATCTAGTCGGATCTCAGTATCAAACTCACCCAAAGTGTCAAACCATTGACGTCGATCGCGAATTTCTTGGAATAAGATCATCTTGTTGTGAATCTTTCGACTTAGTGCATCGGCTACAACATTTGCTTTACCAGG
Source organism: Flaveria trinervia (assembly GCA_025506515.1). Taxonomy (NCBI): domain Eukaryota; kingdom Viridiplantae; phylum Streptophyta; class Magnoliopsida; order Asterales; family Asteraceae; genus Flaveria; species Flaveria trinervia. The sequence continues at coordinate 75,690,299 of CM046447.1, forward strand.
ATGGTAACGAATGTCACAATCGTAATCACTAATCAACTCCACCCAACGACATTGTCTCATGTTGAGATCTTTTTGATTGAAAACATGTTGAAGGCTTTTGTGATCGGTGTTGACTATTCATTGCGTACCATACAGGTAGTGCCTCCAAATCTTCAAGGCAAAGACAACAGCACCAAGCTCAAGATCGTGTGTTGTGTAATTCACCTCGTGAACCTTCAATTGTCTCGATGCATAAGCTATGACCTTCCCTCGTTGCATGAGAACACAACCAAGGCCTTGTTTAGATGCATCACAACACACGATGAAGTCGTCATTTCCATCGGGTAGGGTCAAGATAGGAGCATTGCACTACTTGTGCTTTAATGCCTCAAAAGCTTCTCCTTGCTCGGAACCCCACTCGAAGAGTTTATTCTTTTGAGTCAAAGACGTGAGCGGCTTCGCGATCCTCGAGAAGTTGGCAATGAATCGCCGATAATAACCAGCAAGACCAAGAAAAGAACGAACTTCAGTAGGAGTCGTAGGAACACACCAATTCTTCACAGCTTCCACCTTTGCAGGATCAACATGAATTCCTTGGCTATTCACCACGTGTCCTAGAAATTGCACTTCCTCGAGCCAGAAGTCACACTTCGAGAACTTCGCGTACAATTGCTCTTTCTTCAACAACTCAAGAACCAATCTCAAATGCAGTTCATGTTCGGTGTTAGATTTGGAGTAGATAAGTATGTCATCAATGAAGACAATCACAAAATTGTCTAGATAAGGCTTGCATACTCGTTCATGAGATCCATGAAAATAGTAGGAGAATTGGTTAAACCGATAGGCATCACCACAAACTCATAGTGCCCATAAGGAGTATGGAACGCGGTCTTTGGGATGTCATCATCATGAACTCGTAATTGATGATATCAAGAACGTAGATCAATCTTCGAGAATATAGCAGCTCCTTGAAGTTGATCAAACAAGTCATCGATGCGAGAGAGAGGATAACGATTCTTGATGGTAAGCTTGTTAAGCTCACGATAATCGATGCACATACGAAACGATCTATCTTTCTTCTTCATGAAAAGAACAGGTGCACCCCAATGCGAAGAACTAGGATGGATGAATCCCTTCTCGGATAGCTCTTGAATTTGACTAGAGAGTTCTTGCATTTCAAACGGTGCAAGTCGATATGGTGACTTAGCCACGGGGTTTGCTCCCGGTATTAAGTCAATTTTAAACTCAACTTCACGCACGGGAGGTAAACCACTAAGGTCATCGGGAAATACTTCTGGAAAGTCTCGTACGATAGGGACATCCTTAAGTTCTTTCCCTTTGACTTTTGTGTTGACCACGTAAGCCAAGAAGGCCATATACTTCTTGCTTAAGCATTTTCGGGCTTGAGTGCAAGACATGAGTTTAAGTCCTTTGGAGGATTTTTACCGAACACCTTCAAGGTATCTCCAGAAGGTAACGGTATACGGATGCACTTCTCGAAACAAATGATCTCGGCATGGTGTTTGGCTAACCAATCCATACCAATGATGATGCTGAAGCTTCCAAGTTTCATAGGGATAAGATCGATAAGAAAATCATGCGTGTCAAGACTTAAGATACAATCACAAATAATGACGTCAACGGTGATCGGTTCTCCATCGGCAACTTCAACGGTAAGAGGCCTTTCTAGTTTCGTATGTGGCTTAGCAAGTATGGGTTCAAACCCTAACGAAACAAAACTCTTATCGGCTCCAGAATCAAATAGGACAGAGGCATAAGTTTTATTAATAAGGAACATACCTCTTCAATTATTAAGGTATTTAACGATACAGGTAATGTATGAAAAGAATCGGATCACAAAAGTTAAAGGTGAGTTAACATACCATTCACCACATCGTTGTTTGCTTGTGCTTGATTAGCGTTGATGTTGAAAGCATGTCCTCGGGCTTGTGGAACATTACCCACAAGACGAGGGCATTGTGGGCGAAAATGACCAGGTTCCCCACAGTTGTAGCAAACACGGTTTGTGACCACGGCGGCATTATTAGGTGCACGGTGGCAAGTCGCCACCAATGACCATATTTACCGCATAAGGTGCAGATACGGCATGGTTGATTCCCCAAATGATGATACCTACAAGTGTTGCACATTGGCTGAGGACCACATAAGCCCTAGCCCCAGGCACTTGTGCCACAGGTGTAGCCACAGGTACAGGTTGTCTTTGGGGTTGTTTGGGTGCAGCCACGACAGAGTTGCGTGCCGGTGTAAACTTGCGCTTCTTCTTGTTGTTGTTGTTAGACGGTTCAGCTTTGGTCTTCTTAACAGCCTTGATAGCCGTCTTTTCGACCTTCTTTGCACCCTCCACAGACGTGGTGCCTGCTCGTATATGGTTCTCGGTGAGTTGAGCGGTGATAGTAATGGCTTCTTCTAAGGTTGTGGGTCGGCTACCCACCACAGCATCTTGAATTTGGGGTGGTACACCTTAATGAACTTCTCGATGTTTCGGGGGACAGTGTCGACCATGTGAGGCAGCAACATACTCAACTCATGATGCCTAGTTGAGTAGGCCAAATGATCACCATCGTTTTGCTTCAAATTCCAGAATTCTTCCTCCAACTTTTGCAATTCACTTCTAGGCCAGAACTTCATGATGGTGATGTTCTTGAACTCATCCCAAGAGAGTGCCAATATAGCATCAACTCCATGATTTCTCTTCTCGTTATTCCACCAGGTGAGAGCCCTTTGTTGGAGCATGCTAGTGGCATAACGAACTTTGAGTGCCTCAGGACACTCATAGTTGACAAAAGTGTTCTCCATGCTCTCGAACCACTCAAGAAGACCAGTGGCTCCTTCCTTGCCACTAAAACTAGTGGGTTTGCAAGAGCTAAAGTGCTTGAAAGTGCAAGTTTGGTTGTTGCGCCCTTGGTTAGCACTATTCTCCCCATGACCATTGTTGCTAGAGTTGGTCATTAAGATGCTATTGAGTTCAGCAACCATGGTCGGGATGACAGCAACCACTTGTCGGGCAATCATGGCGGCTAGCTTACGATCGGAACTTCCACGCTTCCTATGATGACGAGACATGCTGGAATATGCAAAATGAGTTAGACACGAGAAAGAGAATAACAAAGATTATAATTTAAACGAGGATAAGTCAAAAGTTGTAAGGCATATGGAATGGTTCCATTTGGTAACGCATTACCATTTGGAAACGTTGACACGTCAAGGTAAGTTGACCCATTCGCCTTAGAAATTTGTGTATGTTGACCATAGTTTATCACTCATCCCAGAAATCTTCAGGTAAGCATAACCAGTCCCGTAGGATTTATGTGATATGCTTGCCTTAGCCCGAGGGCCTTTTTCCAGGAAATCCAGAATACAGGTGTCCATGTGTCACACAAATTTCTTAGGTTCATGAAATCAAAACCTTGATGAGATGTACATAGATTAGACATAAGTCTAAAGATTCAAGTCTTAAGCATAAGTATACGATTCCACGTCATCAAGAATAAGATTAAGAAGTTTCATTTGTCGGGGAGAGTCAAAGTGTCAAAGTTAAGTTTAGGGAGACAAGTAACAAAGTTTTAAACAATCACAAGGCAAACCTACGCTAAGGCATCAAGTTGCACATAAGTATGGTATAGCATTATGTAGCATGTAAACAATATATATATTTCCAAGAATATAAATATTATTCTATGAGGTTCATGCATAAGCTATAGTCTAGGTCACCATTTCTAATAATCTAAATCCCTATAGTTATGAGCTCTGATACCAATCTGTCACACCCCAACCTTGACGGCAGAAACGTCGAGATGTGAGGGTTAAGATTGTTCACAACCACATAACGCTATATTTAAATGTAAATATTAAATTATAAGTTTCAAAAGGCATAACAAACATAAATCTCAAACATGAAATAAGTTCCAGACAAAACAAAACATTACATAAACATTTTATTTATTTAACTAGGTCTAAGTCCTAGTTTATTGCAAGCTTCAAAAGTCCATTTTAAACTTGGGGATTTTCTGAAATATGATAAAAATAAAAGGTCAACTATAAATAGTTGGTGAGTTTCCAAGATTTTCATACATAATATGATAAGGTTACGAGTAGCAATTCATGTCATAGGTCATAAGTTAGTAAGGTTATAGAACACATATCGTTACAATCAAACCTCAACTTGATTACAAGCATAAAAGATTGGCTAAGTGTATTTGGTTCCCATGATGAACAAGCATACGCCATCAGGAGTCGGCAAATCATCAATTTTAGCACCAAATAGGCTTGTTAGGCCTAAAGATCTAAGACGTCGCCAGGCTAGCAATAGTTAATGATTGTAAACAAACTATGTATCATATAATCACTTACAAGATACAAATAACCATGACAAAAATATGAATTGCAAGTGCTTTACAAGTCTCAAACGTTTATAAGTGTAAGATGTATAAGTATCATGTTTCACCCCAAAATAGTGTGAAAAATGTAAAAAGGGGCAAGGAAAACTCACTTGATCAATAAGTATATTATGAAGATTAATAAGAACAATAATAAACGTCGTTCCAAGATGAACGTCACAAGGCATCTATATATATATTATAAGATTTAGGTCAATAATATGGTTAACGATATAACGAAAACTAGGGTTCCAATATGAATTTGGGGTTTTTATAAATAAGGTTATTTGTCGACTTCATAAACATATATTTTAATACAACGAAAGAAACGTAATTAATCCTTTTAAATTAGCCCTTATAATGATTTAATCATCAAATGTAAATTAAATTTTGTCATCAACATAATTAATCTAAAATTAACGATAACACATAAACTAAATAATAATTTAGTGATATCAACTATTTAAAGTTTGTTTTTATGAAAATAATTAATTATAACATTTTCTAGTAACATTTCATAGAAAACAAATTTATTAAGGAGATTAAAGAAATAAATTTACAGAAAATAACTAGATAATTTCTGAAATAAACAAAATTTATAAAACTAATTTTTATAATTTTTTAGAAATTTTATATAGCCTTTTTAAAGGCTAAAACCTTTAAAAAATGGCATGAGGGTGCCCGGGTTCGAACCCGGGACCTCATGCATGGTGGAGTCATGTTTCAACCAATGAACCAAGGCTCTCAGCCGCGGTTCATTTGGGTTTTTAATTGTTAAATACACACATTCAAACAAACCCCCAAACTCTCACATGAACCCTAGAAATGTGTTCGATCAAATTGAACATGAATTCGGTTATTTTTGTTGCGTTAATCATAGGGCTTTTATTCCCCAAAGAAAACCGAGTATGTGCATGCCTTTAATTACCCGTATCGAAGTCGATTCGTTGATGGTCAAATGAGAGAAGATTGCGGCTATGGTCGCGATTTGTTCCGGTTGCAATATGAATAAGAACTAAATTCGTTGCACAGGATTCTCCCAAGGGCTCAAATGATGAAAAGCCCTTTGTTAACTGTAGTTTAGAGGACTCGATTAAAGGTCTATGAGTAGCTTGCAGGTCACGACGAATTGGTTGATCGATTAGTGTGTTTTGTATGTTATTAGGTGAAATTGGTAATGGAAATCGATTTGAGGTAGTTAAACGATTGCTCAGGTTCAATTAATTGAGTTAATGTTGTTTCTTAATGTGCGAACGGCTACGGTTGGTAATGGTTTCGGTTATACAACGTTTGGGTGTTCTAATTGGTGTTAAAGCTCGATTAATACGATTTATGGGGTTTGAATCAAGTTCCCGAAGCGATTGGAAACAGTTTTTGGGTGGAAATACGAGAGATTTTGGAGGTTTACCCCTCGCCGGAGCCGACCGGAGGGTGGTCGGAGGGTGTCGCCGGACTTACGGGACCAAGGGGGCGGGTGGTTGGTTTTTTTATTAATTACATAATTACCCCCTATAGTTTTCAAAGTTATCATTTTATCCATAAAACTTGCATTAAAGTTTATAAATTGACATGAAGACCCCTAAACTTTAATTACTTAAAGTTTTAAAACATTGTTAAGTTTAGTAACAATTACAATTTATTTTATTATTATTAACAATATTATTTTGTTATTATTATTACTATTACTAGTTATTATTATTACTAATATTACTATTGTTATTAATTTAATTATATTTTATTTAATATTTAACATTATTAAACTTCAAATTAAAGAATTAAAGACATAATAAGCATAAGAAAAATCCCTAATTTCATAAATGGTCCTTACAAGAACTTAACATAGTTGACTTTTAATTTAACGAAAATACGAGATGTTACAACATATATGTAAGACATGAAAGACTTTTTACATTAAGCTCATAAACTAGGTACATATGTATCTACAAACTCCCCCTTGGACCTAGTTTAATCTATTGTCTAACATTCTTCATCAGCTCTTCATATTTCTTGTACTTCTCCCTTGTAACTCCTGCATGTATTTCGAATGCAAAGTAAAGTCTTATCACATTTTGGAACTAGAGGGCTTGTACAATGTCTTGCGCGTCATAGAACAGTAGCCACTTGTATAAAGTGTAGACATCGTCAAAAGACAAGTTAGTTAGCCACATCGGGTCAAATACCCTAATAGTTTCCATATTTCCATTTCTGTTCAGAACTATGACCGCCTCACTCATTCGCCAGTCATAGTACCACCACTTAAAGTGTGGAGTGAAGTCTTGAGGCATTTCCCTTAGAGGGATTCTCGACATTGTGCGCGGAGGACTCTACTTCAGCACAATATTTGGCTTTCCAGTAATGGTATCAACTTCAGATCTTCTGATATACCTCGTTGGTTGTTGAGGTTTGAAGTTGACCCACCTGGTGTGGTACTCTCTCTTCAAAGCAGCTTCAAACTAGCCGGACATCTTTCGAGGGTCAGCATATAACAGCTTCAACTTGGCCAGCTGGTTAAGCTCAAAACCGGGTAGAGTCTTCAGATCGTGTGGGAATCTAAAGTACTCGATTCCCTTCTCTCTCTTGATAGCATAAACATTTAGATCATCAAAATATGCCCACGCTATGATTTTTCCTAACACCTTCATATGCTTCTTTACTTTGTAAAGCTTGGTGTAGGTACTAGGCTTTAGAGCACTGCGTTGGGCTCTGATCTCTACAAAACATGCCGCCCATTCAACCTTTTTGATGTTGACATCAGCGTCTGAGGCTTGGGCTTGATCTCTTCTTCTCCGACTCCTACTCCATCTTATCCAGTGTTTCAAATGTATCACTAACAAGGGTGTCGCCTAGATTAGGAACTACATTTCCCTCATTGTCAACATACTCTGGATAATGTTGTGCGGTGACGTCTTCAATCTCAATTTCATCCACATCGTTAAGCTCATAATCACTATCTATGTCCACCAGTAAGAGCATCCTTCACAAGCTCATCTGGATTTAGTCGGAACATGTCAGCCAGTTGCTCATCAGTAAGGTCGTGAATTATTTCTCCTTCTTCAGGAGTGTAACTCACAGACCTCCTGACGATCCCTTGCAGATCAAGTATCATTATGAGTTGTGACTTGATCTGCTAAAGGGGAGCAACATCATACTCATCTTGCTGAGATGTGTGATCTGCTTGATTTAAACATATAAAGACATCATGCATCAATAAATAATCAAGACATTAAACATTAAATATATATATTAACATTCATACACATAAGTTTAATACAATATTCAAATTACACATGATTTAAATTACACAAAACTCTATGCATTACTTTTGTCTTGGATCATGTGTTCTTCTGCTGTCCGAGCTGATGTTGAGGCACCTAGATCTTGAGTCTTTTTGGTCCGCATCTCATTAGCTTTCTGTGCACCCAAAGCAGATGACTCTTCTCCTCCTTCAGTGTCTCATCCATCCTCATCATCACCTTCATCATCACCTTCATCATTACCATCATCATCATCACTATCATCACCATCATCATTATCACTATCATCACCATCATCACCATCTCCCTCTCTGATCTCCAGAGGCTCATCCTTTGTGCCCTTAAGTTTGAGCAGGATGGTCCTCTTAGCATCCTCCAACTCCTCAATCTTCTTAGTAGATAACACATTTTGCTCCTTGAGTTGGAAAATCTCTTGACTCTAAGCAGCCATTTGCTGAGCCTGCTCCTCAATCTGCTATGCCTGCTGAGATATCTGTTGTGATTGTGTAGCAGTAAGCTCCATTAACTGTTGGAGCTGAGCAGTCTTCTCGTCATCGGCTGCTAACAGCTTCAGCACCATACGGTTTAGTGCTAAAAGCTGTTCCTCTACCCCACTAAGAGGTAGAGATGATCCTTATGGAAATGATGGGTGATATGATGGTCCTTCCTGGTGGCCAGAGGTGGTGGTGGTGGCAGTGGTGTATATGGGAGGTGGTATGTGTGTGGGTGGTGATGGGTAAGCTGAAGTGGTGGTGAATGTGATGTGGGGAAATGGTGGAGTGGCTGAGGAAGTGGTGGTGTGAGTTGTGGTAGAGTGGTGATAGGTGGAATGGTGGCAATGGTGATGGGGGGAGAGGTAGATGTAGTGGGTGGTGTGGTAGAGGTGGTGGTTGTGGTGGTGGTGGTGATAAAGGTCATCCTCCTCTTCTTCAACTTCATCCCATGGGGCTGAGCCATCCTTTTCCTCCTCTTGCCTCTGGAGGTGGATGCTCCCCCTGGGATGCTACTGGGCTGACCTGGTGAGTAGCTGGGGTCGACTGCTGTCTCCCTAGACTCGCTAGGGCATCCTCCAATCTCCCGAATGCCTTGGTCGGTGGCAACCACCCTGCTGCCCACTGTCCTGGTTAGGGGCTCCTCATCACTCTCTTCATCCTCATCGGGAGGACAGAAATCCTGATGGAAACTGGCGGTGGTGGCATCTGTATGAGTGGGTGGAGGAGGTGTATGTGCAGTGTTGGCCCTAGAAACAGTGGGGCCAGAATCTCCACCAGTGTCTCTGTCATCATCATCGGAGTCATCAGATGGAAGAGCAATCTGCTTAACATCTGAATCACTCTCCTCGTGGCGCCACTTACGCCTTGCAAGCGCCACGTACTCCTCCTGGGCCAGATGCCCGACTAGTCTTTTTACAGGGGGTTTGACCTGCTTTCCCCTGTAGACCTTCATGCGGCCCAGTGTCTTGTCATCCATCACCTCAAGTGATACTACATCATGGCTCTCCTTAGGCAGAGAGGACAGCTTCTCATTGATAATCATCTGAATAAACCTCGGGTACATGCAAAATCCCTCTTTGCCTTTTGTCTCCAGATTCTCGATCAGGTATGAGAATATCATGCTGGAGAAGCTGAAGGGGTGGTTCAGCACCAGTGCCACGTAGGCATTTTGAATCTGGTCTGATAGATCATCAAAGCCACCCCTCCTCGAAGCTACGCACTTAAGTATCACATGTGCTAAGTACTTGTATTGGGGACACAGGTTGCTTTTGTTTAGCACACCTGCATTTATGTCCCCATAGTAGTTAATCCTGAGGAAGCATCCTCTCACTGTTAGAGGGTGTAGTCTGGTTGGATGATCAGCATCGTCACCCAAATCTAGTACCCGTCTAATATCTGCAGTAGTCACCTCTATGTCTTGCCCGAATATAGTACTCCTTATGCAGTAGGGCTCATGAGATTTATCAACTGATGCACCCACCCAAAAGGCCTGCTGGATAGTCTTGTAGGGAGTGCGGGGTGTAGATATGGCTCGGTGTATACGTGATCTCTTCAGGAACGCAATGATGCCAGCAAACTCGGCTGCGTTCCAAGTGGTGGCGTCCAGATGAGCACATATATTGTGCTTTGTGTTGATGGTCCACCGTTCAGCCATCAATCTGTAACATAAGAAGCATACAAGTTAGATCATCACACAATAGAAACCACTTCAAATTAACCTGTTTGAGATCAGTCTGGTTCAATCGTGCGATTGAACCATACGACTGGGTTCAGTCGTTTGACCTAACATGCGACTGAATACAATCGGGTGACTTATCTAGCGACTGAGTTCAATCGGGCGACTGAGCCTGCGACTGATTCAGTCGGCCGACTGAGCTCAAACGCATTGTTCATTCCGCCAACTGAGTTATTGTCCGGCTCAGTCGCGCGATTGTAGTTCATCCCGGTGTCCAATCGCATGACCTACTGTCTGTTCGATTCAGATTCAAATTCTGAGCAAATCTTAAAATTAGACATCGTGGTTTGGCTCATTAGACTCACAATAACACTACTTAGCACCTAATAACCTTGATTTCAACATTTTACTTAGTTTTATTAGTTAATTTGTCCAACTAAGTTACGGTTCTTGGTTAGGGCTGAATTCAATGATTTAGGGCACAAAACAACTGAAATTTATGTAGGTTGCACCGCATTGTACCTGTATAACAACTAGAATCGTTAGAATCTCGAAATTAGAAGTCAAGAAAGGTCAGAGGAAATTTTGGCAGAGTAACGGCTCAAAGTGCGATTTTAGGGCGATTGAGGGGTAGTGAGTATGTGCGATCGACTATGGCCCTATTTATACTGAATCTGGTTCAATCGGGCAACTGGATCCATTCGCTCTTTTCATTCGGGCGATTGGATCTCAGTCGTGCGATTGGTTTAGTCGATCACTTTCAGTCGGGCGACTGACTCATTCGGACAATTCCATTCGAGCGACTGGCTCAATCTCGTAAGCCATTCGTGTGAATGGTTCATACTCATGCTCCATTCGGTTGTCTAGTGCATAAGTATGGTCCAATCGTACGACTAGTCCATACTCATGGTCCAGTCGTGCGAATGGATCATACTCATGGTTTTGACTTTATGACCATTTGACATTTAACCCCATTTTACTATTGATTTAACATTTTGAGCAGTCGATCATCTTAGACATGATCATTTTAACTTTGAAAACTTTTGATCACCTCAATCGTGATCTTTTTAAACAAAATACATTTTGTCACCTCAGACGTGACCCATTTAACATTTGAAAACATGTTTGGTCACCTCAGACGTGACCCTTTTAAGTGATTAAATCCCAGATTGAATTCCACGACATAGTCCGACATATAAACCTAAATTGACAAACTTAAACAAAAGAAACCACTAGAAATAAGGATAGAATTAAGATATATTTTTGTGATTTTGTGTGAGGTGGAAATCCTAAGATTGAAATCTAACAGATTTATTTCTTGAATAAGCAGCTTCAAGTTATTTTGACCATAAGAGGAACTATTCATTATGGAATAATACAGGTAATCTAATCATTAGGACGTGTTACCGACATCATTTGATGCTAGATTCTTGTGTTCGTCGAGAGTCATTTGCAGATTAAGGAAATCATACTAGTACTATAAGACGCACACATTGATTTGGACTTTCAAGAATTTGCTGCCACGATGATTGTCAGTATACTTGTCCACTTAAATCCATACACAGACTTTTGACACAGATTGGTGATTGTTTAAGGTTTAATTATTTCAACAAGCAGTTGTGGATCCCACGTTTATATTGACACAGATTGGTGATTGAGCGGTCTACGGGTATTTTTGACAAGAAGACACTATTCTTAGAGCTTTCAAAGAGAAGCCAAGCCTCAGGTCAGTGCCACCGCACAACAGAGAGGCGGCAAATAACAATGAATTCTAGAATATGTAGGTTATGCTTATCCCCAGGTTAGTGCCACCGCACAACAGAGAGGCACATAACCTATCTTCTTGTTTGAGCAAATTATTTTTGTTTCACAGATCGCACCAACAACATAGGTTATCAATTTGATTGCTTTTCGCATTTTTCATCATGTGCTTTGCTCATATTTTGGTCATCCGCACATATTTGTAGCGTTTATTTTGCTTGTCACCCCTTATTGGAACTCTGTTGATTGTGTTAACCAGGGATAAGATGATGACCCACAGCTTGTTGAACAACTTAGTTTGATCTTGAGATCACCAAAGAGGTCTACTTATCTATCGTGTTGAATCTACCGACACATCATTAATGGTCGAGCAACCTCTAGGTCTACTTTCTCCGTGTTACCTTAGTAGCCACTAGTTTTACTATCATTTTTCCTTTTATTCTTGCTTAGACTTCTCAGACTTATACTTTGAATTTCGCATCTAATTCAATTTAAATGTTTTAAAGTCCCAAATGCTTTGTTCTTATGTACTATCATTTTCCATAGTCGTTGAATCGATATCTCAGATACAATCTTATTTCTATCAGCTTGCCTGTCCTCCTCCTCCTTTTTTTAATACTTACTAACTTAACATATTCTCCCCCTAAAATTCTAATATCGTAAACAATTTGCGTTTTAAGAATTTTATAGGCTAAGAATTGAAATCAATAAAATAAAATAAAATAAAATAAATAAACTAGAATAAAAGAAAATAAAAGAAAATGTACTTGACGCATCAGACTAGAGCTGTTCCTCATCTGGAATTGCATCACATTTCTTTTTAACGACGTTGACCTCTAAAAAATATAGAAAATGTGGTTTATCAAAGGCTTTTGTATAGAGATCAGCGCGTTGAAAATCCGTATTTATTTTAACAACATCGATTAGATTCTTTTCAAAACAATCACGTATAAAGTGATATTTAATGCTGATGTGTTTGGTCTTAGGATGTTGGACATGATTTTTAGTAATGGCTATTGCAGCAGAATTATCAACAAATATAGGAGTGTTAGAAAATTTCAAACTGAAGTCCCGCATCTGCTGTTGAATCCAGATGATTTGAGAACAACAGCTTGCCGCAGCGACATATTCAGCTTCACAAGTTAACAATGCAATTGATGTCTGCTTCTTACACTGTCACGTGACTAATCTTCTCCCAAAGAATTGACAACCTACTGAGGTGGATTTGTAGTTCATCTTGCAGCCGCCATAATCCGAGTCACTATACGTGGTAAGCTTGAAATCATCGTCATGAGGATACCACAACCCAAGTGTTGGTGTACCCTTCAGATAATGAAATATCCTTTTCACCCCAATAAGATGGTTAACTTTTGGATTTGCCTGATATCTTGAACAAAGACATGTTGCATATATAATATCAGGTCTTGAGGCAGTGAGGTACATGAGGGATCCAATCATTCCTCGATACATGGTAGCATCAACCAGTTCACCATTCTCGTTGGGTGCTACATCATGATTTGTAGCAAGTGGAGTCCCAGCTGCGGAAGAATTCTCCATGTCAAACCGACTGAGAATATCCCCTACATACTTGGTCTGATGTAGGAATATCCCCTTTGGTGTTTGATCCACCTATAACCCGAGAAAGAACTTCATCTCTCCCATGGCACTCATTTCAAATTTTGCCTTCATTACTGCTTCAAATTCTTTACATAATTCTTCATTCTTGAAATCGAAGATTATGTCATCAACATAAATCTGAACCAGCAGCAAATCACCATCCTTTTCTTTGATGAATAGTGTACAGTCAATTACACCTCTGCGGAATCTGTGTTTCACTTGGTGAGTTGAGAGTTTTTCATACCATGCTCTTGAGGCTTGGTGAAGCCCGTAGAGAACCTTATCCAGCTTGTAAACTCTGTCTCGATGATATTGATCCTCAAATCCTTCATGTTGACTGACATACACTATTTCCCGGATTTTACCATGAAGAAATGCACTCTTTACATCCAATTGATAGACTTTAATCTTCATGTAAGAGGCATAGGCTAGGAAGATACGGATGGCTTCCATTCTGGCCACAGGTGCAAATACTTCATTGTAATCAATCCCCTCGACTTGTCAAAATCCTTGAACTACAAGTCGAGCATTGTTCCTAATGATGACACCTTGGTCATCTTTCTTACATTTCAAGACCCACTTGGTGCCAATGACTTTAGCACCTTTAGGTCTGTCTACCAGTGTCCATACACCTAACTTCTTGAACTGAAGAAGTTCATCTTGCATGGCACTCACCCATGCCTAATCATTTAGGGCTTCACTGACGTATTTTGGCTCAAACTGGGACACAAAACAGCGGTAAGCACCATCGTGAAGATACCCTTTTTTCATTACCGAGGCATAATCCGTTGAATACAACTGATTTCTTGTCTGAACTCCTGATCTGACATCCCCAATGACATTGTCCAGAGGATGATAGACATTTAGGCGTGATCCAGGAGTGGTGGGAACAACTACTTCAGAATCAAGATTATGAATGTTTGGTTCCGAATTTGAGGCAATAGGAGTGTGAGGTTCCGAAGACACAAAGGCATCAATGTCAGATGCTTTTAGACTTGTTGTAGTAGGAACCTGTTGCTTTTGAGTGTCCTGATCATTCTCCACGGCTTCATCATCAGAGAAAGAGTCACTTACTTCGAGTGCTCCCCCTGAGTGGGTAGGTGATTCACCTTGTGAGCCAGATGATGTAGATTCCTGTGATGGTGTGTTTAAGACATCATACATCATTTTGGCTGCTAACTCATCATCAGACGTGGAGAGAGGGATGTTGAAGGACTTGAAGAATCCATCATAGTCGAAAAAGAAGGCGGGTCCTTTTCCAGCAGGAGGGGTGATGTATCTCTGAACATTGACGTTACACCACACCTCTACTTGACCCGTTGAGTTGTTGTAAACTCTCTTATTCGGTATGTTGTATCCTAAAAAGATACCCTCTTCAGCCTTCTCGCTAAAATTCCCTTCATGAGTTTTCTTCAGCAGTGTGCATGGTGCTCCAAACGGTTCGAGATACTCTAGATTTGGTTTACGGTGTTGAAGTAACTCGTAACATGTCTTGCCATGGCGTTTTACGACCAAAACTCGATTAATGTGTAACACGCATTGGCAAATGCCTCATTCCAAAATTGGATAGGCAGTTTCGAGTCTGCTAGCATTATGCGTGCTGTCTCTATTAAGCTGTGATTCTTTATCTCAGCAACCCTGTTCATCTGAGGAGTGTAGGCAGAAGTGAACTGGTGTACAATTCCCTTTTCTTTGCAGAAAGCCTCCATCCATTGGTTCTTGAACTCGGTTGCATTGTCTGAGCGTACTTGTCTTACCTTAAGCTTGTAGAGAGACTCCAGTGTAGTTACCAATTCTTTGAATGACTCAAATTTTTCTGATTTTGATTTTAGAAACATCACCCAAGAGAATCTTGAGTAGTCATCTCTAACTACATAGCAGTACAAATTGCCTGTGATGCTTCTTGTACTGACTGGACCAAACAGATCTATGTGAAGAAGCTCAAAAGGAAGTTCTATAGAATTAACTTTCTTTGTCTTATGAGACTTTTTTGTCTGTTTGCCTTTCTTGCAGGCGACACAAAAATCTAGGAGTTGGAAGTTCTTGACATTGACTCCTCGTACTAGATCATTATGGATCAAGTGGTTTATCTTTTGTGGATTGATGTGCTCTATTCTCCTATGCCAGGAGATAGAATCCTTCTCAGTAGCTTTTGACAAGAAGCACTGAACTTGATGATTGGTTGTGGAGGCCTTCGATAGATCCAAGACGTAAAGGTCATTATATCTTGAGGCTGACATTAATAATTTTTCCTCCGGAATCACATAGTCCTTTTTCAGGACATAGCACTTCTTATTGTTGAAAACTACCTTAAATCCCTTGTCACATATTTGGGAAACAGAAAGCAGATTACATAGTTTACCTTGTCAAACTTAACTTTCGGTTCCCTACTTCCCCTTAAGCTGTGATGTACCCTCCTTTATTTCCAGCAAAAGAACATGACCTCCTTTGATTTGTTTGACGTTTGATAGGAGTGCCCAGTTTCCAATCATGTGCCTTGATGCACCGCTATCTACAATCCAAGTGTTTGTTTCAGCACTATAGCGAACACCCTGCACATTCAATTGAAAACATTAGTTAAGGTGAGGGACCCAAGCCTTAACCGGCTTGGGTGTCCCAAAGGCATCACACATCATAAATTCTACCCATTGTCTATTAGAGGGTGAGGGAGTATCATTTGTCTTATGGTTCTCATTTCCAGACATAGACTTTTCTTTCCATAAGCCAGCTTTGTGTAAGTCATATGTGTGATAAATAGACGACTGGCTGATAGGTTGAACTTTAGGTTCACTGACTCTTTTTGGTGGAGTCATGGAGCTTCTTTTGGAAGAGCTTGCTTTAGTGTTATAAAGTTCAATTTTTTTCTTTGGTGTCTGATAATAAGGGCAATAAGATGCTATGTGCCCATACATTACACAGTTGTAGCATGACCTGCTTTCAACTTGACGATTTACTTGTTTCTGTGGAGAAGTATGTGACACACGAGTGACTTTATTCTGTTTAGGTTTTGACACTTCTTGTTTAGATGTTTTATCTTGTTTAACAAATTAATTGTTTGGACATTGTTAACATCTTTTCTCTTTTGTGTATTTGGACTTTGACATGCAGCACGTGATAGGTTGATTTGTTTGGTATTTCTTGGTTCAGAAATAGATTTTGTTGAACCCAACTTTATTTTAACCTTTTCAAATTATTCGTCCAGATTAACACAAGGCATTTTACCTTTTGATTTTGAAGTGGCATCCTTTTGTTTAGTGACAGATTCATTTGGTTTACATGTTGAATCTGGATCACTTACAAGAGAAGTGGACACCACATGATCCTTGATTGGGTTTTTATTTATTGCTTTACTTTTTGCATTCATCAAGGTCTCATGTGGTGTGGTACCACTTTATATCCCAACCCTCCCCATTGTTGCGCTCTCTCACTAAGTGTTGGACAATATGAGAAGAACTTGTCCAACTATGCAGTTTTTGTTTTAATGAATTTACTTCTACTTCCAAAACTGTCTTTTGTTTCTTAGTGTCTTCTAGGGAGTTTAGATAGAACTTAATGTCATTAGCTTGGTTAAAGGCTACAACTTTAGTTTCTCTAAGTTGTTTGTTCAAGAGTTCTATCTTTTCTTTATAGATGTGCTCATTTTGTTTTAAGACTCTATTGGCTTCAGTGCACAGTTATAAGTCCTTTACTAAGTTATCATTATGGTCTAATAACCTAGCAAATTTCATATCAATGCTTTCCCTAAATTTATTACAATCCAAACAAGCATGATTATTGAAAAGTTGAGTAGTGGTAGTTACCTGAGAGGGTGAGGTTGAATCAGCCATCAAGGCAGTGTCTGACTTTTCTGGTTCTGGTGATTTTGGACTTGTTGAACTTGTCCCTTCTTCAGGCAGGTGATCAACTACTATTGCCGATTCTTCAACATTTGACATCGCAAGCTCCACTGCAATATTACCTTCACTTGCTGAGTCGTCATCTAGATCATCGACACTAGAAATGTTGAATTCTCCCAGAGACACAAACCGGAAGCTCCAATCTTGTCCTTCGTCATCATGAGTGTTCAAGGCTTTAGGATCCTTGCTTGATGAAGTAGGGCTGCTTGTGGGTTTATCCTAACGAGTGAAAGATAAGAATGGATTCCCATTTCCCGTCTTCTTGGCCTTCACACATTCACGTTTGAAGTGCCCCTTTTCCCCATAGTTGAAGCAGGTAACTTTTGTCTAGTCAAAACCAAAAGTTGTGTCTTTAGTGGCAATCAGATTATGTCCGGTCTTCTTGACAAACTTCTTTGCTCTCCAGATGGCAGTTCCCAATTTTCCCAGCAACTAGCCCGTCATAGGAGTGGACAACAGCTGCTAAGAGATCCATGTGCTCCTTTGCTACCTCTACTGTCACATTCTCGAGATTCTCGGTCTTTAGTTTTGTAGCATTTGCTTCAGGTGCTATGTATTGGGTACCAGGTGACCCTAAGGTGTCAGATCCTGAAGTAGTAGCTTGTGATGGACCAGCTGAACTCGACACAAACGCCGTTTGAAGTGGTGCTCCAGACGTTTTGGCTTGTGGAGTTGAGTTGTACAGTGCCGGATTCTAATCATATGAAGACTTTTGGGCCCTGTACTTCATCCTTAACTCTTCCTCCCATAGTTTCAGAATGAAATCGTTGATATCTAACTTCGCTAGCATATCATTCTATCTGAGGTTGGAAACAAACGAACTCCACTTCTCGGGCAAACTATCTGCAAAGTTTGAAACTTTGTCTTCCATACGTAGTGACTCCATGAGTGTCCAGCTCACTCATAAAATGGTAGAATCGATCAATGACATCGTCCAAGCTCTCCTTTCCCATTGACGAGAAGTTGTCAAACTCCTTCAACGCTTTAGCCTTCATAGCTTTTAACGATGCATTTCCCTCATACCTCTTTTCCAATGCATCCCACAGCTTCTTAGCTTGCTTGTTCTCAGAAAATTGATGGAAGATGTCCTTAGGAATTGATTGAGTTAGCAACGCATATACTTTCTTCTCTGCCTTGTACTTTACCTTTTGTCTGTCAGTCATACTGCTTAAGGTGAGTTTGACTCCATTTGCACCTACAGGCATACTATATCCTATCTCTATCGACTCCCACAGATTAGGATTTACTCCATTTAAGTAAATCTCAAACCTTTGCTTCCATTGTGGATAATCATCTAACGTTATTAGCTTAGAGGGCTTGTTATGATTTCCCACTTCATTTTTCAGAAGCAATAAATTTTGAATCCTAGAATCCCTTCTTGCTGTAAACGTTGAATATTGATCCTCCATTACTTTTGATCTTGGTCTTTAGAACAAAACTGTTTTACTTGTGCGAATGAAGGTGTGCGATTGGACAATTCATGCGATTGACCAATGCGGATGGCTCAGACATGCGAATGAAACAATGCGGATGGCTCACTCGTGCGAATGGACAGGTGCGAATGAACAGTGCAAATAGCCAGTTCAGTCGTATGAATGGATGTACGAATGAGTCCAATCATGCGTATGAGGGATGCGTATGAATTCAGTCGTGCAATTGAGTAAATCGTGCGACTAAGGCTGCTGAATCTTGAGAATTCTAAGGTTTAAGGTATTTTAACGCAAAAACCCGAATTTTTCAAGAACCCTAATTGCCGTATGCCGGAAAAACATTAACTTTACGACCTGGAGATGTCCGAAACAACGTTTGACACAAAAGGATTGCGTTTTTGCGTGAAAAACACAATTTTAATATCAAAATCGATTGAATCACACGTAAATCAAGAGCCTTGGCTCTGATACCACTTGTTAGAGGACCGTGTACTAGACGGAGTACAAACTAATTCACGTGTATACCAAATCAAATTGTGCGGAATCCTATTTAATTGGCATCCAATCAGTGAGAATGTTAACTTGATCGATATAAGATTAATCTAAACGTTAAGAACGAATAGGAATCGATCAAGAACGATCTATGAACTTGGACTGGTTTCTTGGACGTTCTAGACGGCTAGGGTACGTGTATGAGTCGAATTCTTCAAAAGTGTTTTTTTCCCACGAATTAAGTGGTATTTATAGGTTAGGGTTACTCATTCGTGCGACTGAACCATTAGCATGGTTCAGTCGTGCGACCGAGTCATGCGGTTGATCCATTTGCACAAGTGAGTGTTCAGTCATGCAACTGAGTTAATCTCATGTCACAATTTTGCGACTGATCCAGTCTCCTGGTTCAGTCATGCGACTGGTTCATTAGCATGAAGTTGTTCATGTGTATGGTCCATTAGCATAGGCCATTCGCATGAGAACTTCACACGATTAAGTTTAAGCACGTTCCTCAATCATTATTGACTAAGGACTATGTAAACAACCACAACCTATATAGTTAGTTCAATAAGCATTAACACACAATAACCAATGAAATATTAAACATTATAAGCATAAACCACACATTTTATTTCATTCAAACCATCCAGTTACATATATGTAAGACATGAAAGACTTTTTACATTAAGCTCATAAACTAGGTACATATGTATCTACAAGAAGAAAGATGGATCTTTTCGTATGTGTATCGACTACCGGGAACTCAACAAGCTCACCATCAAGAACCGATACCCTATTCTTCAAATCGATGATCTCTTTGATCAACTTCAAGGATAAACCCAATTCTCGAAGATTGATCTACGTTCGGGGTATCATCAATTACGTGTCCACGATGACGATATTCCAAAAACCACTTTCGTACTTGATATGGACATTATGAGTTCATGGTTATGCCTTTTGGTTTGACCAATGCACCTACTGTGTTCATGGATCTCATGAATCGAGTATGTCAACTGTATTTGGATAAATTTGTGATCGTGTTCATTGATGATATTCTTATTTATCCCAAGACGAAAAACCGATCACGAGATGCACTTGCCACAAGTTCTTGAACTTTTAAAAAAGGAGCAACTATACGCCAATTTTTCCAAATGTGAGTTCTAGCTAGAAGATGTTCAATTCTTAGGTCATGTGGTGAATAGCCTAGGAATTCACGTTGACCCTGCTAAAATAGAAGCCTTGAAAAACTGGTGTGTTCCTACAACCCCAACCGAAGTTCGTTCTTCTCTGGGCTTGGCGGGGTATAACCGTAGATTCATTGCAAACATTTTGAAGATTGCTAAACCACTAATGGCACAAATCCAAAATAACCGACTCTTTGAATGGGGGCCTAAACAAGTAGAGGCTTTCGAGACATTCAAGCGCAAGTTGTGTAACGCTCCTATTCTAACACTCCCTGATGGAAACGATGATTTTACCGTGTACTGTGATGCCTTGAATCAAGGTCTTGGTTGTGTTCTTATGCAACGAGGAAAAGTTATAGCATACGCGTCAAGACAATTGAAGGTTCATGAAGTGAACTACACAACCCACGATCTTGAACTTGGTGTTGTGGTTTTTGCTTTAAAGATCTAGCGACACTATCTTTATGGGATGCAATGCATGGTCTACACTAATCATAAGAGTCTCCAACACGTGTTCAATCAAAAAGATCTCAACATGAGGAAAAGACGTTGGATCGAGTTGATTAGCGACTACGACTACGACATTCGCTACCACCCTGGGAAGGCAAATGTTGTAGCCGACGCGTTGAGTCGCAAGATCCATAACAAGACTGTCTCGCTTCAAGAAATCCGAGATCAAAGGCAGTGGTTTGACACGTTAGGGGAATTTGATACCGAGATTCATGTGGATGTTAACGAGGCTACTATCATGCTTCAAAACATAAGGATTGATAGTGACCTCGAGTTATGCATTCGCAAGGCTCAGCAAGCAGCATTAATCGACGAAGGGAAAGATGAAGATTTGGCATTTAATGTTCGATCACAACTGGAGACAAATCCGAACGACATGTGGTATATCTTGAATCGACTTTGGATCCCAAATCATGATAATCTCCGTCACTTCATAATGAACGAAGCCCATCCAACCCGATATTCTATTCATCCTGTCTCCGATAAGATGTACATGGATCTGCGTGGCCAATATTGGTGGTCTGGGATGAAGAAAGATATAGCTTCTTATGTTTCAAAGTGCCTCATGTGTGTAGGAGTTAAAGCTAAACATCAACGACTGAGTGGTTTACTTGAACAACCCGAAATCCCTAGGTGAAAATGGAACATATATCCATGGACTTCACAATCAAGTTACCTCGTACCTCTCTTAGCCATGATAGTATATGGGTGATTGTGGACCGTTTGACCAAAACGGCACATTTCATACCAATACAAGACACTTACAAGGTTTCACGATTGGCTCGTATCTACATTGACGAAATTGTGAGCCGTCATGGCGTGCCGTTGTATATTATTTCTGATCGAGATACTCGTTTCACTTTGCACTTTTGGCCTTCGATGCAAGAACTCTTGGGTACTTAATTGGATTTATGTACGGCTAACCATCCCCAAACGGACGGTCAAACTGAATGAACAGTTCAAACCCTCGAGGACTTGCGACGTCTTTATGTCCTTTACTTTGGTGGTGATTGGGATACACATTTACTGCTCGCGTAATTTTCGTATAACAATAGTTATCACTCGAGTATCAAGATGGCACCATTCGAAGCACTTTATAGTCGTAAATACCGATCACCGATTTGCTGGACCAACATTGGTGAAAACTTCATCACTGGTCCTGAACTTATACAAGAAACGACCGATAAAGTCTCCATAATCCACAAGAACCTAGAAGTGGCAAGAAGTCAACAAAAGAGCTATGCCGATAAGTGACGCAAGCCATTGGAGTTCCAAATTGGGGATATGGTTCTTCTAAACGTTTCACCGTGGAAACGTGATGTTCGCTTTGGAAAGAAGGGTAAACTGGCTCAAAGAAGGTTTCACCTTTCAAAATCCTGAAAAGGATTGGGAAGGTGGCTTATAGATTGGAACTACCTTCCGACCTCAATAGAGTTCATCCTGTGTTCCATATCTCAAATTTGAGAAAGTGTTTGGCCTATAGAGAGTCTGCATGTTCCACTGAAAGACATCCAGATCGATGAGTCATTGCATTTTGTTGAGAAACCTGTTGAAATTATCGATCTCATTATGAAGAAGACTAGAACCACAACTACTCCAATTATCAAGGTTCATTGGGAGAATAAATGTGGAGCTGAGTTCACTTGGGAGCGTGAGGACCATATGAAGGAGAAATACCCTTATTTGTTCGTTTAGTTTCATTTATAATTTCGGGACGAAATTCTTTTAAGTTGGGGAGACTGTAACATCATGTATTTTTTGTTAACTAAAAGTTAGTTTTGTTAAATTCTTGTATGGACCATTGTTGCTAAATATGAAACTCATGGCTACTTATGTATATTTCTTTAATTTGCCTTAAATTCTTTAAATTGAAAGTTAATAAAGTTAATTATTACATATTAAACAAATAATAATAATAATAAGAAGAAGAAGAAGAAGAAGAACTAAGAGTAATAATAATAATATTGTCATTAATAATAATAATATGTAAAAAGTTAATAAGTTTAAAAAGAGAAATGTTTAAAACTTGGATTTAAGAAGTCAAGGAGGTTTTGTTGTTACTTTGGAAACTTTAAATATTGTAGTTTATGCATGAAATGTCAAGGATCAAACTGCAAGGGCTATTTGTGTAACATTTTTAAAACCCAACCCCTCTTTCTCTCTCCCCGCCATTCCGGCTAACCGCCAGTGGGATCTCCGGCGAGCTCCGGCGACGCCCAAACTCGCCAAACTCCACTGATTCTTGATCCTAAACCGCTCCCAAATCCTCCTAGAATGTGATTCAAACATGTATGCATCAATGAACCGCATTTAAGCATCCGCTTCCAGACTAATCGATTACATAACTGAATCACATTAAACTACATAGCCGTTCAAGCATTAACACATCATAATAGTCCAATTAAACTAACCTAAACGATCCTATATCATTCATTAATCGAATACAACACTCAATTGCATCTGAAACAAACCTAAGTATCAAGTTTTGATCATTCTTCTCGTCGCCAACCTGCAACTGGTCGAACACCATCACCTGGAAACGGATGCTTAAATGCGGTTCATTGATTCATATAGGTTCGAATCATATTCTAGGAAGATTTAGGAGCGGTTTTGGATCAAGAATCTATGGAGTTCAGCGAGTTTGGGCGTCGCCAGAGCTCGCCGGAGATCCCCGGAGATCCCACCGGCGGTTAGCGTTAATGGCGGGGATAGAGAAAGAAGGGTTGGGTTTTAAAAATGTTACACAAATAGCCCCTATAGTTTGGTCCTTGACATTTCATGCACAAACTATAATATTTAAAGTTTCCAAATTGACATCAAAACCCCCTTGACTTCTTAAATCCAAGTTTTAAACATTTTTGTTTTTAAACTTATTAACTTTTTACATATTATTATTATTAATAACAATATTATTATTATTACTCTTAGCTATTATTTTTATTGTTATTATTATTATTATTATTATTGTGATTATTATTTGTTTAATATATAATAATTAACATTATTAACTTTCAATTTAAAGAATTTAAGGCAAATTAAAGAAATATGCATAAGTAACCTATGAGTTTTATATTTGGCAACAATGGTCTATACAAGAATTCAATGAAACTAACTTTTAGTTAACCAAAAATACATGATGTTACACTGTGGTCTTCACTTTGAAGATCTCGTGACATTATCTTTATGGGACGCAATGTATAGTCTACACCGATCATAAGAGTCTCTAACACATGTTCAATCAAAAAGATCTCAACATGAGACAAAGACGTTGGATCGAGTAGACTAGCGACTACGACTGTGACATTCGCTATCACCCTGGGAAGGCGAATGTTATAGTTGACGCGCTGAGTCGCAAGGTCCACAACAAGACTATCTCGCTTCAAGAAATCTAAGATCGAAGGCAATGGTTTGACACGTTAGGGGAATTTGATACCGAGATTCATGTGGATGTTACCGAGGCTACTATCATGCTTCAAAACATAAGGATTGATAGTGATCTCGAGTTATGCATTCACGAGGCTCAACGAGCAGCGTTAACCGACGAAGGGAAAGATAGAGAATTGGCATTTAACATTTGGTCCCAACCAAAGACAAAAATGAATGGCATGTGGTATTTCTTGAATCGACTTTGGATCCCGAATCGTGACAATCTCCGACACTTTGTTATGAACGAGGCTCATCAAACCTGATATTCTATTCATCCTGTCTCCGATAATATGTACATAGATCTGCGTGGTCAATATTGGTGGCCTGGGATGAAGAAAGACATAGCTTCTTATGTTTCAAAGTGCCTCACGTGTGCAAGAGTCAAAGCCGAACATCAATGAACGAGTGGGTTACTTGAACAACCCGAAATCCATATGTGGAAATAGGAACATATATCCATGGATTTCATAACCAAGTTACCTCGTACCCCTCACAGTCATGATAGTATATGGGTGATTGTTGACCGTTTGACCAAAACGGCACATTTCATACTAATACGAGACACTTATAAGGTTTCAAGATTGGCTCGTATCTACATTGATGAAATTATGAGTCGTCATGGCGTGCTGTTGCACATTATTTCCGATCGAGATGCTCAGTTCACTTCGTACTTTTGGTCGTCTATGCAAGAACTCTTGGGTACTCAATTGGATTTAAACGCGGCTTACCATCCTCAAATGGATGGTCAAACCGAGCGAACCATCCACACCCTGGAGGATTTGCTATGTCTTTGTGTCCTTGACTTTGGTGGTGATTGGGATACACATTTACCGCTCGCGAAAGTTTCGCATAACAATATTTATCACTCGAGTATTAAGATGGCACTATTCGAAGCACTTTATGGTCGTAAATGTCGTTCACCAATATGCTGGACCGACATTGGTGAAAACTTCATCACTGGTCCTGAACTTATACAAGAAACGACCGATAAAGTCTCCATAATCTACAAGAACCTTGAAGTGGCAAGAAGTCGACCAAAGAGCTATGCCGATAAGCGACGTAAGCCATTGGAGTTCCTAGTTGGGGATATGGTTCTTCTTAAGGTTTCACCGTGGAAAGGTGTTGTTCGTTTTGGAAAGAAGGGTAAACTGGCTCAAAAATTTGTAGGGCCTTTTAAAATCCTAAAAAGAATTGGGAAAGTGGCTTATAAACTGAAACTACCTTCTGACCTTAGTGGAGTTCATCCTGTGTTCCACGTCTCAAATTTGAGAAAGTACTTGGTCGACGAAAATCTGCATGTTTCGCCGGAAGACATCCAGATCGACGAGTCATTGCACTTTATTGAGAAACCTATTGAAGTTATGGATCACATTATGAAGAAGACTAGAACCACAATTACACCAATTGTCAAGGTTCGTTGGGAGAATAAATGTGAAGCTGAGTTCACTTGGGAGCATGAGAACCATATGAAGGAGAAATACCCGCATTTGTTCGCTTAGTTCATTCTTAATTTCGGGACGAAATTCTTTTAAGTTGGGGACAATGTAACATCTTGTATTTTTTTCGTTTAATTACAAGTTAGCATTGTTATTCTTCTAAGGGCTATTGTTATCAAATACGAAACTCATGGGGTGCTTATGCTTATTGCTTTAATTTGTCTTTAATTCTTTAATTTGAATGTTGATAATGTTAAATTATTACATAATAAATAAATATCAATCATAATAATGATTTTAATAAAAATAATACTAACAAGAAAAGATAGTAAGTTGTATAATAATAATAATACTAAAAATAATAGTAAAAGTAATAATAAGTGGTAATAATAATAACATTAATAATACTTAAAATAATAATAATAATAATTATAAAAGTTATAAAACTCAAAAAAGTATGAAACTTAAAAGTTATATAAAGTACAAGGGTTGTTTTGTCACTATATAAATTTTAGAAGGAAGTTTTTACAAAAAATGATAACTACTCTAAACTTGACGGGGCCAATGTGTAATTTTAAAAGTTCAATCCCAAATCCCCGCCCACCGTGCATTTCCAGCGGCCTATCCAGCCACCTTCGGAGAGCTCTGGCGACTCTACAACCCACCAAAAACCTTGGTTTTCGACCTCAAACCGTTGCAAACAAATTTGTGTGTATGTTTCGAAACTTAAACGCACTTTAATTTGAGTTTAAGGTCACCAGTGGGTGTCGATTGAGCTTGGTAACTGTCGACCTTAATGTTCTAACCGTTCGGTCATTAAGCTTCAATAATAACCCAATTAACTTAACCTAATCAATCGTCTATCTACTCCTAAACGTTTAATCAACAAAAATTTATCTGAAAAATGCACACACTCTTCAATCAACCACCATCTTCATCGCGATCCTGCAGTCACTCGAACACCATCATTCGAACTTCAAGACCTGAAATTGTTAGAGGGTTTTTGCTCACCGAGATCGTTGGAAGCTTTTTGTAACACGGATTTGATTATTCTCATCATTTGCTACTTGAACCAGTCTTGACATAGCCACGATTGTTCTTTGTTTGTTCATCATCAAGTTGTCTTCAATTCGGGTAATCAAGCACATGAACGAACTCGTTTTTACATGGGGAATAAAAGCCCCATGAACCTAACTAGTAACAGAATCGAATTGGTATTCAATTTGATCCAAGAACATTCTAGGGTTCATTGGATTGGAGGATTTCTTATTATTAGTGTTTTAAAGAATTAAGGGTCGAATCCTAACACGGTTGCGACCCTTGGTTCACTGGTTACCTACCCGCTCTCTCAAACAGGACGTCCCCGGTTCGAATCCGGGGAACCTCAAATATTTTTTTAGGCTTTTTGGCCTTTAATAAAAATACAAAAATTTATAAAATTTATAAAAAAATTAGTTATAAACCTTGTTAATTTTTAAAGCCACCTAACTATTTTCAGGAATTTATTTCTTAAAATATCTTAATATTTTTATTAATTATTTTTAAATAAATGATATATTTAGTTTATCTTCTTATAAAATAGACTTTAAACAATTGTTATTATTGGTTCAAACATTATCCATATATTATTGTTTAAATTACGAGTATATGAAAAATTATAAAAGTTATTCAAACTTATAATTAAACTTTATTACAAAAGATTTTCTTGTGCATTTCTTATTACTAAAATACTCAATTAGTATATTTTCATTGAATCAAAACATAATTATCTTATTTTACTAAATTTAATTAATAAAACCCCCAAAATCCACTTAAAACCCTAGTTCTCGTTAATTCATTAAACTTATAATTTAACTTAAATCTTGTAAATATATATATTTAGGTGTCTTGCGACGGTTTACGTTGGAACAACGCCTACTATTATTCTTATTAATCGTCATTCTTATATCTATTTGCCATGTGAGTATTCCTATACCCTTTTTTCATATTTTTACACTTTGGGGTGAAACATGTTACCTTATAACCTTTGCACTTGTAAACTCGTTTGATTCTAGTAAACACTTGGGCTATTCACACGTTTGTTGTGGTTAGTTGAACTTTAGTAATTACCGTGTATTGACTATTATATGTGTAATCATTAACTATTGCTAGCCTGGCGATCTCATAGATCTATGGGCCTGACAAGCCTGCTTGGTTAATCCAAGTACACTTAGCTAATCGTATAATCATGTAAACGTGGAATCTTGTAAACTGTCAAGGTTTGATTGTTACATCTGTCATACATCCCTAGTTACTTTGCTCACTAACTTATGACATAATTTCCATATTTTATATATTTATGTATGAAAACTATGAAAATCTCACCAACATTTTGTTGACCTTTTTTTTAACATGTTTTAGGAAACACACAAGTTTGATTGTCCTCTTTGAAGATTATTCACATCTAGGAATGAACCTAGTTAAATAAATGAGTTGTCTTGAATTATTTTTATGGTATGTTATATTGATTTCTTATTTTAGACTTATGGTTGTAATTTACCTTTGAAACTTATGGTTATAATATTTGAATTAAATAATATTGTTATATGTTGTGAACATTAACCCTTACATCTCGACGATTCCGCCGTTAAGGTTGGGGTGTGACACTGCAGATGAAGATGTTTTACGCCCAACCCTCTAATATGTCCGTGGCGTTCTCCCAAAACAGACTCAAAAACTTCAACCTCGTTCGGCGTTGATGAACAATTTTCTTCATTATGGGATTGACTTAGCTCATCAAATCGTCCTTTGAGCTGATTCTATATTAATTAACAAAAAGTGATTTAATATATATATATATACACACACACAAAGGTCGCCTATTTAATATTTCAAAACTCTACTTTATATAAAACTTACATATTGTTGCTCTGCTATCTCCGTATCAAAGGTCCCATCTTTACTAGTATGAGCATTTGGAAACGCCTCAAGTCTGCTCTTATTCTGTTTAATATATATATATATATATATATTATATATATATATATATATATATATATATATATAATATATATATATAATATATATATTAAATATATACTTGTATACAATACAAATAGAAATAATTAAAACATTACCTTCTTGTAACAATAACTACTATACGAGGAAGTCCCCCCATAATTAGTGTATTGTTGTAGTTGTCGGTTTGCTTTGTTTGATGATAAGGCTTTTTTGTGTCCGTCACTTAAGAAAAAATCAATTGTTTTCCTCCAATTTTCATTATTCATTCCCCTTGAAGGGTTGAACCTTGCTTGTTCCACATCTTCATATCCTCCAACACGCTCAAAGTGTCTTTTTGCATTGTTTTATCGATCTCTGAATCGTTTGAGATACACAGAACGAATGTCACCCTCAATCTAAGCGCGTTCATGTTCTCGCAAAATCTCATCAAAATCAACGCGTCGCTACATTTAAGTTAAACAAATGAAGTTAGTTAAATAAATACCAAAAAATAAACATAAAATATATAAAAGTTACCGCCATATGCTCCTCCAATGCATTTTTCTGAGTATCTGAAAGATCAGTCCATGAACGTACATTAACAGGATAATCAGCCTCAATGTATATCCCCACCTCACGAACAAACATATCATTAAGTTCACCAGTTGGGGTATACGTGGCAGCTCTATTAGAAGGAAGAGATAAATGACTCCCTTTTTTCCAACTCTTGTTGCAACTTTTTATATTTTGCCTTCCCTCTTATTTTCCGAAAAGGCAAATCTGCATTTATAATAAAAAATCAATACTTATAATATATATCAATAATAATTAAATAAACAAAAATATATAATACTACCATCTAACTGATGGCTTCCGGGCCCGCCAAAAGGAGGAAGTGGTGGATCCCCCATGCCATCACCTCCATGGCTCATTGCATCAAGTATACCAAAGCAATCCAAAAAGATATCATGCCTGCAAAAATTATAAGATATATAATTATAAGAATAAAGTTATTAACTACAACATGAAAATACAAACAAAGTTTTATATGAAATATACATATAAAAATTGTAACAAATCTTTTAATCTGAGTTTCCCTCATATACTTCAGTCTCGTTGTCAGACCCCTTAGTGTCATAATCAAAATCCTATTCATCATAATCACCCTCGTCCTCAGACATCACATTGGCAGTAACATTTGGTGGATTAACTTCACTTGCAGTCTCGTCATCGACTACATAAGTAGGAATATTTTGAAAGTATTGGGTAAGTCAATGAAATGTACACTATTAGATGAAGAATGATTATGAATGATGTCAAGATCTTCTGTTAAGTCATTATCAACATTTTGAATGTTCTCCATGACGCAATCATTGGATGGCGATCGATCCAAAATTTTACAATGATTAACATTCTCGATGACCTACCGCTTATTATTGTTTTGGTTTCTCCGAGAAGGTTCTCGGATATAGAACACTTGTTTAGCTTGAGAAGCAAATATGAGTTGATCGTCTTTGTCCCATTCGCATTCGGTGTTGATACTGGTGATATTATTGTCGTATGACACACCCCTTTGAGTATCAAACCATTTGCAATGAAATAGGACTGTGGAATACCCGTTTGCATAGCACAACTCAATAATCTCTTTAACTTGGCCAAAATATTTCTCACTATTCTCACCCTCCACTAAAACACCAGAGTTTTGTGTTGTACGTTACACATTACATGCAAGTACCATAAACCTCACACCGTTGACTATGCAAGCAGTGTAATTATAGGCTTTTACATCCACACCCATTGAAAGAGCATACAACTTTGAGTGAAAATCTGGAGAATTTTGTATTTTCATCAAATAAACCTAAGAAAATAATGTGTTATATATAAATTAGCTAACAAATATAGATTTGAATTCACGTTGGAAATCTAAGAGAATTTTGTACATGGATTACCTTCTCGAGAAACCATAATGTAAATTTGGTTATGACATCCACATATGGGCTTTCAGATTTGAATTCGCTATATTGTTAACAAATATATATAAAAAGTAAGGAACAGAATATATTTAACTAATGATAAAACTTAAAGATAAGAACTCTTACTTCATATAGTCTCTGACTTCTTGACAACTATCGAGGACAAAACATTCTAATGTAAAATTTTCACTTGGAGAAAGATATTTCATCTTTTTTACGCTAGCCAGACAACATTTTGACTCAAATGCATATATTTTTCTTTTTTCGATAATGATATCTTCATTTCTATCAGGGCAATTGAATTGAGTCTCAACATCTCGAAGGTATCTCGAACAAAATGATAGAGCTTTTTTAGCAACATAACCTTTAGCTATACAACCTTTTGGTCTTGCCTTGTTTCTAACATAATTTTTTATTTTTTTCATATACCTTTCAAACGGATACATCCATCTCATACACACTGGACCACCACAAATCGCTTCATCCGGTAAATGCAAAAGTAAATGAACCATAATATCAAAAAATGTTGGAAGATAGATCAATTCTAACTTGCACAATATTATAAAAATTGCCTCTTTAGCTTTCTTCATATCATCTATTAATAGTGTTCTGGAGCAAAGTGTAACACCCGGATTTTTTAAAAAAAAAGTCAAGATATAAGAATAAAAGCAAGAAAGGCAATAAAGTCCAAGAGGAGGGACTAAAAGTATCCAAAAAGGACAAAACTTTCAAAAGTTGGTGTAAAGGTGAGTATGGCCGCCCACCCTCACCTCATTTCACCATTTGTCTTGGTTTGAGGGAGAGAGCAGAGAACACTCTCGGATTGAAGAAGAGGAAGAAAGAAAGTGAATTCAAGGTAAGAATTCAATGTTTTTATGTTTTTATGTCGGGTTTTATCACGGTTATGTGTTTGTATGCTTATGGGTTATGTTTGTGCTCGTGTGTGTGTGATTTTGGATGTTGTTTCTAGGTGTTTTGAACTCTTTGCAAGCGGGTTAAAAGGAAGAACACCCAAGTTGCACCAGGTGAGTTCTAGACCCCAGTTTTTACATGTTTTAAACTATCTTTGGGGCTAAAAATGTATTAAAATGATTTTTTTACATAGTTTATATGTGAATAACCGTATGTATTGTGTATGTTAGATGTTGGTTCTTGGATGTTTATAGGTTATTCATGTTTAGAATAGCCACATTATGCTTAGAGCTGATGGGTTTGATGATTAGGATTGAAAATATCCTAGAAACATGTTTTACAGAATGCTCATGCGCCTAGATAAGTGTTCATACGTCTGAAATTTCCTTAGAAAGAATTAAGTGTAAGTCATGCGCCTAAACAGTAGCTCATGCGCCCAAAAATTTGCCTTAGAAATGTTTAAGTTCAGCCCATGCGCCTGAACAGTGGCCCATGTGCCTAAACAGTGGCCCATGCGCCTAGAAATGTTATTCGGATGACTAAGGGTAGGGCCATGCGCCCCAACAGTGCCCATGCGCCCAAGTGGCCCATGCGCCTAAGTGCACATGCGTCTGAATAGTATCCATGCACCTAGATTGGGCTGGAATTTACTAAGTGTTCAGACGTCCAGGAGTCCCCATGCGCCTGAACAGTACCTATATGCCTGAAAGTGGCCCATGGGCCTAAGTGTTCCCCATGCGCCTAAGTATTCCCCATGCGCCTGAATAGTGTCCATGCGCCTGAACAGTACCCATGCGCCTAGGACTTAGAATATTTTTCTCATTTTTGGGAAAAATGTGTAAAGTAGACTTTGACTTAGGAATTTCCAGGGGATTATAAGTTGACTTTTGGGGGTCATAGATAGTTTGATGGGCATGTTATGGATGATGATGATGATGATGTTGCATGACTATGCATGATGTGTGTTATGTTTGTATGATGCCCTGTGATGATGTATGAATGGTATGTTATGTTATGTTCCTATGATGATGAATGTTTATCTTTCCATGGCTTTACGTGTTATGTTAATGAATGAACCGAAAGTATTATGTAACGTAAAGTGAAAGATAATGAAAGAGGAACATGATGAATGAATGCATGCATTAACGAATGAATGAACGTAAAAAGTCTTGCAAGCAAATGTACGGAGGTCCACAAACAATGAAGGGAGTTAGCTCAACTATGTACGGGTTAGCTACCCCAGAAGGATGCACACTGGGGTCCAATCTTTGTGATTGACCATATGTATGGGATCCTTGCCACTTACCCCAGGTACTGGAGTCAGCTTCGTGCATAATGTTCGGGGTCTATAAAAGACCTCAGGCCCAGTAACCAGCTTCGTGCACAATGTTTGGGGTATAGCATATGGCATTGATTCGGAATGAAAGAAAAGATGAATGGTGAATGTACTTGCCCTAGGTACTAGAGTCAGCTTCTTGCATAATGTTCGGGATCTATGATAGACCTCAGGCCCAGTAACTAGCTTTGTGCACAATGTTCGGGGTAATGTACATGTCACAAGATGTAACAAATGAACGAAGATTAACGAACGTAATGGAAGATAATAATGATATTATCTGTATGTACGTATGATGTATGATCACGAATGAATAAAACGTATAGTATGGACTCTGTAAAGAAATAAATAACGATTTATGTATGTTTTATTATAAAGCTAGAACTCACTCAGCGACGCTGACTTTTATACGTTTTCAGTTGGCAGGTAAACGTTGCTGAGAATGGCACGAGGCGGCTACTCAGCTCTTTTGGATGGCATCCATTTAATTAAGGTTTTTGTGATGTAATACAACAATGTAATTTTGTAACCAACAAACGATGCATTATTTTGCAAAAGTTTTAGAATGAAATGAAATGCCATTTATTTTATGTTTTTCGCTGCAATGTTTTGATGAATAAATGTAAAGTATATGTTTTACGTGTGATGAATCACCAGCTGTAAGCGTCCCGGGAACGGGGCCTTACAAGTTGGTATCAGAGCCAAAGTTTAAGTGAGATGGGTAAAATTTTCAAAATAAACCTTAACTTAAACTAAGAATGGGACGAAATGGGAATGGGATGCCAATCTGAGTAGCTGCGTGCCATCAGGTATTTTCTTAATGTTAACCGGTTTATGTGCGCATGGTATGTGGTTATGTGTTGTATGTAGATTTAAATACTAATGTAGTCGGGACACGTAATGCTCTAGATATGAAGAGTAAAGTAAGTGGCTAATCATAACTGGCCACTGTAATTAGGGACTTACTATACTTGACATGAACTGAGCTGTTCCCTTGAATGACCATGTTGGTGTTTGAATCTTTCAGTGCGTTAGATGATGGCTGGGGGTAGATCTTCGAAGGCCTCTCGTGGTGGAGGTCACGGTGCTAAACCGCGACCCAAGAGTGGGAGACCCAGAGTCGAGAAAGTGGTCATAAAGAACCAGAAACCCCTCATCCGGAGGGTGGAGATGAGAGTGCTAACCTGAGAGCCTCAGTGAAGGAGGCGGTTGTGAAAGAAGTGCACCAAGTCATGCAGACGATCCTACCGTCTGGGGTGACCAAAGTGATAAAGACAGTTAGAGAGGGAGAGAGAAAGGAAAGGAGTGGACCTACGGGCGAAAGAAGACAGCCTGAGACTGAGACGGTTCTGTCCGATTATGAGGACGAGGAAGAAGAGCCTGCGCCAGAGGCGACCCGAGGCTGCAACAACGGGGTGTTTATGAGATGCAAACCCCCTACTTTCGATGGGAACGGCACTGCCGCTACTGCTCACCAGTGGGTGAGGGAAATGGAGGCGGTACTTGATATCAGCGAGTGCCGAGAAGACCAGAAGGTTAAGTTCGCTACCCACTCATTCGTAGACTCAGCTCTGTGCTGGTGGGACAATATCGTCCAAGCCGAGGGTAGTCGGGCAATCGGGAGAATGAGATGGTCGGAGTTGAAGAAATTGGTGATCGAGGAGTTTTGTCCTCACCGGGAAATGGACAAGGTCGAGAGAGAGTTTTTGCAACCAGAGGTGGGAACTATGACACACCAAGAGTACACCACAAAGTTCAATGAAATGGCATGACTGGTGCCCGATCAGGTGACGCCACTGTCACGAAAGATTAAGAGATATATCCAGGGACTACCGGCGGATATCCGTAGGCATATGATCGCCGCCCGGCCGAGCACTTTTAGGTCGGTGGTTGATTTGGCCGGTAGACAATATGATGAGCGTGAGGTGGTAGTGGCTGAGGAGAAGAAGACGGGTAGGGATGGGAGAAACTGGAATGGGAAATGGTTTGGGCATGGTAGAGCCGCTCCAAACAATAAGGTGGGGAGGGTAGGTGACCGACGTGTGGTCACAGCTGGTGCTGGGTTGGAGAAGTGTGGCAAGTACGGGAAGGAGCACGATGGTGAGTGTACATGGGGTCGAATATCTATTTCATGTGTGGGAAGCCTGGTCATATGGCTAGAGACTGTGGAGGTGTGAAGTGTTTCAACTGTGAGGGAAGTGGTCACATGAGTAGGGAGTGCAAGAAGCCAAGGGCCGAGAGTTCTGGGGTGAAGAAGGCCAGAGGAGAAGGCAGAAGGAAATCGCCCGAGCATTCACGATGACTCGGGAGGAGGCTAGAACAGATCCCGACGTGGTGTCAGGTATGTTTCTAGTAAACCAAACTCTTGCATTTGTGTTGTTTGATTCTGGTGCTAGTAGGAGTTTCATTTCTGCTGCTAGTAGGAGTTTCATTTCTGCTGCCTTTGGTGCTAAGTTTCCTAATAGGAGTAGATGTATTGGTGAGCCATTCGATGTAGAAACTGCTATTGGTAAGTCCACTAGAATTACTGAGGTGATAGAGGACTGTGCCATAGAACTAGATGGCCATAGGTTTGCTGCTAGGTTACACGTGATACCCCTAGGTGGATTCCATGTAGTGCTAGGGATGGACTGGTTAGCAACCTATGAGGAAAACATCGTGTGTCGCAAGAAGATGATCCGATTGACAATGCCTGATGGAAATGAGGTGACGGTTTATGGTGATCGCGTCACGACAATCCCGAGGGTGATTTTGATGGCGGTGGCGGGAAAGTGCATGAGACACGTATGTAGTGCCTATTTGGCATACATAAAAGATGTGGATGCGTCGGTGCCACAATTATCTGAATTACCAGTAGTGCGCGACTTTCCGGACGTATTCCCGGAAGACTTACCCGATGTGCCACCAGACCGCGAGGTTGAGTTCCAAATCGATCTGATACCCGGTGCCCAACCCATTGCCAAAGCACCATATCGGTTAGCTCCCACGGAAATGAAACAATTAATGGAGCAGTTACAAGAAATGCTGGATAAGGGGTTCATTAGACTGAGTATCTCTCCATGGGGTGCTCCGGTATTATTTGTGAAGAAGAAAGACGGTAGTATGAGGATGTGTATTGACTACCAAGAGTTGAACAAGTTGACGGTGAAAAAGCGATACCCCCTACCAAGAATAGATGATTTGTTTGATCAGCTCCAAGGAGCTAGTTGGTTTTCGAGGATAGATCTTCGATCTGGTTACCATCAACTAAAGGTGAAGGAGCAGGACATTCCGAAAACAGTTTTTCGCACGCGCTACGGTCACTATGAGTTCCTCATTATGTCGTTTGGTTTGACGAATGCGCCAGCTGCTTTTATGGATCTGATGAATCGAGTGTGTCAGCCAATGTTAGATAAATCAGTGATTGTGTTTATTGATGATATCCTGATTTATTCAAAGAGTGAGATTGAGCATGCCGGCCACATTCGAGAGGTTCTGGAGACGTTAAGAAGGGAGAAGTTGTATGAAAAATTCTCCAAGTGCGCGTTTTGATTACGCAAAGTTCATTTCTTGGGTCATGTGGTGAATCCCGATGGGATTATGGTGGACCCGGCGAAGGTAGAGGCAGTGATGCAATGGAAGCCTCCAAAGACGCCATCCGAGATTCGTAGTTTCTTGGGTTTGGCAGGCTATTATAGGAGATTTATCCCAGACTTCTCTAAGATTGCTTCTCCACTGACTAAGTTGACCTGAAAGGATGTAATTATGTATAGGGTCAGGCTCAGGAGAAGGCATTCGAGGAATTAAGGCGAGGTTGACTCAAGCTCCTGTTTTGTCGTTACCCGATGGAAGCGAAGATTTGGTGGTGTATTCAGACGCTTCTTACTCGGGGTTGGGGTGTGTGTTAATGGAAAGAGGAAAACTTATAGCCTACGCCTCCCAACAACTGAAGGTTCATGAGGTCAACTACCCTACGCATGACTTGGAACTAGCGGCCTGGTCTTTGCACTAAAGATTTGGAAGCACTATATGTATGGAACGAAGTGCACCATCTTCACCAACCACAAGAGCTTAAAGTACTTCTTTGAGCAGAAGGACCTGAATATAAGGCAGAGATGATGGTTGGAGCTCATAAAGGATTATGATTGTGAGATCCATTACCATCCAGGCAAAGCTAACGTGGTGGCTGATGCTCTTAGCCGGAAGGAGAGGCCCGAGCCAATTCGGGTGAAAGCATACCAACTAATCATGACTTCTGATGTAATGAAGCAAGTCAAGGAGTTTCAGGATGAGGCATTAAAAGAAGATCATCTAAACTCTGAAAGAATGAGAGGTCTGGTTAAGGAATTGAGTGAAAACATGCTTGGTGTTAAAACTCGGTTTGGACGGGTGTGGATTCCTCGTTTCGGGAATCTACATGTGAAGATTATGGACGAAGCTCACAAGACCCGATACTCTATCCATCCCGGTGCCACAAAGATGTACCAAGACATGAAGAAGGATTATTGGTGGCCGGGTATGAAGCGTGACGTGGTGGAGTATGTGAGCAAGTGCCTTACTTGTTTGCAAGTGAAGGCAGAACATCAAAAGCCATATGGGAAGATCCAACCTTTGGATATACCGGAGTGGAAGTGAGAGCACATCACCATGGATTTCTTTACGAAGCTGCCACGTACTCCGAAGGGGTACGATGCCATATGGGTGATTGTTGACCGCTTGACGAAAAGTGCTCACTTCCTATCCGTGAGACATATTCATCCGAGAGGTTGGCTGACCTGTTCATCAAGGAGATTGTAACTCGTCATGGTGTACCAGTGTCCATTGTGTCTGATCGTGACACCCGGTTTACGTCTAAATTCTGGAAGAAATTCCACGATGCCATGGGGATGAGGTTACATATTAGCACGGCTTATCATCCCCAAACTGATGGTCAGTCAGAAAGGACCATTCAGACGTTGGAGGACATGCTTCGGGCATGTGTAATCGATTTTGGTGGA
Organism: Flaveria trinervia; assembly: GCA_025506515.1. Taxonomy (NCBI): domain Eukaryota; kingdom Viridiplantae; phylum Streptophyta; class Magnoliopsida; order Asterales; family Asteraceae; genus Flaveria; species Flaveria trinervia. Next base: position 75,728,026 of record CM046447.1, read on the forward strand.
AGTTGGTTAACCACTTACCGTTAGCTGAATTCTCGTACAACAATAGCTATCATGCCAGCATTGGCATGCCACCATACGAGATGCTATACGGTAGGAGATGCAGAACACCCGTTTGTTGGGGTGACATCGGTCAAAAAGAGTTGGGAAGCGTCGAGGTAATCGAGGCTACGACTGAGAAGCGTGAAAAGATTAAAGCCTTCATGAAGGCAGCCAAAGATAGACAGAAGTCGTATGCCGATAAACGACGTAGACCAATTGAATTTCAGGTGGGTGACTGGGTTAGTTGAAGGTCTCACTTTGGAAGGGTATTATAAGATTCAGGAAGCGGGGCAAGTTGAGCCCAAGATATATAGGCCCTTTTCGAATCATTGCTCGGGTGGGAGAGGTGGCCTATAGATTGGAATTTCCAGATGAGTTAAGTGAATTCACCCGACATTTCATGTATCTCATCTGAGAAAGTGCTTAGCTGATAAAGACATGATTGTTCCATTGGAGGACATTGAAGTTGATGAAAGGCTCAATTATGTGGAGCAACCAGTGGCAATCATCGATCGTAAAGAGAAGAGGCTGAGAAATGAAGTGGTTCTTCTTGTGAATTCAAGGTTTTTATGTTTTTATGTCGGGTTTTATCCCGGTTATATGTTTGTATGCTTATGGTTATGTTTGTGCTCGTGTGTGTGTGATTTTGGATGTTTTTCTAGTGTTTTGAACTCTTTGCAAGCAGGTTAAAAGGAAGAACCCCAAGTTGCACCAGGTGAGTTCTAGACCCCAATTTTTACATGTTTTAAACTATCTTTGGGGCTAAAAATGTATTAAAATGATTTTTTTACATAGTTATATGTGAATAACCGTATGTATTGTGTATGTTAGATTTGGTTCTTGATGTTTATAGGTTATTCATGTTTAGAATAGCCACATTATGCTTAGAGCTGATGGTTTGATGATTAGGATTGAAAATATCCTAGAAACATGTTTTACAGAATGCTCATGCGCCTAGATAAGTGTTCATACGTCTGAAATTGCCTTAGAAAGAATTAAGTGTAAGTCATGCGCCTAAACAGTAGCTCATGCGCCCAAAAATTTGCCTTAGAATGTTTAAGTTCAGCCCATGCGCCTAGAATGTTAGTCGGATGACTAAGGGTAGGGCCATGCGCCCCAACAGTGCCCATGCGCCTAAGTGGCCCATGCGCCTAAGTGGCCCATGCGCCTAAGTGGCCATGCGCCTAAGTGCTCATGCGTCTGAATAGTATCCATGCACCTAGATTGGGCTAGAATTAACTAAGTGTTCAGACGTCCAGGAGTCCCCATGCGCCTGAACAGTACCCATACGCCTGAAAGTGGCCCATGCGCCTAGTGTTCCCCATATGCCTGAATAGTGTCCATGCGCCTGAATAGTGCCCATGCGCCTAGGACTTAGAATATTTTTCTGATTTTTGGAGAAAATGTGTAAAGTAGGCTTTGACTTGGGAAATTTACGGAGGGCTATAAGTTGACTTTTGGGGGTCATAGATAGTTTGATGGGCATGTTATGGATGATGATGATGATGATGTTGCATGACTATGCATGATGTATGTTATGTTTGTATGATGCCCTGTGATGATGTATGAATGGTATGTTATGTTATGTTCCTATGATGATGAATGTTTATCTTTCCATGGCTTTACGTGTTATGTTAATGAATGAACCGCGAGTATTATGTAACGTAGAGTGAAAGATAATGAAAGAGGAACATAATGAATGAATGCATGCATTAACGAATGAATGAACGTAAAAAGTCTTGCAAGCAAATGTATGGAGGTCCACACCCAATGAAGGTGTTAGCTCAACTGTGTGCAGGTTAGCTACCCCAGAAGGATGCACACTAGGGTCAATCCTTGTGATTGACCATATGTATGGGATCCTTGCCGCTTGCCCCAGGTACTGCAGCTTCGTGCACAATGTTCGTGGTCTATAAAAGACCTCAGGCCCAGTAACCAGCTTCATGCACAATGTTTGGGGTATAGCACATGGCATTGATCCAGAATGAAAAGAAAAGATGAATGGTGAATGTACTTGCCCGAGGTACTAGAATCAGCTTCGTGCACAATGTCCGGGGTCTATGATAGACCTCAGGCCCAGTAACCAGCTTCGTGCATAATGTTCGGGGTAATGTACATGTCACAAGATGTAACAAATGAACGAAGATTATGAACGTAATGGAAGATAATAATGATATTATTTGTGTGTACGTATGATGTATGATCACGAATGAATAAAAGTATAGTATGGACTATGTAGAGAAATAAATAACGATTTATGTATGTTTTATTATAAAGCTAGAACTCACTCAGTGACGCTGACTTTTATACGTTTTCAGTTGGTAGGTAAAGGTTGCTGAGGATGGCACGAGGCGGCTACTCAGCTCTTTTGGATGGAATCCATTTAATTAAGGCTTTTGTGATGTAATACAACAATGTAATTTTGTAACCAACAAACGATGCTTATTTTGCAAAACTTTTAGAATGAAATGAAATGCCATTTATTTTATGTTTTCTCCTGCAATGTTTTGATGAATAAATGTAAAGTATATGTTTTACCGTGCGATGAATCACCAGCTGTAAGCGTTCCGGGAACGAGGCCTTACACAAAGTTGCTTAAAAATGAACACAAATCAACTATTGGTGTATAAGTATCTTTGGCCAAAAAATCTCTTACACCAACCGGTATCAAACGTTGCATGAGAATATGACAATCATGAGATTTCAATCCAGTAATGTTAGTATTGTTATCTATCACTCTCTTGCTGATATTAGATCTCAACCCATCAAGTAGTTCTACATTCTTTATAAACTCACAAAATAACTTTCGATCACTGGTTTTCATTGAGTATTTTGGATGGGGGCTATACCACTTGCCATTTTTTTTCTCCAACCACTGCCTACTCCGAATATTTAGATTCTTCAAGTCAACCAGTGCGTTTGGTGTATTTTTGTTTTTTTATTCATTAGAAGAGTACCTAGCAAACTATCACACACATTTTCTCAATATAAGTTGTGTTTTAATTGTAGAGAAGACCAGTACTCAAGTTCAAAAAATATACTTCGTCTGGACCAATTTAACTCATACTCCTCCCGCTTTCATTTAACACCTCCAAAATCTGGATGCTTACCCGGTAAACGGTGGCATAACCGACTAAGTTGAGTTTCTATGTCAGTATCACTAAATTGTTTCGGAGGGGCTCTTATCTCGGGTTCTCCATTGAAGTCCAAACTTGTTCTCCATTCATGGTTGCATCTAAAAACGATGGTGACCAACATAAATGACTTTATTTATGACACGCATTGAAGGAGTGTCTTCGTTACAAGTCGAGCATGCTTTATAGCCTTGCCCGCTCCAATCTGATAGACTACTATGCACCGGAAAGTCGTTATAGTCCATAACAAAGCTGCCCTCATTGTGAAAATTGTGTTTGTTGTCATGTCTTTAGTACATACGCTTGACACCCACAACTGCTTAGCTCGTCCACCAACGGCCTAAGAAAAATGTCCATGTCCTTCCCGGGGGATTTAGGACCAGGAATCAACAATGACAACATGAACGATGACTCTTTCATGCATAGCCATAGAGGCAAATTATATGTCATGAGTATAACAAGCCATGTGCTATGAGCTGAACTCATATTACCGAATGGATTAAAACCGTCAGCTGAAAGTCCTAGGCGGACGTTTCGGGGTTCTCTCGAGAAAGTAGAATACTTTATATCAAAATCTTTCCATGAATAACCATCGATGACGCATTGTACCATCTTCTGATTATCCAGTATTATGCCAAATCATATCTTTTTTGCAGTGTGCCTTGAAGAATACAAACGTCGTAGTCTGGGGGTTAAAGGAAACCATTATAACACCTTGTGCGGTAACTTCTTGCCCTTTTTATTTGTATCGACCCACCGACTTTCGCTACAAACTGGACAATTTTGTAACAATAGGTTTTCTGCCCAGAAAAGAGCATAATCATATTTGCACACGTGTGCCGACTCATACTATAAACCAATCTTCTTTAATGTCTTCTTGTCTACATAGTGAGAATAGAGAATTTTGTTACCTTCAAGATGTGAAGACTGCAATAACTCAAGGAGCTCATCAAATGAGCTATTGGTCAATTTATTTTTCACCTTAATATTCATAAGCGTTGCTAAAAAGTCAAGGGAAGAAAACTTAGTACAACCAAGATATAATTCTGATTGAACTTCATCTAACATGTCCTTAAAATCATCACGAACACCGCTACTCTCTTCTATAATGTCTTCAATGACGTCAGCCATTTCATTTGTTGGCTCAACATCATCTACAACTACAACTTCAAGAATTAAACTTCCACTAGGATAGATCCCATCCTTGTATGTCCGACACATGCCACATATTTCTAAATGATATTTTATTTTAACCCATCCTAATAATTGGTTATTCTGACATTTCCTACATGGACATCTAATCAGGCCATATTTGTCGATATGTTTTTCACTCATATCAATAAAAGAGTTGAGTCCTTGCTGGTACTCGAGTGATCTACGGTTCGGATTAAGAAGCTAACTTTTATCAACAGACATGATTACAGACTGCAATATAATTTAGGATTTAAGTAGATGAATATTTATCTAGAAAACATGAATAAAAACTAAGGCAACGAATATAGAAAAAAAAAGGCAGGCTGCAATACCCACTTTTTGAATATTTTATCTCATATATGAATGTGTATTACATGATTGTTTGTTTAAGAAAAATTCGACTACATTTCCACTAAGCTTCCAAGTATATACATATAGAGATATATACCCGATGAGCAAAAAGAAAATGACAACCAAGTTTTTCTTACACAAACAATCACATAATACACATTTATATCCTAAATGAGATAAAATATTCAAAAAGCAGTCCCAAAACGGGAACAACCCGAAATTGATTACTAAATCAGTTTCGGGCGGGTGTTTCTAAGCTCGTGGTGATTAGAAAAAAGTTATAAAACTTAATAACATATAACAATTTTCAACCAAATAATACATAACAATTAATAATATATAAAAAAGTTTTAATAAACCAATCTAAACATCTTTCAACCATTTAAACAAAAAATATACATGAAATGATTAAATATATATATAACAATTTTCAACTAAATTTTAAGTAACTAAATAACAAATTCATCTATTTCAAACCTACAACATACTAAGCATCAACATCTAAACATGTTTCAATCAATTAAACAAAAAGTCTAGATCAAATACCCAAATACACCTAAACTCAACTAAAATTTAAGCATCAAATTCTTAACTCATCGTACTAGTATTTATCAAATCCATAACAACTACTCTATATCAAATACCCAAAATACTTTTATCCATCTTACTAGTTCATCATTTTCAACCCAAAATACCTAAATCCATCTTATTAGTTCATCATTTTCAACCCAAAATACCTAAATCCATCTTATAACTAGTTCATCATTTTCAACCCAAAATACCTAAATCCATCTTTAACTAGTTCATTATCTTCAACTCAAAATACCTAAATCCATCTTACTAGTTCATCATTTTCAACCACACATAAAAATTACACAAATCCTACTAAAAATTGTGTTTAACCTACTAAATATACAAATCTAAACATGTTTTAACCATACATAAACATTAACAAACATAAATTTGTGTTTAAACCAAAAAATTACCTTCTAAGAAAAAATTAAAACTAAAGATATTAGCGGTGACGGTGATTAAGACCACAGCAAAAGCGGCGACGGTGGTGACCAGGCTTTGAAGATGACGTTGAGAGGGTGGTGATTGAGCAAGATGATGACCGGAGGTTGAGCAAGATGATGACCGAAGATTGAGAAAGATGATGACCAGAGGGTAAGGAAGATGATGGCCAGAGTGGTGGCGGTGAAACGGTGGTACCCGAAGCTTCTCGCGAGTAAGGAAGATATGGTGTGGAGGGAAAAAGGGGGAAAAAGGAAGGCAATACCGATTTTATTGGGTGTGCACCCTTTAGCGGCGACATGTCGCCGCTAAAGGTGTTGCCGCTAATAGTTTGTTGTATGGTTAAACTAGGGTCGTCAGATCTGGCGCACGTTCAACGGCCAGATCTAAGTTTAGAAACCCCAGACGGATCGTTGACTAATAGCGGTGACTGTCGCCGTTAATGGCGTCGCCGCTAATGGGTGCCGCCACTATTGGTAGCTGTCGCTACTAAAGGTGTCGTCGCTAATGGAAACCTTTCTTGTAGTGTCAATAATGTAACTTTTCAGTCCGGTAGTGGAAACCTTTTACTAAATGTAGAGTTCACCCCCCATAAAATAGTTTTCTTTCGCCCCCACCCCCATAAGGTATGGTTCAAGCTCCACCACTATGCATGAAGCATAACATTTGATAGATGAGAATGCAATGAATACAAACTCTTTGAGAAGTTCTTGCAAGACTTTAGGATTTAGTTTTCATATGTGAACTTTATCATTCTTGGCCCATTTAATCTTCCTTTACTTTCAGTGTCACTATAAGTGCTATCCTTTAAGAGTTACAGGGAGTATGAGACAATTACGAAGGTTTTAAATCAGGTACATAGGGTTTTTATTTACAAAAAATGCCTAAGTAGACAGAGTTACGAAGGCTATATCACTTATGAAGGCTTCATTGACTTTATCCTAGTACCTTGAGTTGCGAAGGTGCATTTAGTCACGAATACTTTATCAATTACGGAGGTTGTGTTTGTAAATTCTTTCTAAGTAACTTAAGTTGTAGTGGTAAAACTTATTTATCCGAACTTTATCAGATAGAACGACTTTTAATCATCAACTTTGTCTAAGTCTCTAGAGTTCCTAAGGTTATATATCACTTGCAAGGATATGCCTCACTTACGAAGACAAATGATTCACCTTTCTTTCTAAGTATCAAAACAAATGAAGACTATTACTCAGTTACGGAGTACAACACTTTCATTCTTTTGCAACTCTTAGTTTAGAAGGCTTTGTTATCAACCACATAGGTACAATAGAACTTAGAACTTACTATTTGCTTGCTTTTAACAACTTTAACATCATTTCACTACACTTTTATAGATCAAACGACTACAGTTCTTGGGTTCATCGCATGCTATTATCATGTAAGAACATTCATGCATAAAGCTATAAAACCATAGTTGCTTTACATGAAAATGGAAACTTTAACATTCAAAAAGCTATCATATTTCATTCAATCACCATCCATATGCATACTAGTCCTAAAAATAGTAAATCATGTAAAAATATAAGGATCTAGAACTCATTTTTTGATAAACACTTTGTACAAATCCTATAAAGTGATGTTTTGCATGTCCATATCTAGCAAAATACACTGTTAATACATGATGTTCCTAGTTTATGTGCTTAAATGTAAAAGTCTTTCATGTCTTACATATATGTAATGTAATTACTTAATGAAGTATGATATATGCTTTGATGTTTATTAATCTTTGATTCATATGTATGAACTTCTTATATAGGTTTGAGGTTGTTGCACATAGTTCTTAGTCAATAATGATTAAGTAATGTGTTCAACCTAGTCGAGTGATTATTCATGCTAATGGACCACACTTATGGACCATACATATGAATATATCATGCTTATGGTCCAGTCGCACGACTGAACTAGGAGACTAGATCAGTCGTATGATTAAGACATAAGATTGACTCAGTCGCACGACTGAACATCAATCCCATGAGTCAGTATTCAGTCGTACGAATGGAAACTACATACCTATAAATACCACTTAATTTGTAAAAAAACACTTTGAGAGATACTTCGAATACACATAAACTCTAGCCGTTTAGAGCGTCCCAAACAGCCTGTCCAACTTCATAGTTCGATCTTGATCGATTCCAACTCGTGTTCTTAACGTTTAGTTCATTCTTATATCGATCGGGTTATCGTTCTTACTGATTGGATCGCCAATCAAATAGGTAATGTTCATTCTTATACAATGTAATATGCATATTATGTATATGTAATGTAATTCACACATATGGATTGTAATATTGCTTGTATGCAACATATATATAACATTATAGGTAATGATACACTTATATAAAACAATATTAAACACAAGTAATGTAATATTACACGTATGGAATATAATATACATATATCTGATAGATTGTCCCATATATGCAATATTATACGTGTCTAGGTTTTATTGAATCAAGAAATGATCTCCTACTTTTTGTTAAGTTTTTAAAGTTTGTAATTTTTTGTGCTCATAGTTGTCGGGTCTTGTGTTCAAAGATGATGATGATTGGCAAACTTACAAATTGATGGAATGGGTGTGACATATTGAACCATGTTTGTGCATGTAGTTGCAAATGTTTGCATGCTGATCATCAAATGATCAATATATGTTACAACCATCTTAGATGAGCTAATCATGTAGTAACACCACATACATTTATGATGTTTTTATTTAGTCATGTTAATTGTTGAAATGTTAATTTCTATAATTGATATTTTCTTATTATTAATAAAATGCCATATAAATGTCATCAGTTATTTTATTTTTCAGATTATTAATATTTACATTAGATATATAAATTTGGTGTTTGATGCGTGTGTGTGTGTGTATATATATATATATATATATATAACAAAATATATTTAAAAATTTTAATAATTAAAAAATAACATAAAATAAAAAATAAAAATACAAAAATATTCCCCAACTTTCCCTCTTTCATAAAAAAATATAAAAAATTGATAAAAAATAAAAAAAATCCCGTTTTTTTAACGAAATTCGTTTTACACATGTGTAATATCGGATTTACACATGTGTAAATCCAGTACTACACATGTGTAAATCCAGTACTACACATGTGTATAACTAGATTTACACATATGTAAACAACAGATGTACGATTTTATAGAAAAGTATATCAATATGGTAGGCGTTGGAAAGATAAAAAAAATATTGAATTTTATGGTGAATTTTTTTTGAAAAAATAATGTCGTGAAAAAAAGTTACGAACGTTTAGAAAAAGAGGGAAATGGCATGTGATTTGCATGTGATAAAAAATGAGTGGTTGAGATTGATTTCTAGAGTTTTACAAAAAAGGTGGTTCTCATTTAAAACCTTCCCTATATATAATATATATATATATTATATATATATTATATATATATATATATATATATATATATATATATATATATATATATATATATATATATATATATATATATATTATATATATATGTTATATGCTAAGTGTATTAATTTATATATATTTTTTTTGGTAAAAGCTGAATATATGGTATATGATTAAATATATATGTTATAAGATATTACGTAGATGTAAATTATGTTGCATGTAGCTACAAGATACTTTGTATATGTAGATTATATATTTTTAGTATATCTATCCTATAGTTCATGTTACATTTATTTTTATTTTATGTATATGTAAATTGATACTTGAAGTATATGTCTATGTAAATTTGATACTTGAAGTATATGTATATAGCTTTATATTTAGTACATTTTTTGTTATAATGTGATGATATGGCGTATGGTTATATGTTTTGTAATTTGTTACTAGTTATGACATATATGTTGAAAGTTATTAAGGTGTCGTTTGTTTTTTTATCAAAACATCTTCTCCACCTCTTCATATGCGCGCATGCAGACGCGGGAAAAGGTTTTGATTGCGCAGACTGTTTGTTTTTTTGGAAGACGTTTCATTAAAAAACGTCTGCAGGAGGTCCGCATGGGGAAGATGTAGACCTATGTCTTCTGAGATCTTCTAACCTCTTCTCACCTCCCCCATCTCCCCCCATCGGCCGCCCCACCTCCCCCCACCGGCCGGACCACCGCCGCCCCAACACCCCCACCGACCGGACCACCGTCGCCCCACCACCCCCACGGCCGGACCACCGTCACCCCACCACCCCTACCGGCCGGACCACCGCCGCCCCACCACCCCCACTGGTCGGACCATCGCCGCCCCACCTCCCCCCACCGGCCGGACCATCGATTCCCCCCCTCCCTCCACCTGCCCTCGCCTCCCCCTCCCCCCACCTGCTCCCCCCCCCCCCCCCCCTCCAACCTCGTCCGCCGACCACCTCCGCCTCCCTTACCTACGCCCCACCTCCCCCATCGGGCGGACCATGGATGTGTATATATGTTGTATGTACGTACGGATGTGAGTGTGCGGTACAAGTCCAAGAAAACAAGTGTTAAAAAATAGGTTTAATCTAATTACAGAATATTTTTACTATTCTGCAGATATTAAAAACAAACAGTATTTTTCTTGCAGACTATAGACATTGATCCACCTCTTTTGCTGCAGATGTTTGCATATGTGATCCGCAAACTGCAGATATTTTCCTGCAGAAAAAACAAACAACACCTAAGACTACTTACTTCTTTCAAAGGTTCCTATTATTATAAACCATATCTAATTTTTTTATACAATACGAGTTTTTAAAATATTTTAACCATATTTATAACTTAGTAATTATTGTTGGGCACAATTATTAATATAAGTCGCATGATTATTAATTTTTATGCTTTAATTATGGTGCGAACGAAATTACTCCCCTTCCTCTCAGGACGTGTGCCACGTCTTGACAACTTTACTTCATACACACACTTTAACGCTTTCGTTGCTTTGTACAATAACCTCCACTATATACATATATACACACACACGTGTGTGTATACATACATACATACATACATACATATATATGTGTGTGTGTATAAGTATAATGCCATGTGAAATCATAGGCTGTCCTTAAAGATTCTCAACAACTAGAACCACCCCACAATTACAAAGACAAAAACACACACAAAAAAAGTCATGAAGAGCCATTTTTGCATGCCATCAAGGATGAGAGCCAACCGGAAGATCAGCACCAGATTATCTCCGATATCACTTCTCGACCGCTTCCGCGAGGCGGTTTTCCGTTTGATCATGATATCAGCACTCTCTAGAGTCTCCACCACCCCTAACACCACCACCTATACTTCCACTTATGACACTCAGTCTCCCATACGGCTGTCCTCAAGGTCTTCTTCCAAATCTTCACCAGCGGTCGCCAATCGACACCATCGGTCCTACCATCATTATTCAAGCGATTTGCATCATACCGAAGCGGTGGCAGATTGCATAGAGTTCATCAAAAGATCTGCAAATGAAGAGAATAAAGACTCAAGTGGTAGTAGTACCAGCAGGAGTCCTGTTTACAACAGAGTGCTGAGGTTGTTATTCCACTTCCAGTTATGTGATTCAATAACCCTTTAATATGTGTTTCTTGTTTTGTTTAGATTGTGAACCTTAAAGGATTACTGTCTTTAACTATGTAACTTCATCATGTTTTAATTTCTCAAAAATGATAAGTCACAAGTTCCAGTCTTGTCTTCAAGATTTTCAATATATAGCAAATTAGATTATTTAACATCCGTTAACATAAAACTCACACGAGCTATTAATATTCTACTAACCAATAAGATCAGTTTCATAACAACTTTTGTCAGATAAGTGATATGATCTGTAACACAAGTTATAGAAGAATACAAGTTAACCCTTCAGAAACAGAATAAGTGTTAACAAAGAACATACAATTTTATTTTTTTTCAAAGAATAAATGAATAAATAAGTAAAAAAAAGAGACATCCAAAAATATAAAATTGGAGGGTATCGATGCCATATATTGGTCCACTAGGAATAATTACAAAAGATTAATAATGGGATGAGTATAAGTTAATTAATAATGGGATGAGTATATCTTAATTAATAATTAGGCTGCATGACGATAGATTTTGACATTTCTCTAACTAATCAGCTAAGAATCAAATTTGTTAGAAATACATAATAAAAAAAAGTTCAACCACCATATGAAGTGAGTGACTTATATATTTGCATCTCGATTTGGCATTTTATGTATGAGTTCTTACCTCAATAAGATTAATAAGAAGTTAGCATATAAAAGTTTTTATATGTATGGATATAGATTTAATTTTATCGAGTTCACATTTTTTCGTAAATGCTTTGAGTTCTACTAACTTTTTAGTGTGGAATTATGACCGAAAGTTCCAAGACTTAAGTTATTTGTTGTTATACATGGATATATCCATTATAAATATTGAACTTAACAAGCAATCATCAAGGATTTACAGCTAGAAAAATAAGTTTGAAATGAATAATTGAATTATTGACGGACAATTGACTTACCCGATTATTTTTATTACTCAAGTTGGAACCGTGGGTCACTAGGCTAGCACGTCGTCGATGGAAGCTCGTACATCAGTATGTCCCCAACAGTCCCGAACCCTAGACCACACTCAGGAGAAAATCCCACCTTAGTTTTAAGGTTTCAAGTTATGTTAAATGGTTTCCTCACATATTATGAATAGTCTATTGAGGGTGGTTTCAAATACGACACCGATTGTGACATGCTGATGTACGAGCTTTCCTTTGAGAACAAGTCAGTCTAGTACCCTAAGGTCTCATACTCGAGTAATAGAACTGATTGAATGGGGTAGCTAGTGACCTAATGATCAGTGATTCAATTAAGTTAGTTTTCTAAATGGCTTTACATAACCACTAGTGTTGTTCATTTACAATGATGTTAGTTATATTGTAACTCTTACTTAAAATGCTATTAAAAAAAACTAAAAATAGTAGATCTAGCTTAAGACTTTTTAATTAATAAATATATATCCACTTCAAACTCACATGTTGCTTCAAACATTACGTTACGTAAAAGCCGGGAATAATTTAAAACTAAAACATGGTTGAAAAGGACACTACAGAAATGAAGGTTTTATTGCAGAGGCATTATTTGGAAATCTCTCGGTGAAATTGGTAGCAGTTGCTAATTCGCTAGCAATATATATGACATCGTAAATAATTTACCGACGGGTAGGGCTGCAAACGAACCGGACGACCATGAACAAAGTTTTATTCGTGTTCATTCGTTAAGAAATAAACTTGTTCAAACGAGATTTATTGTTCGTATTCATTCAATAAGAAAATGAACATGTTCATGAACATTTAGCGAACGTAAACGAACACAAAGCAAACGAACATAAACAATTATTCATAAACATGACGAACACAAAAAAATTCATGAACACAAACGAATACAAATGCTTATAGATTTATTTGTTAATAAAATTTACATATTTATTACAAACATTACAAAAAATCAATAAAAAATAAATAAGTAATTAACATAAATATAAAAACAATACTTGACATACTTGTAATAAAAATAACTAATACAAAAATTAAAAATATAAACGAACACATTAACGAACATAAACTAACACATTATCGAACGTACACGAACGAACATTAACAAACATAAACGAACACATTACCGAGCGTGCATGAACACAAATGAACGAACGCGGCTTGTGTTCATTTTCGTTCGTTCAACTAAACGAACGAACTTTTCTTGTTCGTGTTCGTTCATGAACTAAACGAACGAACATAAACGAACGAACATAAAGGAACGAACATAAACGAACGAATATAAAGGAACTTCCAGAAGTGTTCGCTGAACGTTCAATTCGTTTGTAGCGCTACCGCCGGGCCATCAACAAATTTGCTGAAAGATCATTGAGAGATGACATCATTGACAGATATGGTGGTGATGACCAAAGCTAACAGATTAGCGACAGAAATGTTACTTATGAATCAACAAAAGACGTCCAGTGTTCACTGTCAGTAGCAACCTGATTCTTATGACCCAAGTCAACCTTTGATAAGAATTTAGTTAGTGCAAAACCAGGTCAACCTTGTTCCTACCTTTCAAGCATACTTTTTTTTATTAAAAAGTAAATAAATTAATACTATAAATTTTGGTATTCAACATGTTCTAGTAATAAAAATACTATAAAGCAGTTAATTTTGAACTACAAATCAAAATCTTTGACGATATAAAATATGTTCATAGGATAAGAAACTCTATACAAAATTATTATGAAATTAATTTAGAACAAAATCATTATCTTTAATATTATTGTTACTTAACATCTAAATATTTTGTTAATTTTAATGAAAATTATCAAATTTTTAATGTGGTAAATTCTTATTAATGATTAATGATTTTGTTTTTTCTAATGGTAAAAGAATCATTGACGGGCTATGGGTTCATGGATTATATTGAGAAGACCACCCTCAAAATGAAACTAATTTAACTATCTTATCTCAACCAATTAAAATAATCTATATCTGTGATGCATGGTTATGTAATGACAACAATAGGCTATGTTGGCGATGGGTGATAGTTTTTATAAGAAAGAAAAATGTCAATAGTCAGTATTGTAATTTAGTTGGTTAATTTGATTAATTTAGTGATTTGCCCTTAATCATATTGTTATTATATATATTATTGTTGCGGAATGTTGTAACTTCCATCTGGATTGTTGCCAACCGTCAGACCTACACGAGATGAAATCATAGTCGTATAAAGTCAACGGTTGCTTCTTTTCAAGACAACTTACAAGCGATTGCCTCCCAATCGACGGTTCCTTCTTCCGTTATCTTCTCTCCCCACATCACTAGTAACCGCACCTCTTGGGTAATATGAGAAGAAACAAAATATATCTTAAACATAAGCACACATCACTCCTCTAATATTTTTAACAAAAGAATGAAACAATAAAGAAAGATCCTCATGGAGGTAGCATCCTTATTATTTGAAGATGGTGTGTCAAAATCGTTGTCTGACTCTCCGATATTGGTTCACTACCACTTCCTATCTCCCATCTCACACTCGGCACTTCGATTTCTTTTTTAGGGTTTTCAGGTTGTGAATTATTGGTTTATGAAATTGTCATTTATGCTGAGAAGGGAAGAAACCATGTTGTCGATGCAAATAACGAATCAAATAAATACAAAGAAAATAATGAATACATTTGGCACAGATTGGTTATTGTACAAACATTAGCTAACAAGAAAACAATAAACTTGCCTATGATTGCTCATGAGCGAACAACTTCGAACACGAAAGTAAAGCAATAACCAGTGATATTGTTTGATAGAAAACAACTTCGGCAGTTGAACCTCAGATTTTAGATGATATGATTTATAAATTTTGGAATTTATATTAGAAAATCTGAATTAAAGATGGGCTTGGGGCCTGTAACAAAAGACCTCCTAATCAATGTATTAAGTATGCAAAAGCCCATTTCAGTTGAATGGGGGCCTACCTCCTCCACCCGGCCCAAACATAGCATAATACCAATTGACAAAAGTCATTTTCATCACAATACAAGAATTTGTAACGTTTACTGCATTCACACTAGTTTTTTACGCTACAATCAATTAAATAATATTCTTTTATATTTTTACCATTATTTTTTATTATCTTCAACTCACAACAACTTATAAAAATTAAAAAAAATTGTGGGGTTTGTACCGTGTTTTCCCCAATATTAGGAATCACAAGACAATTTTTATTAATTTTATCTCTGCTTCACTCACAACTACTCACAACATTTCTTCATAATATAAAGAATAAACTCACATAAAAACTAAAAAACCTACTATGAATGCTCTAAGCAATAAAATACACAAATAATATAAAACCTCTCATAACCCACTAAATTTTATTAAGGTTAACCAGATCAGAAATCAAGTTTCAAAACAAAATAAGAAGGGGGGTGTCGGTGGCGGAGCTTAAGCAATCCTATAGGGGGCGGGGGGCGAAATCAAATTTTTTTAGGCATGCGAACTCAATATATATATAAAAATTTACATTGGGGGACAAAAAGTTTTCAATAACGAACCGAAAAGTAACAGCACACCACTGGTGGGCGAGGGCCTCCCCGATCCCTTATATCCTTCGCCCGTGACAGGAAGAATGGTGATTCTGATTGAGCAAATGATACCAAATCCGGCCCCTTAAGACTTCCATCTTTGTTGTTCCTAATTAAGACTTCCATCTTTGTTGTTTCTAATTAGGAACAACAAGTAGGCAAAATCTTCCCCTAATGTCTTTACTGTTGCTTCTATGCCTACAAGAGTTGGTGATTCTTCTTTGCAGCTTGATTTGTCTCAACGTGTTTAGTCGCGCTTAGATGATTCACAAAATGATATCAAGGAACAACTCTCATCACAAGAAAAAAAAGATTTAGAGTTGGCTAATGAGGTAATTTATACCATCTAGGTGGCAAACAGTGTAAAAACCAATTTAGTAGGTCAAGAAGAGCAACCTAGAAAGAAGATCATAGTTTAAGGTGGTAACTGAATGTTTCTTATGGATTTTTTTTATTTGAAATCTTATAATACTAATAGACTTAAATAGTTTACTTTTATAATTTATAAAATGTGTTTAAATATATATTTATATACAAACAATTAGATCAATTTGGACAATCTAAACAAGTGTATACATATAATTTACTTAATTATAATATGGATTGATCAGGTTATTCGGATTTCGGGTTAATCGTCTGGGGTTATTCGGGTTTTTGAGGTTTGAAAGTTTATCCAAAACCCGACCTGAATAAGAATCGGTTTAATCGGTTTTCGGGATGTTCGGGTAACGGGTTGTTTGGGTCGGGTTTCTTCGGGTACGGGTAGGATCAGATCAGGCGGGTTAATAGGATACGGATAAAATTGACGGGGATAAGTAACAAAGAGGGGAACATAGATATGAAATAGTTGATAAAAATGAAGGTGGGGAGTGGTATTAACTTCTATTTTTGGACTGACTTGTGGATTTGATATGAACTTCTTTCTCTAAATATCACATGTTAAACAACTTAGAAAAGAAAAAAGGTGTGTTCCATAGCGAACCCATGTAATAGATTTGGTGCAAGTATACCTTGGCAGTGGGATTAGTGTTGGAATTCAGTTAATCTTTCGGCTAGTCAGATTCATGGGAATGGCTTGCGGTCTTCATGATTAAATCTTTAAAGAGCTTGTGTGATAATAGGACATTGGAGCAACCTTCTTTTACATTATGATAGCTTTTCAATGGCAAATGGCTTTTCAATGGTGTGGCATTCCGCCTATATAGGGATTCAAGATTGACGTCCTGCTACGATTTCACAAACAACCAAACTAGGTGACTCCAAAAGCAAGAATATGCATGTCATCTTTAACAAGAAGAATCCTTAGATCAAAAAAGTTATCAGTGAGTCACTAGTTAGGATTTTTTGCGGGTGAAGAAAAGAGCCAACGTGTGTGGTCGATTTATATTGGAAGAGTTGGCGTAATTTTGATTTCTGGTTCTTTGTTTGCACTTGGTGTGGTTGTTCCCTGTATGTGATCCTGAGGTTCAGAAACAAAATTTTTTTCATGTCATATTCACTTTAAATCCGAAAATATTACATGCATAATTTTTCATCCATAATTGACAGGCGTGAGCATCAGATTTACTTGCATATATAATCTCCACCCAAAGAGTCATCAATTAAGTATTTGCTTCATTTTAACGATTTGATCTCATAATTCGTATATTCCCATGTTATATGAAGAAAATTATAAATATAACCTAAAATATAAGATTTTTAATTAACTTAGTAACTTTGTTTCACCATAGAGAAGTAACGCATACGTACATAATGTTAATTTGCATCTTTTAAACCTTAAACTGGGACAGATATTCCAATACAAAATGGTACACAAATCGAAGATAGAAGACGTAGGAAACAGACACAAAACCATATTAAAACAATTTGTACCTACGACAATGGTAGTTTGGCAAAACAAACCAACTTGTGACAGATAGTCCTTGTGAAAACTTACACAGAAATGGTTTAAAACGTGATGCCATGTAATTACTCCATTAGGATGTTAGGTATTTAAATCTTCATAAAGTTTTCAAGATTTTCACTTTCCTTTGCTTTTCCAATCTTTGAAATATTCTGGTTGTTCTGTTTCGAAGTCATTGATATTTGTATGGTTGATTTTGGGAGGCATCTAATGAAAATCATTTGTAACTTCAATGTGTATAGTATAACTTTACTCTAAACAGATATAAATAAACATTAATATTTTGTAATATAACTTACATATATATAAAGATTTTTGTTCTGATAATATACGTTAGTTTTTTTAACTTCAATTTATAATGCACGCCAAAATATGTGTTTTACTCATTTAAACTTAACTAAAATTAATCATTATCTGGTTAGTTTATATTTGAGATTATAAATTACTATATTTTCAATGTCAAAATAATTTGTTATTTTCTAT
The DNA here is from genome assembly GCA_025506515.1 of Flaveria trinervia. NCBI lineage: Eukaryota > Viridiplantae > Streptophyta > Magnoliopsida > Asterales > Asteraceae > Flaveria > Flaveria trinervia. The sequence goes on from CM046447.1 coordinate 75,746,237, forward strand.
AATAATAAATCAAAATATCTAAAAAACACATGTTATTTTCTACACTATCCATCTATTCTTTTCTTTTGATTTGAACACGTGTCCTTACTAATATAAAAATTAAACATCTAATAAAGCCTTTCTGAATAATGCAGAACTCTACGACGGAAGGGAGAGCTTCTACGCCTCTCCCCAAAAGATACGATTCGGTATACATTAAATGCTAATAATTATTTATATATACTTTTCAAATTATAAAACAGATTTTTAAGTAAATGAAAAGCATGTTTTGCAATACACCTCAATATCTCTCTACTTCAATAAAATAATAACTAGACTTAATGAGAGATTTAAGTAGATAATGTTATAGTGATAGCAACAAACGCTTGTTATCAAATTCAGATTTCTTCATATCCCTTTCATCCTACAAATGTTCCGGTTTCTATCATTTGCTTTTTGTCATTCTTGTACATAGGTACATATGATGCAAACTTAATTGACCTTCACATTCATGGTTCTATGTAAATGACGTGATTTTTAAAATGATATGCCAGTCAACATAATCATTTTCATTGAGCAATCTTGAGAGTTTTGTGCTTGTACCAATCTTATTGTCAAGACTTAACGAGGCATTGATATTCTTCATGTTAGCGTTACATGTCATTTCTAAATTGAATTAACTTTGATAAATTTTTCAAAAATTTAAAAGGTTCGTAAGCTTAAAATTTTTGCACCAGGGTCTCGTGCGAAAGCTTAGTGTGTAACAACCTTGGGCGAAATTATCTCCAATAGCTGTTTTTTTGGGAAACTCCTAGTTCTCGCATGAAAACATAATGTTTTCGTATATTTTCATCATACTTATAGTTCTCACTCACTGATTTTTTTCATTTCTGTTAAAAATCAATTGTTCTAACCAACCAAATTGTCCAAAAACAAGTTTAGAAGTTAAGGGTGATGTAATTATGTTCACTTAATTGTCTCTATATTGATTCAAATTGATAATTTTCAACTTCAAGATTGCCGAACTTTAAGCTTAACCTTTTCGAGACTACAAGCAGCTCCAAAGTCACCAAACTTCAATTAACTTCCATAATTGATATTCAATCAAGCTTAAAAAAATGTGAAAATCTTTAAATCAAGCTTCAAAGTGTCACCAAATTGATCAAAAGCGTAATAGCTCTAATACTAATTGTTAAATCTAGAATTTCTTCACAATAACCGAATAATAAACAATTAATATACATCAAAAGTGGAATAAATGATGAAATCATGGTAACACAATCGTACACAAGTCAAATTGAATAAACAACGAAGTAAATATAAGTTTTTTCTCTAGTTACTTTAAGTTGCTAAAGCTTTATAAGATGAAACTAACATGTGTTAAATTCAAAACAACTATATATAATAAACATCAAAGTCTTTGCCCCATCCCACCATGTTCTTGCACTTTGATGTTCTCCCATCACCATATGTTTTCGCATATCATGGATTTTGTTTTCTCGAGTCTTTTGGTTTGACCTCTACAAAAACTTTCATAACTTAAAATGTAAAGATTCACATAACTTGTTTTTTTATTTATGTTCTTAACAATGAAAATAAAAAATTACCTCGAAAAGTTTGGCATAATTGTTTTTGTTTAAAAAATATTAGTTTTATTACGCTGGCGACACATTGCCAAATTCCAAAAGGACGCTTTAGGAAAAAGACATATGACACTCAAGTTATTTATTTATTACTATGTAACTCTGGTTTGAAAAATATTTGATATTTTAATCAGATTTATTTATCTGTTTTTTATTTGGAATCTTATCCCCAAATTTCTTAGGAGAATACTCATTACTAAATAATCATTAACTCAACCAAAAATATCATTGCTCTGAGAGAGAACAAAAGTTATAAATAAAAAAGTGAGCGATCTTTATTTTCATATTGAGTTGGTAATCATAGACAATTTTAGAGTGAAATTTTCACTTCAACTTATTATTATACTATTGTTATTACATTATTATTATTACTAGTTTTAATTAACCTATATATTACATATGTTAAACAAAAAGTTAAATACAATGAAAATTTATTAATTATAAGTTGATAATTCAAATTAAATTGTGATTGAAATCTTTCTTATTATAAATAAAAAAAATTATTTTATTACAAAAGCTTTAAGGATCTATAATAAAAAATTAAAAGAATATTCTTAGAATGTTTTCTTATTATAAATCCCAAATCCAGTTCTCTTTTATTTATAAAAAAGTTTATTTTGTAAAACATCAATTTTAAAATATTTTGTATATTGTAAAAAGTTTGATATTTTAGAAAAAAAATTTAAAGTTTTATTTTCTTGAAAATAAGTTTAACAAAAAAATATCTTCTTAATTTATGAAAAACAATTTTAATATAAAAATAAATAATTTTATTAGTAATAATATGATTATTAAACGAAAAAGAGAATCAGAAAAAAAAAATATTAGAAGAAATATGGTATTCTTATGTGTCCATTTAAGATACTTTTTATTAAAACGGTAAAATAAAATAAGATTATTATCATAACATTGTATTCTAAGGGAATGTTTGTTTGCGCTGACTGAGTAAGATCTAACTGAGTAAGATCTGACTGAATCGGAAGCTGACCTAGTAAGAGGTTCTGACTGAGTCTGCATCTGACTGAAACTTGGCTGTTTGATTTAATATCTGACTGACTAGGATCCAATAACGTTTTTAACCCCCCACCTAAAATAAGAGCTGGATCCCACCACCACCTGTATCTATCATCGTGAAGATCATCATCCCTGTACACTCTCCTCATTCATATCACCCTCCATTTTTAACACAAATTCTACTTTCTTTCTCTCAATCCCACCGCCCCCAAATCCATACAACAACAACCCCTTCATTTCCCCTCCGCCATTGCAATTCACCAACAACCTTCATTCAACCTCTCTGCTCACCAATGGCTTCTTTCACCCTCAACTGCCCCCAAACATCAGCTTTATTGCCTGCTCTCCCTAACCTAACCATTACTCCAACCGTCGTCACAAATCCTTCGTTCTTTTTCAATCCCTAGGACCGATCGAGAGCGCGGAGGGGCTCGGTTAGGGCTCGGTTGGGAGGGGATGAAGCCGACCGAGAGCTCAGGGGGGGGGAGGTGGCCGATCGAGAGCGCCTGGAGGAGGGGATGAAACGACCGAGAGCTCAGGGGGAGGGGAGATGGCCGATCGAGAGCGCCGGGAGGAGGGTATGAAGCGATCGAGAGAGGAAAGGGGCGTCGATCGAGGAAGGGAAGAGTGGGTCAGCAACTTCTTTTTTCAAGTCTGGGTCAGACCATATGACTCGGTCAGATGTTCCATTCGCATATCAAGTGGGTTAGACCGAGTCAGCCGGGTCAGCCGGGTCAACCCGATCAGATCAAAACAAACAACCGTTAACAGTTTTGTACCGGTAAAATCAGCGGCCGAATAAGTTGGTAAACATTCTTGTGTATTTTTTAAACATATATCATCATTTATTGCCGCCCAGAAAAAAATATATATCACCATTTATTGCAGCCGTCGCGACGTTTTTCAAGACAATTCGAAATCATTATCATCACATGTTTTTCTAACCTAAACACCACTGTGGGACCCGTTCTACAATTAACATAACTTCGAACTTTTAAAAAGTTTAATTTGGAGCACTATTCTTGCTTTATATAATTTAGCTAAATTTTATAGTTATCTTCCAATGTAGCGTACTCTAAGAAATTAGAATATGAAGAAATTTATTTCAGAAATGAAATTTGCCAAAGTATCTGAAATTAATCATACCTAGGATGTATTAAAAGAATTATTTTTTTTAATTACTTTCAAGTGATAAAACAAGAAAAAAATCTAAAATTATTACAACAAATTACCACTGTCTTAATTATTAAAGTTAATTTCAATTTTGCTATTTGAAATATATTGAAAATAACCATTCTCTTCCAAAAGATTAAAAGTATCAATATACCTTCAAAATTTTTATAATTTGTTTTAATTTAATCCAAAAGTTTCGTTTGTTGTTTCAACTGTATCCAAAATAATAAAGCTTTTGAAGCAAAACTAAAACAACATATGTAATTTTTTAAGATAAATTAATATTTTTATTTTTATAAAAATAATTATTTTAATCAAACGTTAAAGAGAAAAATTAAAATTAACTCTAATTATTATTACACACAATAAAATAACTATGCATGTCCTGAACTAGAACTTTTACAATCAATTTGAATAGTTTTAATATAAAAAAGAGCAATATTATTAATGAAACTGGAAGGAGATAAAATATAATTTTACAATCAATTTAATATTTCAGGCAACATATCACAACATAGTTTTGAGTTCGCTATGCATCATCGACACAAAATATATATTACAAATATTTCAACATGAAGCAATCATGGGTATGCATTGTTGAGATATATAATATAAAACTAGCTAGTTGCATACTAAAAAAGATACATTTGTCCTACAAGTAATGTGGTTCTAGTAAAAGCAAAACAATTACTTAGCGTTGATGTTTCATAAAACTGGAAGCACAATAGTCATAAAAGTGTTGTCATGTTATGATATCCATGAAACGAATTACGTGTGTTATCTATTTGTCTTACACCAGTGATGATTGCCTAAATGATACGACAGCACCACTAATTATGTTAAGTTATTTTAGAGGTATACACGTCAAGATTCTAAAGACCAAGTGGCGGATTAATTATGCATAATCTATGGTCTTAAAGTGTGTAGTTTAAAAAGATTAAGGGTAAATTTTGAAACTTGATAAATAATTATGTACGTACGTGGGAATTGAAATTAGTTTAGGACAAATTAGAAGTATAATGTACATGTGATTTTGTGAATATCCAAGTTTATGAAATAAGCCTTAAGACGTCATAATTATCAAAAAGAATCTGTAAGCTTGAAGCCACCTCATGCGCTACGGAGGAGCATCATATTTGAGGATTTTCTCACGTGATGCACAAAACGTATGTTTAGTTAACAATCTCCGTTGTGCCTTCTCATCAACCTTTGTGATATTTAGTTCTAACTGCCTATTTTAGTTAACAACCCTCGTGCTAAATGTGTCTTCTCATTCTTATACTTATTGGACGTGTGCTTTTTTATATTTACTCAATGTACACATTGTCTAATCAGTATTCTATCTTTATAAAACAATAATGCGGGTTAATACTAGCATGCATTTCACAGGTATATGTTCTCGAACTAGGCGTGTATGATGGCTAAAGGTCATATACGGGCGTATATGATCATGAATAATACTGATGAATATGATCGATTTAAAACAAAAACAAAATCAACTAAATTGAGTAATAAGATGAATTCAGCCAACCCCGTATTCATATATAGGTTTCTAGACAAATCTTGATCACAATTTGTTTATTGATTTACATATTTGACATAAGAACTCTATACATGAAAGGTTTTTTCATACATTCTACAGAATACGTTATATTATGATGAATCCGTTGAGAAATTTAGCTTCCATCATATAATATTTCCAGTTAGGCGACATCGTGTTTGCCCTACACACTTCTTAATTTGCCCAAAAAAAAACAAAAAAAAAAACAATATATTATGCTTTTAAACCAAAAATATGCGATATTTTATGCTTTGACACACGCTTGTTTCAACAAATTATTAGTAAATCATTTTTATAAAAAAGTTAAGAGATAAAGAATTGCAAATATTTATTACATGACATCAATGATATAGGAAAAAGGGAAGGTTGGTATCTATATTTACAAGAAAAGCAAATAATAATCACATCCTTAATTAGCATATCCATATTTAGCGAACAAGTACATTGTTAATCAGTAAAACTAATCACTTACTAACATAATTAATACTAATTATAATATATATTATAAGAATAAATACTAGTCATAATATCCATAGGATGAGTTTAAGCTCAATTCCAGTGAAGTCCGTCCGTCGTAGTGAGAAAACCAGTTTCCACCACTATAATATCCTCCATTGCTGTGCTCCGGCGACTCCTGCATCTTGAACATGTCGTGGTGGCTGCCGCCGGCAGCGGTGGTAGCACCGCCGGGGATCGGAAATAGTGGAAGTGTCTCAATGTGTGTTGACAGCTCTCCTCCTCCCGCGTCATCTTCCTCCGGCGTTTCATCCTCCGCCTTCAGCTTGTCGAAAGAATATGAATCGACTCCCACCCATGATCGGAAGTTATGGAGGTCTCCTCCGGCAACCGTGTTCTCTACCGGCGATATTGAACATTCCTGAAGAAAATTGCAAAAGGACTTTGAAATATAAACCCTAAACCCTTCACTTTATTTGAGAGAAATTCTAGTTTGCTCCATGAAGTTTTGACAAATATAACAAATTTTCCCCAATAAAGATCGAGTTACAAGTATCAGTTTAACGTACTACAAAGATTTTACCATTTGTTTCAGTTATTCGGTTTCGGTTTAAAAGTACGAAGCTTTTGAGTTAAAGATGATAAAACCTTTGAAATGAAATTGATGCTTTTACATGAAGCAAAAAGCAATGGCTATTTTTATCAAAATTTAATAAGCAAAATCGAATTTACCATTTGTCTTCCATCAAAACATAAGAAACAGATAATAATCACCAACACTCTCACAATGATGTGAATATAGATGTGTGTGTACATATGTATGCATGTATGTATAGGTGTACCCTGAAATTGTTTTCCATGGAGATTGAACCATATCCACAGGCAACAGGTATGAATGCTTGCGAAGAAGAAGAAGAAGACGAACCACCCTCTGCAAAAAAGGATGAAATTCAAACATAATACCAACACATGAGAAATAATAATATTATTATTAAGAAACCGAAAGCAAGTACGAATTACCCGGTGGTACTGCGATGTGATGAGTGGCGTTGAGCTTGAGTTGTTGGTGGTTATAGAAGTACGACGGCAGGTGGTGGTGGTGGTGGTCGGAGAAGTGTGAAGGGAGGACGACGGTGGTGGTGGCGGTGGTTGCAGGTGGCGGTGGTGGTGCAGGTGTGAAGCGTTTCTTCTGTCGTTCACGAGCTTTATGGTTCTGAAACCAATAAAAGACATTTTTGCCTTCGATTTTGCCGTAGTGTCGGAGACGAGCAGCGATTCTCTGAATCTGATCGGCGGTTGGTGATCGGATTCCGTTGTTGTAGTAAAGTTCTTTAAGGATTCTGATTTGATCGCTTGTGGGTGTCCACCGAGTACTGCTTTGCCTGCACAGATAGCTACTGCTTTTGTTCCCTGAATCTTGATCCTGTTGTTGATTAATATCCATGGTTGTCGTTCTTTAAATGATTGAATGAACTGAAACAACAAGAAGAAAGTGAAGATTGAAGGGGTGCATGAGTGAGGTTGTGGTTGAAGTAAGAGAGGTTATAAAGAGAGAGAGAGAGAGATGATGATGGCACATGGAGGTTGTATAGAGAGATGTGTGTGTGTGTGTGTGTGTGTGAAAGAGATGGAGAGAGAGATGCAGATGGAGAGTATCAGAAGGGATATCTGGAAGAGAAGGACTGAAGTTGACAGACAAATGATAAGAAAAAGGGTTTTTGTTTCTTCTATTTTTCAAACTTTAAGATTATGTTATTATAAGAGAAAATTGCATAAAGGGTATTAGTGATTTGATCAGCCTCTAATGGTAATTAGCGATTAACTAGAATTCAGCCCCCGCATTGCAGCGAGGACGTAAAACCATACCACGTAACATCTGACATATCATGCTAGTGACCATCAACATCTAAAAAACTCATATTAAAATTAAATAAAAATAAAAAAATAAAAACAAATGAAAGTAAACGTAAAAATATTGAATCACATAGGCGAAACGTTAAACATATAAAACAATAAGCAAGTTGATCTAAGACCAGCGCGTTGCGGACGGGGTCGTTAAACGGGTGAAAAATAAGCATAAAAGTGTTAAATCACACATGCACACTACGACGTGTTAACTCGTAAATTTAGACCGAAACGTAAAACGAAAAATATGTAAATTATAAAAAAGTATATGGGACCAAATTTGAAAGTAATAAAATGTTGGGGCTAGATTCTAATATTTGAAAAAGTATTTGATTAAAATAAAAAAATTAAGATTACAAAAAAAAAGAAAAAAACAGTACAACCAATAATGCATATGATACAACCTTTAATGTATATGATAGCATATAAAAATAATAATTAATATCTATATATAACTTGGTCACTTTCAAGTAAGTCAAAGATACCTAGTTCTAAAAGCTTGCATCGCTAACTAAAATTCAATTCCAATCGTCTGACACGAACAAAGGACTAACAATCAATTTTTCATATATAAAAATTTAGTCCTAAATCTACCCCTCAGTATCACATTATTTTAGTCCCGTATACGTTTTGTTTATAACTACACAATCTTTGATATAAGGATTTAAGAGATTGAAAAACATACTTATATCTTGTCTATTTTGTTCTAGTTTTTTCTAGCCTCAACTTCATTTCTCTTATTGGTCTAATTCGCTTGTTTAACCAGTCAAACTCATTATCTTGTCTATTTGGGCCGTCATTGCACCCAAAAACTACTTGTTTTATGAGTTTTTTATAAATTTTTTGTATCATTTCTAGCTTTTGTTGCATTTTATTTATGGTCTAGTTATTAACTCGTTTATACTTTGAGATCATTTGACTTTTGGCTTACTTTTTATATTGATGTAAACATAGGAATGTCATTAGTTTTGAAGTTTATGAAAAATTCATTTTCTTCCTAAACTAGTGTGTGAATTTTCTAATTATTGATATTTTTTTAAATCAACTATAATTAAAATAATTATTACTAGTACTTTTTGTGAATCAAACAATTTCAGTTAGTTGTATTGTACTTGTGCCTACTCATAAAACATTACTTTACTATTTAATAATAGATGTACTTCCTTTTATATTCACTTGTTGAAAAATCAAACTAAGAGTTTTACTTAAACCAGTGTAGTTTGAAAATTTATTTATTAAAATGGTGTAGTTTTGAAAAATTTATTGTTTCTCACTTTTAATTTGATTGACTCCTTAAAATTTATTTTTTATTGGCTACCTAATTATCTTTTAAAGTTTTTTTTATTTTTTAGGGATGATATATTTAAATTTTTAGATATATATATATATATATATATATATATATATATATATATATATATTAAATAGAAATTTTTTAAAGTTTTTAATATTTTTTTAAGTTTACAAGATTTTTTCTTTACTTTATTTAAAAAATGTATTCTAAAAATGACTTTATAAAATGTTTAGTTATTATATATCGTCTTATAATAATAGAAAGTCGGTTGCTACAATAATCATATGCTTATAACATAAAATCATATAAAAGTTAATGTTACGTTGTTTTTTATTTATTTTTTGGTTTTATTTATTGTAATTTATTTATATCAAATAACTTTATATAGTGACATTTGGGGGAGAATTTAAAATGAATGCTAACTAATATACAGAGTTAAGCTAAAAGTAAAAGCAAGTAAGATGCTAAACTACTAAAAAAAATTATTGTTCTTTTAGAAAACAATATTACAAAAATCCCAGAAAAAACACTAACGTACGAGTCAAGACAACCGTAACAACCACTACACTAAATGACATATTTCTTTAACCATTCCAGACCAACAATAAAAATAAATAAATAAAAAAAACATAACATCAACTTTTACATGACTTTATGTTATAAGTATATGGTAATTGTAGTAAACGACTTATTATTATTAGACTATATATAATAACTAAACATTTAGTAAAGTCATTTTTAGAATATATATTTAAAATAAAGTAAAAGAATTTTTTTTTGAAAACTTAAAAAAAGATCTTAAAAACTTTAAAAATGTTCTATTTAAAATATATATCTAAAAATTTAAAGATATTATCCCTAAAAGAATACAAAAAACTTTAAAATATAATTAGGTAGTCAATAAAAAATAAATTTTTAAGTAGTCAAATAAATTAAGAGTGAGAAACAATAAAGTTTTCAAAACTGAACTATTTTGGTAAATATTTTTCAAAGTATATCATTTTGATAAATAAATTTTCAAACTACACTAGTTTAGGAAAAAAACTGTATATTATTCTATCAAATACGATCATGTATTGATGACCTTTTGGCATAGTGACATTTGGTTTTTATTTCTATCATGTTGTCGTGGATTCATCAGGTGTTAGAAAGTAGAGCTTAGATGGATCGTGCAAGTAGGAGTGTGAATTTTTAACACAACCCGAAAACACGATATAATTCTAAAACGAAATTTACTGATTTGGGTTTACTATAAACGTGTTTGGGTCAGATTCGGTTGAAGCCGTGAACCAGCTTAGTTACTAAGGTCGGGTTCGGGTTCAACCCGACAAGGTTCATCAGTTGACCCGTTTAACCCATGTTTTATTTATTTTATTGTATATATTTTGTGTAACAAATTATATTTCTTATATGTTTTCTTTTAAAACTTTGAACTTATAAAAATTGACATAAAATTTCATCACTAAAATATACTTGTTTTATATTAATTAGTATCTTTTTATAAAATAATAAAATATGAAAAAAGTTATACGCATTTAAATAAAAAATAAGATAAATTCTTAAGTTTTCAAACTAAAAATATCTATCTTTTTCTAATATATAGTTATTCAAAAGGACATATATGTCACATAGATGCTTAAAATTCGTCATAACCAAATATGATAACAAACAAGCAATTAAATTCAGTACAAAATATCAAAATTCTGACAAGTATCCCAAACATGTAAATCAACTAACAGAGTGATCTATAGTCATACTACATGGTAATCCTTTGGAATTGTTAGAGCACAGATTCGATATTAGGACAAAAGTTTTGTGGTTGATATAGTATTCGTAAATATCCAGTTATCTCACACCGATATTACCTCAATCTTAAAGTGGACTATGACTATGTGCCAAACTTGAACTTTTGCCTAGCTAGCAATATATGCCTAAACTTCAACTTAAGTACTCATATAGTTTATTAAAGTTAAAAATACTATTCTTGGCCGTACAATATTGATACCAAAACGCGTGAATACTAATTAAACCATAACTCGTCCATAACTAGTTTTTTTTTCTGCTGTAACTTATACAAAATATCGTATGAGTGTATCTTTTTCGAGTTTATAATGAGTAATACGCACTCTTAAGTTTAATAAATATCAATCATAAGATATTAATTTTAAAATGAAATATAGGAATTCAAATTTTAATACATATATATTTATACCTTAATAACTATATACACCATGCACTAAAGCTTTTACAAAATTTGCATTATCATTTTTTTGTACTTCATACAATTCAATCGTAGCAGTATACATTTTATTTTAATGATAATGAAAGCGTTTGATATTCTCATGTCATTCATAATAAGAAACAATCCCTATAAGTAATATATGGATAAGAGTAATTGCACGGATATAAAATGGAGATTGATTGACTAAATCAATTCTTTTACATATAAAATATAGACACAATAAACACCACTGATATTGTATGTAATATTATTGGTTAACACGTCTCTACAGTTTGAAGTAAGTGTTTGGGAAGTTCTTTGGTGAAGATGTCAACGTACAGGTAGTCAACAGGAAGATGTAGTACTTTGATTGAGCCGATCTATACATGTTCCCGTACAAAATGGATGTCCATTTCAATGTGTTTCTTCCACTAATACTGTAGAGGTTTTCGGCAAAGGTTTATAACACATGTGGTTATATATCACAGAAGACAATAGATGCATGACTCCCACGGACATGTAACTCGAATAACAAAATCCGGACCCAACTCAGTTCCGCTACAGTGTTGGTGATGCCCCTGTATTCAGCTTCAGTGTTGGAACGTCCCATAGTTGGTTGGCGTTTAGAATACCATGAGATGAGATTGGCATCCAAAAACACATAATAGCTAGAAATTGATCGACGGGAATCCGGACACCCACCCCAATCCGCATTAGATGCAGGATCGGTGTTTGTCACTAAAACACAATGTTTTTCTCTCAAACTCACCTAGAACAACACTTGGGTATATGAAGAATCAATAAGAGTTTATCACAATATAGAAAGTAATAAAGATCACAGTAAGATAATTCTTTAAGATACTTTTATATATTGATTCTCAACTCAAAATACAATACTCTTACAAGCAGATGATGATGTTACAATAAGTTACAAGGAGAACCTATATATAATACTATCTACAGCCGGATATACTTTGATACCAGCTGGGATCCTATAGCTAAAGTCTATACTACAAGACTAAAGATTAAGGTATCTCAGATAAAGTCTTATTTGAGATTTGGTAGTCAGAACATGTCCCTGACTTACCTTTTGCCACCAACTAAAGTTGGTAACATGTACTATCATGAAAAGATGATCAGTGGAATAAAGTATGGTCAACAACATGGCTCTTTAGGAAGAACCATGCTGTATCAGAAGTCTACAGCGGAGTGTCAGAGACCATACTTGTGTCCACTAGTTCATAGCAGTGTCTTCCGAAGGTTAAATGGCTTCGGAAGAGTAAGTACTTCCGAAGCCACTTATACTTTGGAAGAGGCTGCTTCTTTCAAGGCTTGCAGACTTCTTCTTATCATCATACTTCGAAAGTGGTCTTTACTTTATTCTTCTAAGTCTTGAACTTCGGAAGTATGCACTTGTCTTCGGAAGTAGAGTTCTGTCTTCGGAAGTTGGTCTTTTTCTTTGTCTTCGGAAGAACTCTTCAACCTTCGGAAGTTCCATGTTAAGCTTCGGAAGACTTTGCATGCAACACCAAAATAACTTAAGTGACATAGTTTTGGTTGCATTAGCCTTCTTCTTAATCCAACAAACTCCCCCTAGGCTGATGCTACCAAAACTTCACTTGTCTCGACTTCTCAAAACTTTCAGCACCAAGGAGAGTAAATATTTGTCTGTCTCCTTGTTCTTCCCTGATGTGGTGTTGAGAAGCTTGTACAGATCCTTGGTAAACAGGAAATCCAGTCTGTCACCTTGGATAACATATACCATTAGTTGTTGCCCTCTGAATAGAGTTAGTTGATGGGAACTGTAATCATATTCCCATCAAACTATAGGTTCCAATTCAGGACCTTCCACCATCTGTAGAAAGCTTTGGTGGGAGATCTTTCCTTGCCTTCCTGTCTTCTCAACTTCAACTTTTCTTCAATATTTTCTTTTGCAGTTAACTCAACTAGATGAAGACTATTGAGATGATTTCTGATGAGTGCAGCAGTTTTAAAGTTGGAGGGGTTGGAGAATGGCTTCTCTGCTAGCTCAGCAAGGTCGAACCTGCTAGAGTGTAGCAGAGAGGTTGCATTGAGTCTACTGACTTCACCATTCTCTCTTTCTACAACAAAGTTGTGAGAAGGTTAATCAAACCTCCACTGGATTATCTTCCTTCTGGGCACAAGAGACTGACTAGGAATCTTGTCCTCTTTCTTTGTATACAGTAGAGTCACCAGTTTCCTTCTGAGCTTCTTTTCTTCATCATTCAAAGAGTCTGAGTTGAGTCCCAAAAGTCTCATAGCTTGGTCCAAAGTTCCTCTAGGCAAATCAAGGAATTTATCTCTTGTGAGGGAACTTGAAGAACCATCAACATAGGTGATGTTGACAAAGTCTTCTACATAAGAGATCGCTCAGAGTAGTGCAGTTGGCGAGCTTCGTCTTGATTGCCTTAAACTCCTCAAGAGAGAGATGTTGAGAAGGCTGAGGGGATGGTTTGGATGGTAATTGGGTAGGTTTAGGTTCAGAGGTTCTGGCTAGTGTTTTGGGTTGGATGATGGGAAGTTTAGGTGGTTGAGGTGAGGAGTAGGTGTGGGTAGTGATGTGGGTTCAGGGGTGAAAGGTTTAGGTTTAATGGTGAAAGGTAAGGGTGAAGGTTCAAGTTGTGGTTGGTGGTAGCAGTGAAGGTCATCCATTTTACCCTTCTATACATCTCTTTCCTTTTCCCCATCTGGATGTCAGCCTTAATTTCACTGACAATCCGTTGGAGTGTCCTTTCAGACATGGGACCCACCTGCCTTTCAGAGAAGCCATGAGCCTGAAGATAGTCCTTCATCCTGGCCTTCTCATTGAGCTTCTTGGAGGTAGTGACCCTGGCTTCTTCTTCCTTCTTCTTCTTCTTCTCTCTTGCCTTTTCTTTTGCAGCCTTCTTCCTTTCTTTCTCCATTTGATCCTGCTCTTTGTTGTAGAGCCAGAGGATCGTATCATCATTATGTGGAGAAAGTTCTTGAAGATCAAAGCCTCTGGAGAGTAGGAAGTTCACCCTGTCTCTCCTTAGCTACAATTAAGCTTCCTTATGTTTCTCTTCTTCCATCTCCAAGGCCAACCGAGCTTCTTCCTCAAGTTTCAACCTGGTTTCCTTCTCCAGATCCACCAACTCCTCTAATGGTAGCAGGAGTGTTTCTTCATTGGTAGCTCCCAACTCAATGAGCTGATCATGATCTCCTCTCTCCTTTTAATGATGACAACCTTCTGATTGGATGCAACTGCTTTTGTACTGATAGCTAGCAACTTCTTAGTTTGAAGTCTTCCTTTCTTCTTGAGTTTCTCAATCTTCTCCTCTTCCTGAAGCTCTTCCGCAGTCATCTTCCTTTTTCCTTTGTCTTTTCAAGATCCTGACTGTGGTGGTTCTTGGAGAGGGGTTTCTGATTGTGAGAGAGACAGAGATGGTGTCTGGAATGGAGGTGGCATCAGAAAGTCCTCACTGTTCACCTCTGATGACATTTCAAGGATTGCATCTGTGATGATCAGTTCCTCGGACATTTTAAACAATCCTCCGCAGCTTCCATTTCAGCTTCGAAGATTCAGCTTGTTCTTCCGAGGCTTTAACTTCAGCTTCAGAAGCAGAAGGAGATGCAGATTTTGTCCCAACTGTTTTAGTTGTTGGGCCATCAGTCCCCATTTCCCCTTTTAATTGAATCTTAGGTTCCATGTGGACCTTAGGTTGACCAACTTCTTCCACAGTGGTAGAAGGTGCAGTCAGCCTTTGAAGCTCTTTTGCTCCAAAGTAGATCATTGCAGCATCATGGCTTGGCTGCTCAAAGGAGGATCTCAATAAACTTAGTGAAGAGTCTGTAAAGATCACTGAGCATCCTTGGGTCAATCTGAAGAATGACTGAGATGGCTCAGTCACTGTGATGATGGGAAAAGAAGATGTTGAAGTTGAAGGTCGGCTCTGTGGTTCGTCATGTGTTTGTCTTTGAATATTCTCCCCCTTTTTGGTAGCATCATCTTGAGAGCTAGATGAGCTAGAGGAAGAAGTCAATGAGACCTAAATAGGTACATGCCTAACAGACCTCTCTGTTTGTTTCTCAGCTAATCGAGCCTTGAGATTGTCAATCTCAAGTTGCTGAGTGACAGACCTTGCTTCTAAAGTCCTAACCAAGGATTCAAGGTTTGAGACTTTAGATAGAAGGTCTTTAACAAGGAGTTGCATGCTTCCCTTATCTTCTTTTAAAGAATCACGGGGAGATGAGGTAACATACAAAGTATGTTCAGCCTCACCACCAGATGTGGTTTCTTGGCACCCTGGTTTCCCATGCTCAATGATGTCTCTTTCAGAGTTATCAAAGGGCTCGGTTGCCGTAGATTCAGTCTGAGAGATGTTACCACTGTCCACAAGGTCCATTGAGGCACCTTCTGTAGTGGCAGTTGAATCTACATAAGTCCCCTCCACATCAGTGGGACTCACCTCAGTTATTGGTTGCTGATAGGGGCTAGAGATAAGGGATTTCTCCGGGCTCTGTTGATCTTGAAAAGGGTATTGTAGATCAAATTCATTGCCATGGAGAGATGTTATCTCTTCATCCGTTTTGAATAGAAGGTTAGTGAAAGATAGGGAGGTTAAGCCTACTGACCCGGGACTTTGGTCATTGTCTACAGGCATTGAGCCTCTGGTGGGGCTGTCCTTTGTTGGCTGCTCAGAAGAGTGTAGATACTCATTCTAAGGGTTGTTGGTTTGGGTATCGGGCTCCTGGGTTTGAGACTGAGGAGACTCAAAACCCAAATTGAGGTCAAAAGAGAAGGATGGAGAGACCTCTGACTGAGTAGGAGCCCATGTTTCCACTCTAGTCTTTTCGGATTGAACAGGAGGGGCTTGTTCAATTAGAGTAGATTGAACAAGGGTTCGTTTGGGGCGTCTTTGATGAGTGATGGTGATGGGTGGAGAAGGTAGTGTTGGCATTGTGGAGGTGGTTGCTGGTGTGGGTTCATCACCTATGGGGTGAACAGGGATGTCACCAGGAGCTATGCGCTCAATCATACCTGGAAGCAGAGTGGTATACCTTCCAGTGAAGTTGGTGGATACCTTCTTCAATATTTTAAAAATGGTAGGCCGCATGTGGGGGACAGTCAGAGCAGCTGCACAGACAAGCATGCTCTGGTCCAACTCACAGTTGATTATGTGTTAAAGGAACCTAGGATACATGAAGAATGTCTCCCTTTGCAGATTTCCTATCAGATTTGAAAACAAAAATAGTGACTAATTGAAGCGCAGGCCTCTCACCAATCCATGAACTAAGCATCCTAGTTCATAAGTGATTTGATCCCATCCGCCAGATTTGTTGGACAAGCAATGAAGAACAACATGCAGAAGGAACTTCCAATTGTAGGAGAAGTTGAACTTGTAAACAGTCGACCTGCTGATGTCTCCACCATATCCCATTAGGATATAAGTTCTATCCAAATCTTCCTTAGGGAATTCAGTAGGAGCTCCTTCATCATGAAGCTCAAGGTGCTCCCTGATGAGTTGTTCAGTGACGATCAACTCCTTCCACAGATGCTGGACCGTAGTACACGAATCCCATTTAGGGTTTCGACTCGACCATTTCCCCAAAATTCGCCCATTTGGTTGGAGTAAACAGTGGGGTTAACGATAAGGGCAGTGTAGTAGGTTGATTGGGTGAGAAAGGAGATGATTTCAGAGAAGTCAGCATCTCTTGAAGAATCAAGAAGTGCAACTTGGTTGTGCTGAGGGTTAAGTGCCATTTGGGAAAGGTGAATGTAGATGATTTGGAGCTTGGGTAAAGTTGGAGAGGAGAAATTTCTAGGGCAGTAAAGTTGCAAGTAAGAAGATGAAATTGAACAGTCGAGATTATTTAAAGAGGGTGGTAAGGCGGTAATGGAGGTTAGGAAAGATGATGTGATGGTTTAGTGGATGAAATGACAGTGGCGGTAAGGTTAAAATTAGTTAAATAGTCCAACATCATTAACAAAATCTTTGCTTTTTACAGTGTGGGCCCAGAGATTTACGTTACACAGTAGAATCTCTCTTCCGAGTGGAAAACATTTCCGAAGGTAACTTGTCTTCCAAAGGCAATTTCTAATTCCGAAGCAAAACTTTGCTTCCGAAGGTTAGAGATGCTTCCGAATGGAGAATCTGTAAGTCTCGAAAGTAGGTCTGATATACAATCAATCGCTTCTTCCAAGGCCAAAAATTCTTCCAAGAAGAAAGTTATCCTTTGAGAAATCTTGCTTCGGAAGATATGAGAATGTCTTCCGAGGGTTATTTTCTTTTCGGAAGGAATTTACACTTAGAAAATTTTAGAGAGAACTTCTTGTAACATGGCTTAATTGTATTGACACAAGACTTACATATTAAAAAGGTTTTCAAAAAAGATTAAATTAATCAATGTTTATCATCCCAATAGCTGTTATGAGATACTTAAATCTTTGTTCATCAAAAGCTTTGGTGAACAGTTCAGTATGTTGTTCATTTGAATCAACTTTGATTAACTTAATTAGATTTTTCTCATGAATATCTCTAATGAAATGATACCTGATGTCAATATGCTTTGTCTTGGAGTGCTTCACCGGATTTTTAGTAATTGAGATAGCACTGTTGTTGTCAATATGGATAGGAGTACTCATAAAGTTAATCCATATTCTAACATCTGATTTTGAATTCATAGCAGTTGAGCACAGCAGCCAGCATCAACAATGTATTCAGCTTCAACAGTTGATGTAGAGACACAGGATTGTTTCTTGCATTGCCATGAGACGATCCTTCCACCAAGAAATTGACATCCTCATGATGTTGATTTCTTGTCAACATTGCAGCCTCCATAGTCACTATCAGAGTATCCTTAGAGATTGAAATCCTTGTTTTTGGGATACCAGAGACCTAGTTTAGGTGCTCCTTTGAGGTATCTGAGGATTCTCTTAACAGCAACTAGGTGAGACACGTTTGGAGCAACCTGATATCTTGCACAAATGCAAGTAGCAAACATGATATCAGGTCTACTAGCTATGAGATAATCAGAGAACCAATAATTGCCCTATACTGATGTTATCAGTATCCTTCCCCTCAAGATCAGGACAAATATTATGGTTTCTGGGTATGGGTGTCTTGGCAGGCTTGCAATCTTTCACTTCAAATCTTTCTAAGATGTCAGAGACATACTTAGATTGATTAATGAAAAACCCTTCCTTCATTTTCTTTACCTGAATTCCAAGAAAAAAGTCCATTTTTCCCATGGAACTCATCTCAAACTTTTTCTTCATAATGCTCTCAAAGTCCTTGCACATTTGGTCATTGAGGAACCAAATATGATGTCATCAACATAGACTTAACGAGCAAGATGTCCTTTCCAGAATTTCTGATGAAGAGAGTCTTATCAATGGTACCTCTAGCGTAGCCATTCTTCAGAAGAAACTGAGACAAAGTCTCATACCACAGCCTAGGTGCTTGGTGCAGCCCATACAGAGCTTTATCCAACTTGCACACATAGTTAGGGTGCTGTGGGTCTTCAAATCTGGAGGTTGGCATACATAGACTTCCCTATCTATATCCCCATATAGAAATACACACTTGACATCAAGTTGATATATAGTGAAGTCCTTGGATGCAACATAAGCAAGAAAGATCCTAACTGCCTCAAGTCTTGCAACTGGTGCAAAGACATCAGTATAATCGATTCCTTCCTCTTGAGTGTATCCTTGAACTACAAGTCTTGCTTTATTCTTGATGATCAAGCCTCTATCATCTCTCTTGTTTCTGAAAACCCATTTGGTGCCTATAGGTACTTGACCAGATGGTAGCGGACATAGGTTCCATACCTTCTGTCTCTTGAATTGAAGCAGATCCTCTTGCATCGATTCAAGCCAGCTACTATCTTTCAAGGCATCTTCTACCTTCTTGGGTTTCATCTGAGATAAAAAGCATGAGTACAAGCAGACATTACCTTGATGAGTCTGTCATCTTGTTCTCACACCCTCAGTGACATCCCCTATGATGTTTTCAGTTGGATGAGTGTTGTGAATCCTATGACGAGGAACCACTTCCAGTTGCAGAGATAAATCTAGGTTGGACATATTCTGCTCAGGAACTGGAACACTCGGTCCAGCTGTTGTTTCAAAGTCATTCAATGAGGACTAATTGAATGAATGAGAAACATCATCAATAGTTGGATGTGAAGTAGTATTAACAGTTGCTTGTTCCTTAAAAATACTACTTCTTTCTGCCTGGTGCTGTGGTGGATCATCTGATGAGTTTTGAGGCTCAGTAAGTGATTCACTTGTTGAAGTTTCACTGTTCCTTGATATGGTTAAACTATCAGATCTGTGAATAGTGGAAGCTTGATGTATTGCAACACTTGGAGAACTTGGACTAGGTTTGGGAAGCTCAAACAGTTGATCATTAGCAGTAGCATCAGCATCATTTTGAGCACCTGTTCCAACTGAAACATTCTCACAAGATGGTTTAGAATAGTTTGGAAACAATTCTAAATCAAAAATATGATCAGGGCCATTCCCCCTAACACAAGGAGTGTGCTCATTAACAACTATGTTGGATGATTCCTCAAATTGTTGATTCTTAATGTTGTATACTCTGTAAGCTTTGGAGCTAGAAGAGTATCCAACAAAGATAGCATCATCCGACTTTTCAGCAAATTTTGCTAAATTGTCCTTTGTGTTAAGTATGGTACACCTACTGCCAAAGGACCTTAGAAAGCCAATGAACGGTGGCCTTTTGTTCCATAGCTCATAAGGGGTCTTTCCATGTGGCTTAACTACAAGAACTTTGTTCTGCACATAGCATGCAGTGCTGACTGCCTCTGCCCAGAATTTTAGAGGTAGCTTTGAATCAGCTAACATAGTTCGAGCAGCCTCAATAAGTGTCATATTCCTCCTCTCAGCAACACCGTTTTGTTGAGGAGTTCAGGGAGCACTGTATTGTCTGGCAATCCCTTTTGAGTTACAGAATGAGTCAAGAACAAAGTTCTTAAACTCAGTACCTTGATCACTTCTAATGATTTTAACCTTGTGATCAATTTGATTTTCTATTTTAAGAATAAAAAATTTTAATGTTTCAGCAGTTTCATCTTTAGTTCTTAAAAAGAATACCCACGTGAATCTTGTAAAATCATCAACTATCACAAGACAGTATTATTTCCTTCCAATGCTCATTATACTTGTGGGATCAAATAGATCCATGTGCAATAAGTGTAATAGAGTAGTGATAGAGTTAACACATTTGGATTTATGAGATGTCCTGTGTTGTTTCCCTTTTAGGCATGCAACACAGTTATCTTTGCAGAAAAACTCATTTTCAGGCAAACCATGTACCAAGTTATTTTTAGCCAATTTGTTCATTGTCTTACAATTTACATGACACATACGTTTATGCCACAGTGTTGACTCATCACTATAAGCTTTGGAAAGAAAGCATGATACTTCACCCATTGGGGAAGCATTGTTCATATCAAGCTTGTACATATCCCCTTTCCTGGGAGATCTAAGAAGCACCAATTTCGGAGAAATTGTCATCCCTGGTTTGAGGATAATGCACTCATGTTCTGTGAATAGCATTTGGTGCTTTTGATCACAGAATTGAGAAACACTTAACAGATTGTGTTCAAGCTATTTGACAAAGTGGACTTTGTCAACTTTTAATTTACCGTTGGATATACTCCCTCTGCCAGAATATATCATCCGGCCTCACCTCCAATTGGACAGGACCTCCATCATAGTTTTGAAACTGTTGAAGGAGAGATCTGTTCCCTGTCATGTGCCTAGAGCATCCACTATCTACAATCCAGACATTGTTGTTCTTGTCAAATGGATGTCCTTGCACATAAGATGAGATTGTTAGTTTTGTTTGGAAGCCCAAACCTTGCTGGTCTTGGGTTCTTCTAAGATAATGACATGATTGAACCAAATGTTATGCATGGGGGTTTAATAGAGGTCTTTGAAGAAGAGGTTTGGGCTGCAGCATCTTCCTGATCTTCCAGTCCACCCTTTGGCTGACCTTAGAGGATGAGCTTGTTAAAGCTTTTGCAGCATTGCCTTCTTCCGAAGCTTCTTTCTTTTCGGAAGAAGCCTTCACCACCTTTTCTTCCGAAGCAGTCTTCTTCTTGGATGGTTTCAGGGGAACTTTCTTGTTCTTCCGAACCTTAGTAGCTTTTGCTTCGGAAGCCATTTTCCTTTCGGAAGAAGGAGTTTCTTCCGAAAGCAACCTGGCTTCCGAGACTAGCCTTCCTTTTTTCATCACTTCAACCATTTGAAAAGGTCCAAATATGAAACCTTCCTTGACTCCTTCTTTCCTAACATTATTTGCATAATGTGTGCTTGCAGGATTGTAGTACACACATGATGCATGCAATGTTAGTCTTTTGGGAAAGTGAGGGTTGCTGTTTCTTGGGCTTCTTTTCTTCATCAGTAACTTTTCCCTTCGACTTCTGATCCTTTGGGAGGACAGGAATGCTGGTATTACATTCCTTTCCTGAATCAGAAGTACCTAACACTTGGAATCCAGCTGAGATAAAGACACCCTTCTGCTTGGGGTCAATTTTCAGTTTGGACTCAGCCATCTTCTTAGTAGTTCTTCTAGCAGCTTTAGCTCTGCTTCTTCTGGATTTAGTGGTTAGGATTTGATCTTCACAGGAGGAGATGGGTGCATCTACCTGTTCCTTCCCTGTGGTGGCCTCTATTGATGCTTCGTCCTTCAACTCTGGAAGGGTAGGGTCAGCATTTGGAACCTCTTGCTTCTCGGTACCACATCTAGGTTGTCTAATAGACTCATAGGAATGTGGTGGAGCAATTTCATTGGTTCCCAACCCTCCTTTGTTCTGATAACAGAGTTTGGAATGGGATGATGATGCAAGAATAGCTTGGAAGTTCTGCTCAGAAATAGCATGCTTCCTGGCCTGAGCCTCAACAATGACAAGCTAGGCTTGAGCCTCAGATAATTTGGATATCAGATCCTTGATTTGAGTCTTGTAGTTGGTGTGTTCATGTTTTAAAAGAGATACAGTTTTCTCTAACTCACCAGTTTTCTTTTGATAGTCAGATTCAGCTCTTTTAAAATTAGATTTTAAAATATTTAAAGACTCAATATTAGATCTGATTTCCATATTGTAATCTTGATAAAGTTTAACTTTAGCTGTATAGGCTGGAGTGTAGAGATGTTCATATACCTGGGCATCATCTGTTCTGGCCATGAGAGCTTGAGCAGGAGTCACATCCTGTACCATGAAGCTGCAGTCAACTTCTTGAGCCATTGCAGGTGTTTCAGTTGACCTCTCAGTTGGCTTTGAGGTTGAGGGATGTGTGGAGGCCTGTGGGGTTCCCGGATTGGTTTTGGGAGCCTTGCATTCCCTTGCAAAATGACCCAGTTGGTTACAGTTGTAACACTTTGCCTTGGTCTTGTCAAACCCGAACTTACTGGTAGTTGGGTTTTGAGGGAAATGCCTTCCAGTTCTCTTAAAGAACTTCTTCGCTCTGTAAGTTAAGAGAGCCATCTGCTGGAAAATGTCCATGTATTCTACATCATCTGGACTAAAACACTCAACATCATCAAAACAGTATTGAAAATATCCAGAGTGTCCACTTCCCGAAACAAAGGCACAACTTTCCTGGAAGGAGTTGTGTTGAGCCTGTTGAGACCTTGGAGTCTCAGGAAAAGTGATGTTAGGTCCAGAAGAGCAGGATGACTGCTAATAAGTCAGAAATGCTGAGGTTGAGGGGTTAATGAGCCTTCAGCAACCATTAAAGCGTTGCTAGCAGGAAGACTCATGGGTCTGCTTGTATGGTGGCCCTTCTTACTCTCCATCTCTAGGCGATATCCATCAAGGATGTCGTAGAGTTCAGTCATGGAAGGGTGTTCAAGTTTTCTGTTCTCTTGATAAATACACAGTAGAATGTCCACTCATTGGGAAGAGCACTCATGAACTTTCTTGTGAGATCTTTGAGTTCAGGAGTGATCTTCACAGATTGAAGGGAAGAGATAAGATCCATGTACCTGAAGTACTGCTGGTTGAGGGTCTCTCCAGCAATATGAGTGAAGTTCTCGATCTGCTGCTTTAGTGAGTCCTTCTTTGAGTCGTTGGAGCTTGAGTACATCTGAGCAAGTGCATCAAACAATTCTTTGGCAGTCTTGCAATGCTCAAACCCCACCATAATAGAGTTCGGTATTGCAGTCATGAGAATAGTCATAGTATTGCTATTGATGTCCATCTTCTTTCTGTCTTCATCAGAGTAGTCCTCGACAGCCTTCTTTATCATGGCACCGTTTCCACCAGGTGATGCCACCTTTGGCTTATACGCTCCATTGACAATGGAGTTCCATAGTTTGCTGTCTTGGTATCTAATGAAGCCTTCTATTCTTCTACTCCAAGACCTGAATTTTTCAGGGGTAATGATGGGAGCTTTTGTCATTGTTCCCATCTCTACCTCGGATTTGTTAAGGGCTATTGAGTGAGTGAGTGGTAGGGAGGAGTAAAAACAGGTTGATTTGGATGGTGAGATCACGCAATCAAGAGCCTGAGATGCTCTGATACCAATTGCAGGATTGGTGTTTGTCACTAAAACACAATGTTTTTCTCTCAAACTCACCTAGAACAACACTCAGGTATATGAAGAATCAATAAGAGTTTATCAAAATATAGAAAGTAATAAAGAACACAGTAAGATAATTCTTTAAGATACTTTTATATATTGATTCTCAACTCAAAATACAAGACTCTTAGAAGCAGATGATGATGTTACAATGAGTTACAAGGAGAACCTATATATAATACTATCTACAGCCAGATATACTTTGATACCAGCTGGGATCCTATAGCTAAAGTCTATACTACAAGACTAAAGATTAAGGTATTTCGGATAAAGTCTTATCTGAGATTTGGTAGTCAGGACATGTCCCTGACTTACCTTTTGTCACCAACTAAAGTTGGTAACATGTACTATCATGAAAATATGATCAGTGGAATAAAGTATGGTCAACAACATGGCTCTTTAGGAAGAAGCCATGCTGTATCAGAAGTCTGCAACAGAGTGTCAGAGACCATACTTGTGTTCACTGGTTCATAGCAGTGTCTTCCGAAGGTTAAATGGCTTCGGAAGAGTAAGTACTTTCAAAGCCACTTATACTTCGGAAGAGGCTGCTTCTTCAAGGCTTGGAGACTTCTTATCATCATACTTTGGAAGTGGTCTTTACTTTATTCTTCTAAGTCTTGAACTTCGGAAGTATGCACTTGTCTTCGGAAGTAGAGTTCTGTCTTCGGAAGTTGGTCTTTTCTTTGTCTTCGGAAGAACTCTTCAACCTTCGAAAGTTCCATGTTAAGCTTCGGAAGCCTTTGCATGCAGCACCAAAATAACTTAAGTGACATAGTTTTGGTTGCATTAGCCTTCTTCTTGATCCAACATGGAGTATGTTGTTAGTTTCGCGGTTGGGGAAGATGAAATAAGTAAGCCCTGTGAGATTATGCCCTGCAAGTAGCGGAGAATGCGTTTCAGAAATTGAAAGTGTAGTTCCCGTGTACCTAAATCATAAGTCACGTGGGAGGAAGCACTTGTATAAAAGTTCCATTGTCCGCCTCTCGATCGAGTCAATAGACAAAACGTGAACTGCGTTAGCAAGTTTGGTTGAAGCAGATCCACAACGGCATAATGGGCCTGAGCAGGCTATTTGAATGCTGGCTGGAGTTCCTGTTAGGCCAGGATGGTGGTTGAGCGCAACCGAGAGTCGGGTATGGGAAGGGGGCAGGGTCTAGAATGGTGGGGCCTAGTAAGGTGGATAGTAAGATTGTTGAGCCTGTTGTTGGTTTTGGTTGTTATTGGGTGTGCCTCTATGTCTCTATTGTTGTTGGTGTTGTTTGGTTGGTTCCTAGTGAGCCGATTATTGTTTCTGTTGTTAGTGAACCATCGGTTGTTGGAATGGTTTGACTGATTTGAGGGAGCATGTTGTAGGGTCAAAGCAACCACAACAATTGGTGTTGGGGCGGTGGTGTCACAAGCAGCCATTCGAATTGCATCGCAGAGGATTTAATCAATAACATCTTCCCAAGATGGAAGCGATTGATTCAAGAGACTTTTAATCGTCTCACATTCTCGGGGCACACCACAGACAAGATGAAGAACCCGAAGTTGGACATCCAAGAGAAACAAGTTGGTCGGTGAGATCACATACCTTCTGGCAATAGGTTTTGAGATTGGGCATTAAGAAAGGGTTAGATTTGTAAGTTCATGTTGAAGTACTTGAATTTGTGGCCTTTTGTTGTCGAAAAATAGGTGCTTAACTCGTGACCAGGCCGCATGAGTCGTGGACTCACTAGTCGGAACCCATACCAATAGATCGTCGAAGAGTGTCCCGTAAATTCGTTGAAGGACCACGACGTCCATCTTTTCTATGTTGACAAGTCGGGAGAGGTTGTGGGAGGTGCCGGTGTCTCGTCGATGTGGTTGAGTACTTCGTAACCCTTGACATGAAGCATGAATAGTTTGACCCATGATGAGTAGAAGACTTTGACGCAATCTAAGACCTGAATTTTATGTTGGATGTTAAACACGGTGTGTACGAGGTGAAGTAGTTGCATCGTTTTGGAGTCAGGGTAATTGGTGTCGGTAGGTTTGTCATTGTTGTCAGTTGATTTGTTTGCCATGCGTGAGGTGTAAAAGAGAAAAGGGTTGTGAAGGGAAGAGAAGGTTTGTGGTAGTGAAAGGAAGAAAAAGGTTGTGGTTGTGTTTTGATCGAGATTAAGGAGAAAAGAATGATATCATGAAAGTGTTTGATATTCATAATGGGAAACAATCCCTATAAATAATACATGATGAGAGTAATTACAAGATATAAAATGAAGATTGACTAATTCAATTCTTCTAAATATAAAATATGCACAATTAATACACGATAAACACCACTAATATTATCTGCAATATTTATTGCCTAACAGATAATTCCTCCTAATATATAACTTTAGGGAGAATTACATATTCCCTCCTACAAACTTCATTAATTACATATATATTCAATTTAAAATTTTAATTAAATATATCCTTTTGTAAAATTTAGTTAATTACATATATACCCAAATTAAAATTTAATTACATATATACCCTTCTAAAACTTAGTTAATTACATATATACCTAACTAAAAGTTTAATTACTTTATTAAACATAAATATTACATATTTATCTATTTGTTTATTTTTAGTTAAAATAACTTATATAATTAGTATTTACTCTTATTTTTATTAAACTATAAGATTATGTTTTTCATTTTTACTAGCTTTTCAAGTTTTAATTATTTTATTAATATTTCTATAATCATGTCTTTTATGTTTTAATGCTATTTTTTTGTTGATGTACGAGACACTTCAAGTCATATTATTCAACATGATTCGAACACATAATATTATGTTATATATTGTGACTGGGAGTATGTCGTACATGTACGAGAAAAAACTAGTATAAAAAAGTAAAAAAATTAAAAGAAGATAAAAACTTTAGTATAGAAATATTAATAAATAATCAAACTCAAAAAACAAGTAAAGAAGAAAAAATATAATTTTACAGTTTAATAAAAATAAAAGTAAAATACTAATTACATAAGTTAATTTTAAGAAAAATAATAAAATGGGTAAATATGTAATATTTATGTTTAATCAAGCGGATATATGTAACTAAACTTTTAGTTTGAGTATATATGTAATTAACCAAGTTTTAAAAGGATATATTGGTAATTATAAATTTAAGTTGGGTATACATGTACTTGTCAAATGAGATCCTTTGATCCTATTAATTCTATATTACATTGAGTGTCGATGTTTTACGACACAATGATAATTTGTTACTTTTATAAATATGTAACATATTTCTATAATATTTTCTAGGTAAATAGAATTACAAATAATTAATTACCAGCATAAGTATTGCTAAAGTACATATTAAATAAAACATTACTCATCCTATGTAGAGGTTAATATTCTGGGTTACAAGTAACGATTAACTATATATATATATGTATATATGTAACAAAAATGTATAGAAAAAATGGTGCCTTGATTAGAGTGAAAAAATATTGACGTGATAGTTGAATGATAACGTGAATCGAGTTTCTAAGAGGATCTCTAGTAAAACGTTTTTAGTCGTTAAAACGACATATCATTCGGTTTTTAGATCAAGAATCATTGATAGAGTTTGTCTTTAAGGTAGAAATTTATAAAGATAAACATAAAAAAAATCTGATATTTTTAGAGCTGTGCTAGAGTTGAGTTTTAATATATTTATATTAATAATATATTTAGTTTTTAATATTAATTTAAGGGTTAGGAGTTTCAAATCAACCTCATGCACCTGAATAGTGCTCAAATGCTTGAACAATACGCCGAAACAATGCTCATGCGCCTGGACAATGCTTGTGTGTCTAAACAGTACGCCTGAACAGTACTCATATGCCTTAACAGTAAATTTAATTTTTAATTTTTTACAATAAATTATTATTTATTAAGTTTTAAAGTTTAAATTTCAAATTTTAAAAGTTTAAAAGTTTCCTCTAAAAGTATTTAACTTTTATATTTCAAAATTTTAAAGATTTAATATTTTCATCCAACAAAAGAGATATAAATATTTTATTTATATTTTATATTAATATATAAGATTGATATTAGAAAATAGATGTAAAAGCTGATAATGATGTGACAATGTTTTTAGTTGTTTTTAAGTTTTCCCAATGGAGAAAGTTTTTAGGTTTTTAAAAATTTAGTAGTTTTCTAATATGACTGCTGACTAGACATGTTTTTAATATTATTTGATTTCACTATTGGTGATAGCCTAAGTATATTTCTGTTGATTTAAACAAATTTTCATTAAATAGAAAATTCGAATTAATCGGGAATAAATTGTTTCAATAATCATGATAATTTAATAACGGCTTTTAAAACTACCCTAATACCCGAATGAGTATTTTTATATGAGAATTCAACTTTCAATACTAATTTTGAAGCTTTAGATATACTCACCTAAAAATATTATTAAGGATAAAACCTCCCACTGTAAAAAAAACCAGATTAAATTAGTTTTAAACCTGAGACCTAAATGATCTAAGCTCTAACAATTACTCCCAATACCGTTAGACTAGACGACCAATGGTTAATACGAACTTAATTAGATCAACTCCTATGGATATTCTATGAGCCGCATAGATAGGGATGTCAACGATTCGAGTTAAGCTACTCATCAACTACTCGAGATTGAATTGATAAAAAGCTTCAAACGAGGCGAGCCTTATCGAGCTTGAGCCCCACCCAAATAAAGTTGATTTAATTATCGAGCCCGATCTCAAGTTTCACATAATGAGCTCAAGCCGATTCGCAAAACTAAATGAGCTTTTACTTATGCAATTTTTGTTCAAGCTATTAAATATATTAATATAAATAGTATTTATTATATATTAAATTATGCTAAAAGCAATTAAATTACATGTATACTATTATATATTTTTACATTACATATAATTATAATATATATTAGCAAATATAAAACTAGTAAAAATAATAATACTTAATTAATAAAGAGCTGCACTTGAGTCAAGCATGTGCTTTAGAAATAAACCTAGAAAACCAGACGAGCTCGATCGAGTTCGAGTTTTTTTAAGTCAAAACTAGCGGACCTTGAGCCTATATGGGGTTAGCTCGACTAGCTTGCACCCTAAGTGTGACATCTGTCACCTTAAGGTCCGTCAATTAACATAATTAACCATCAAATTATTCTTAATTATTCTTCCTCTTCTTCATGAACTCCTGTTATAGAATCATGTTTGCTTTATTACCCTTGTGTTTGTACTTCCTTCGTGAACGTGTGCTGAGCCTAAACCTTTTATAAATTTCATCACCATTATCACCAAATATATCATTTTTATTTATACCATTGATATTAATAAAATCATTTCAAGTTATCAATTACCATTAAACACACTTTTAACATTAATATAACAAACACACTTAAAGTCGTTTTCAACCGAAACAACCTTTGGGAACTCCGGGGCTAAGTGCAGCGACTAAAATTGACATTTTGCAAACTTGGGATGGGTATAAAAACCCCCTTTCCCAGCCATTTTCTTCATCTTCTTCACTTCTCCTTCATTTTCTTCTTCACCACCTATCTTCTTCACTTTTGCACCAAAAACGCTCCATTTGGTCTCATTTTCGTCGTCTAGACTTCATCTACAACCTAGTCTACTTCATCCTTGCAGGTAGACGGCCTTGGTTGTCCATTTCTTGCTCGTTTTACTGCTGTCCATTTCTAGGGTTTCGGGTGTTCGGGTCAACCCGAACATGAGAGGTCGTGTGGGTGTGTGTGATGACTTTCTGCGTGTGCTTCTTGTTCGTGTGTGTTTGTTGTGTGATTCTGGAAGTCCTTGTTGTGTAGAACCCGTGCTCGGGGCAGCCAAAGGCTGCTCTACACTTCAGCAGTCGCAAACCTGCAGTTCAAGCGACTGGGTCTGTCATGCGACTGAGCCGTGCGACTGGGTGAGTCGTGCGACTGAGTCATGCGACTGTGTCATTCGGGCGACTGAGTCGTGCGACTAGGGATGTCATACGACTGAGTTGTGCGATCGAATGAATGTGTGCGATTGAGTCAATGTGGATAAATGTTGTGTGCAATTGAGTCAATGCGGATGAATGTGGTGTGCGATTAAGTCCTGCGACCGAATGAATGTATGCGACTGTGCGTGTATCGCACGACTGAAGGGCAATCGTACGAATGAAGGTTCAGTCGTACGAATGAAGCTGATTCGTACGAATGAAGGTTGAGTCGTGCGAATGGAGGTTGAGTTATGCAATTGGGTGTTGTGTGGTGCAACTGAATGCCAGTTGTACGAATGAAGGTTCAATCGTGCGAATGAAGCTGATTTGTACGATTGAAGGTTGATTCGTACGAATGGAGTATTGAGTCGAGCATCTGGTCCTGTTGTGTGACTGATGGTGCTGTGTGTGTGAATTTCCTTCTTGAATGTCTTGTGATGATAAGGTAACATCAGTAAAAATGTCATTGCTTGACCACAAAGATTAAAGTCAATGCTATCAACACGCACATAATATTTCAATCTAAATCAACCTAACATTTTACAATTTTCAACACCCCTTTTGGACTACAAATTCAACAAGTACTTTCTTTTATAACAATAGGATTTTTATGCAAGTATCGTTGGCAATGACGACTACTCCTAGTACTTGGATCTACATAAGATCTAATACGTGTGTCTGCTTGTGTGTGTTACCCGCGACCGACCTGATACAACCTGAACCGACCAAACATTACTATTTTCTTTATACACGTCATTAATGCTAAACAATAACTGTCAATAGGTGTTTGACTGTTCATTGCATACAATTGTTGGGAACTTTGATTATTCATACTTACCACTTAACAAGTGAGTTTCGTGACCCCTTTTTATGCTTATACAACTTTTCAATCATTTACAAACTTGGGGGAAAAGTATGCTCACCCACTTTTCATGTTGTACAACATACATACAATTTACATACTTGGAATCAACGTGCTACTATTTTTAAGTACTTATCTATTACATGCTTGAGTCTGCTTTGTGGTCTTCTTTCTTACACCATTTAATTTTAGTGTGGGAACCGACGGATAGGTATTGGTAGTACTACTTGGGTTGACACCCCCACCCTCGTGTTGGTATACTAGTTAGTACCAACAGTCGCCAGGAACAGGTCTTGGGTGAATATATTCCGACAAAATTCTTTGTGTACGTTGTTAGGTTTGGTTGTAAAGCTCATGTCATGGATTTTGCTTACTTATAATTGTATGCACGGTATTCAGCAACAACTTATTACAACATCAATTACTTATTTACTTTTAAACCTGCGAGCTCACTAACAATTTTGTTGACCATTTTGAGCATATCTTTTCAGGTGAGCATGCTAACTGAGGATCTAGGTGTGCTGCCTTAGTGGAGACCCTAGGATGCATTTTATGGCTAAACTTGGTCTTTTGAAAACAATTGTTGTACCTATTTCAGACAACATTACTCTTTTGTAACTTGTTCCCGGGTTGTGGGAATTGCATACAATGTTATCATCTATGTTTCATGTTTATGCTTATGGCTATGTTGTCGTGAATACTGACTAAACACGACACAAGTCCCCTTGTTGTCGGGTGTTGCCATGACACGCTTGTTATCATTTATTATATTGCATCTCTATCGCTTACCATGTGTTATGACGATTCCCGTCTCATTACATCCCCGTGTTTCCGCTCTTAGCGGGGGTGTGACACTAAGTGTAGAGAACACAATTCTTGTGTTTGATGTGAAAAAGAAAATGAAGGGTGCTTCCTTGCATGTAATCCGTGAGTGATTGTGAGACGGGAAAGAGAGATGAAAAAATAAAGAAGATGGTAGAGAGTGAGGGCGCCCGTCAGTATCCGTCCAACTAAAAGGACCAGCTGCTAGTATGAAGGGCCTTGTTCACAATACCATCGGTAATCCTTAGATTTTTAATAACCACCCACCACCGTCAACAACCACATAAATAATGCATAACTCTTGTAAATAAAATGAAAAATCAAAATCAATAGTTCAAGCTAAAGGTTGTTTGGTTGGAAGGAATGAAATGAAATTGAGAGACTAGTATAATTTTCAAGTAAAATTATGTTTGAGTAAGTAATGAAATGTAAAACCAATGGAATGTTTTACCTGAATTCCCTTGATTGTGGGATTTCAAATTCCCTCTCTAAGTGGAAGGATTTTGAAATTCCACAACCAAGAGAATTTGAGGTAAAACATTCCTTTAGTTTTACATTTCATTATCCACTCAAACATAAATTTTACTTGAAAATTATATTAGTTTTTTAATTTCATTTTATTTCTTTCAACAAACACCCCCTAAGTTTTAATCTATATTATTAGAGTTAATCTTGGTTTTTGTCCTTGAGTTTTGCAAATTGTCTGCACTTGAGTACCAATGTTTATTTTGTCTTCATTATTGGCTTGAGTTTTGCAAATCGTTTATATTTTTGTCCTTTTGACTAATGGTGTTAATATTTTCTGTTAGATTTTTAATAAAGACCAAAATACCCATACGAGCTATAAAAATATCACAATCTTACTTTTCAATTCCTTCTCCACAACACCACATACCACCGCCATCGCACACCACCGCCACCGCACACCACCGCCACCGCACACCACCGCCAACGCACACCACCGCCACCGCCACTACACACCAACTCCACCGCACACCACCGCACCACACACCACCGCCACACCACACCACCGCGACCACACACCACCACGAATCTCCTAACATCCCTCAAGAAATCAAACAACTTGACATCCTTCCACCGCTCATAATTGTTCAACACAACAATTGAATCGTTAAATTCATCAGTTTGATTGAGAAGAATCTCGATAATTATATATGATATTCCTTAAATGTTTCATTCAAGTATTTGGGGGTCGAGTTCAGGCATTCAAGGGACTTACTAGAGGGGTCGCCGATGCAGCCGGTGGCGCCGTCGACGACGGAGTGGCCACAAATGAGGAACCACAAAAGGATAATGATGCTAATGAGTTTGCTTAGGTGGAGGCTCTCGACGGTGGGGTCGAAGCCGCTGTACACTCGAACAAATGAATCAGAGCAGATTGTTCGGAAGTTTTCGCCGGTGAGGGAGTCCAGAAGCCTCTTTTTTCGAGGGTTTAGATGTTAGGGTGGTGATATTGTGACTGTTGTGAGATTGATTGGGGTGAGATGGAGCAGAGGTTGCGAGTAAATGGGTGACACCGAAGACAGTAGTGGTGAAGGGCTCCGGCGACAGTGGTGGATGGGGTAATGAGGATTAAAACAAAGGGGAGAATGAGGTTCTGTAATTGATGTGTGGTGGTGGTGGTGTGTGGTGGCGGTGGTGTGTGGTGTTGTGGAGAAAAAAGAAGAGAGTGTGAGAGAAAGTGTAAAATGAGGTGGTGATATTCTTTTATAGTCAGGGGTATTTTGGTTTTTTTTAACACTCACTTAACATAAAATCTTAACACCGTTAGTGAAAAGGATGAAAATAGAAACGGTTTGTAAAACTCAGACCAATAATAAAAACAAAATAAATGTTGGTACTCAAGTGAAGACAATTTGTAAAACCCAGGGATGAAAACCGAGATTAACTCATATTATTAAAAATCACTTTTATCTTTGGTTTTCACCAACAATATGCAAACACAAATCGATTCCTTACGCATGCATATCAAGATCTTCTATTTAATAGTTATTTGGTAGGTGTTAGATTTACGTTTTAATAATATTTCTTAACAAAGTTAATGAACCTTTCATATTATAAAAAAATGAATATTAGACATTAATTTAACATGATTGTGTGTCAATGAATGAATGAATGCTACAAGATGGTATGTGACTATTGGTTTTGTGTTTTTAAGTGTCAATTGGGATATAAATACTTTGATTCATCCTAAAGCAAAATATTCCTTTGTACTTGTTGATTTGTCCATGGGTAATATTGTAAATCGGAATGTTTGTAGCCCCATGGGCATTTCTGTAAACTCATGATTGTAGTTAGATTTACATTTCCAAAGGCCCCACATGTGGATAAAGTTCGTGATTGGTCGTAAAACACTAAAACAGCTTTAGTGAGACTGTTTTTTTCTTGTATTTTCGTTTCGTTTGCTTGCTTATTGTCCTAAAGAGGCACCAACGGGTTGGAGTTGACGGATGAGCGTGTAATATGGGAACACCGTTGCGACTCTTGTGGTTCACGGTGAAGGTTGTTATTTTGGGTTCGTGAACCTGTTATGGAAGCCGAGATGTGAAAGTTGCCAACAATTATGTAACCATTTCACATTATTTAAAAAAGATTTTTTTAACTCTAAATTTTAATCCAACCCTCTCATTTTTATAAAACAAATCACTATTAAAAATATTTCTACCAAATACAATAAATTTTATTCCAACGTCATCTAGCTCCGGCTCACTTGATTCTAGAGGTCTTGGTTTCCTTACCAAAGTGGTTGCCACATCTGAAGTTGTAGATACAACACAATTAAAAAAACACCTTTAGTGACTGTTTTTTTCTTGTATTTTCTCTTTAGAAGTGAAGACTTTTTATCTATCAAAAGGAAAAGCTTCTTTTGCAATGGAAGAGGGCACAGGGGTGACATATGATTAAGTAATAATAAAAAATGTGTTTGATTTAAAGTATGGTTATATTAAAAGTAATGTTTAATATACAGAGTTTGAGAAATATTATGTGTTCTTTTGTGGTTTTTTTATAAGAAGACATTTTAGATTATTGTGTCAAATAAGTTATGTTCTTATATTATATATTTTTCATGATTTATATTATATATTTTTCATGATTGTGTTTTACATTTTAAAGTATTTTGTATTTTTTATTTATGTATTATATAAATTATTATAATTTCACCATAGTATTTCAAATATTATTAGGACGTGTATAATAATGTTATTTTATCAATTTATTTTTTAGAAATCAAAGAAAAAATAACACAATAACACATTTATCATTATGTTTTACATTTAATAACCACTTTAAACACCAGAACTCACCGCTGTGGTTTCTTAAGAAAATACATCTGTCTTTTATTTAGAATTGAAATACAATGGTGTTGGGGTAATTAACACTTGTTATTCTTTTAAACTTCCACACTTTATTTTCCCTCCAAAAGGATATTATTATAATTTAAACACTCAAACTAATTTTCTCTCTTTATAGAAATTATTTTGATTAATTGATACATTTCTATCTTTCATCTATATTTTTTAAAATCAAACTATGTTTTAAAAGAAATTTTACTAAGAAAAATAAAAATCATA
Source organism: Flaveria trinervia (assembly GCA_025506515.1). Taxonomy (NCBI): domain Eukaryota; kingdom Viridiplantae; phylum Streptophyta; class Magnoliopsida; order Asterales; family Asteraceae; genus Flaveria; species Flaveria trinervia. The sequence continues at coordinate 75,781,322 of CM046447.1, forward strand.
TCTTTTCTAAAACATTAAACCTTTTGAAATTTTGTTTTAAATCAATCATTTTTTAAATAATTATAAAAAATATTAAATCCTCTTAAAAAATTTTTATTAAAACAACCAGAATAACTAGAAACTTAAATTTTTAATAAACACGATTTTATAAACAATATTTTTATAAGAAAATCTTAAAACAAATATTTAAAGATGAAACAATTTAGATAAAAGAGTTCAAAAAAATATTATAATTATTTTATCTCTTGAACAATTACGCATATATAATTTTATTCATATCTTATATTAAATATTGTACTGTAAGTTTTCGTATTTATCGTTTAATAAATGAATTTCTAGACTATATATATGTATGTATGTATATATATATATATATATATAGCCTATCAAATATTTATTCACTTAAAATAACTATTCATATGTAGTTATAATCATATTTTATCTTCAAATATGATTTTATAATTCATAAATTTTTATTACTATTATGTATTATTTTATTTATTCAACCTGTGTAATACACGGGATATTAAACTAGTAGATAATATAATAATAGATAAAAATTTATTGGTTTTATAAAGCGGATTATAGTTGCAAAATTCATCGGTTCGTTTAAATTAAATAATTTATTTTTTACACTATAGATAGTGGAAACCAAATTCATATACACAACTGCAACCAAAATTCATATACACAACTGCAACCAAAATTCATATATACCCGGTCAGCAGCAACCAAGATTTTTATATATAAATCAGCATCAACCAAAATTTATTTATGTATCCAACAACCTCTTAATTGCTCAAAAATAGAATACAAAGTTTTCGCTACATGTAAAAATTAATTTAATAAATATTTTACAACTTTTCAATTTCACTTGAGGAATAAGATTATTGTCGTTCGTAAAACAAATAAAGATGATCGTATCTTATAAAATTTTGCTAATATAACTATTGTGACTAGTTAGATCCCATCACTAGCTAATGTCCCATTTCTCTCAATATTCGTTACAATTATATATCAAACATAATATTTTTAAAGTTATTCTTAGTCAAAGATCTTGCACGTTAAACAAATGTGAACAAATCCATGACATGGGCTGTAGTGTTCAAAAACTTTCGACTAATTATTTGTCAGTCAAATCATGAAGTTTATGATGACATATCGGACTTGAGAGAGGAACAAGAAAAGTATGTGCCATCTCTTTCAACCCTAAATCTTTAACTTCTTTTTCACTTCAAGATGTGTGTTCCAACTCTACCCTAATAGTATAGATAACTGTTTATTACTAGCATTAGATATAAAAACAAGTTTTAAACAAACATAAATAAGAGCTTGTCACCCAAACATTTAGTGGCGAGATAAGACCTTAACTTTTAACGCTAAAATGAATATGCATGTATGTCTTAGAGTTTCTTTCATACATGCATGATTTAATTGGTTTCTATGTATATTGCACCAACATGCGCAACGTATCTACGAGCTGGCTATGTTGATCATAGATCATAGTTAATCGATTAGTCAACGAAATGGTACAGGTGACCAAAAGCATATGGGTTTAACATATACTTTGTTTACTAATTAATTGGTTTTTCAATTGATATCCAGACTATACTTTTGTAACATATACTTTGTTTTTAGGTTTTCATTGGGGCTACTTTGTTTACTACAAGGTTTTCAACATGCAATTTTAACTTTAATTGTGTAATATATACTTTGTTTTTAGTTTTAGAGTTAACTATCGTTTCCCTCCATATTATTTTGTCATATTTTTCATTATCATTCAAAAATATATTTATTAAGTTAAATTGGTAAACATGTAAATTGATAAAATTATCTTTTAAACTACAAAAAAAATCCGTTAATTACATAACCATAATCGAGTGAAACTAATCATGATATATAAGAGATAGCGACCAGAGGCGATAACCTCTATTATATAACTCCTACGCAATGGGTTTTCGACCGCCACAAAAATAAGGTCCATCCCCCCCACCATGAATGAAGCCGATAATCTCGTGACTCAGTCATGATAAATGGTTTGAAAATGAAATGTTCGATTAGGTTTCTTGAATGGAATTTTAACATTAATACATTAACATAAATTAGGATTTTGTCTCTATATGTAAAATTACATAATTACCCCTTTAATTATAAATGGTTTAAGATTTTAAATTAATATAGTTAACTTTTTTGGATGAAAAAATTTAAAACCTTAGGGTGCAGATGCAAATTTTTTTGATGAACATGACAAATATGATCAAAGCACAGAGAAAAAAAAACGACAATTCATTTTAGTTTTTATAACTTCTCTTTGTTTTTATTTAGGGGGTGTTTGTTTTTTTTGAGAAACACTTCCAGACTTCTTTTGTCTGGGCCGCGCAGACGTTAAGGTATGCAGATTATTTGTTTTTAGAAGACTTTTTTATTAAAATAATCTTCTAAAGTCTTTCTGGAGATTTGCGTGAAGAAGACATTATTTAATCACTTCTAACCTCTTCTACCCTCCTCCTTCCCCTTCCCCTTCCCCTTCCCCTTCCCCTTCCCCTTCCTCTTCCTCTTCCTGACCCGCGCCACATCGCCGCCTCCACCTTCATAGCCGGCTGCCCCCTGACGCCACTTCCATCTCCACTAACGGTGATTCTCGTGGAAAATTAGTGGATTTGAAGCTCACAATTGAAGATGTTGATAGTGAATCTGTGGTAGCCTAGTATTTTTTACAACGAATGGTAGCCTAGTATTTTTGGGAGATGAGAAGATGTATGAAACTAGAATGAGAGAAATAGAAACCCCAAATTTCAATGTTGCTTTGTTAACAATCGATATTATTCGATTGTCATGGATAAGAACATACTTTCTTAATTCAAAGTGATTGATTTTTTATAGGTTTTCAAAAATAAGTTTATTTTAGTTACAAAATAATTTATCAGTCTGTAGATGTTATAAAACAAACAGATTTTTTAGACTGCAGACGTTTGGTCCACCTTTTCTCCTGTAGATGTCTGTAGATGTGGTCGGTACACTGCAGATATTTTGTTGCAGAAAATATAAATATTACCTTAAAATTTACACCATGCACAATGATATACATTCATTCTTCCCACAATGCTACATGCGACGTGCAGGGAAAAAAAATTCACCTTGTGGTTAGCCTTAGGATGATTTTAGTTATGATCTTTAAACGTTTTATATCTTTGAGTCATTTATTTAACCAACTTTCAACTCACATAAGTAAATCAATGTGTTAGCAACATTTGTTAGTCTATATTTTTGTACAACTCTAATCTAATTTAATGTTAATTCAACCTAAATCTCCTTTACATACTACATAAGACTCGAACCAACAACACTTGAGTGAGAGACATACGTATTGTCACATCTCATTACTAGTGGTTGTTTCTAGTTATTGGTCTAGTAACTAAGCAGTTGTGAATTCAAGCCTAGATTAAAACAAAGATGAAGAATGTATACTGTTAAAAAAATGGTTACAATCGTTTATCCATCACCTCTTGATGTTTAGGTTTAACTTCCGTATCTCCTCACTCAATATCATCAAGATTTGCATTCCATATATCTCTCTCTCACACACACACAAGTTACAATATAGACAGTGGCAAGCTACAAATATAGAGCAATTAAAGTGCAAACTTGATGCCATATTTGTGAAAAGGTTAATTAATGGAATAAATGAATACCACACCAACTAGAATTCGTCTTAGGTGAACCAAACGGTTCAATCCTTACTTCTGATGATATTCCTATAAAAGTCGATATGTGCCCATCTTCTATCTACAAATGAATATTTGTCCGGTTTATATAAACGGGGTCTGGGTAAGGAGATTTAAACCATGCCAATAACACAGTTACAAATCTTCTACACCAAATCCTTAAGCAAACCTACAAACTCATCATCATGTATATTTCCAACCTCAACATATACAAAGATACATGCAATATCACATGTTCAAATCTTTCACTTAATTTCATCATTTTAAACAAGTGTGGTACATGAACAAGTATGACTAGCTAGAGGTGGTATAAATGGAAGGTTTGAGATGTGTTATAGGGTATGTAGTGTGGACCTTAAAAAGCAGTGGTTAATTTAAGGTATTAATTGAGAATCAAGAATCTGGTTTGGTTTGGACCACAAGTGCAACTCAAAGTTCAAAAAAGTTTAACCATCTTTATATGTCAAACTGTCTATTACACATTCTTCAGTTGCCTCGATCTCATTTAAGAAGTTTTTAAGAGGACCACCAGTCTCATCAACTGTGTACAACTTTCTTGGACCAAAGTTGATTCTTTTTGCTTCAGAATTTCAAAATGTAAACTGGGTTGTTTGCGTATAATAATGCAATCCACCCAACTTCATTAATTAGTTGCTATTTACAGTTCTTATTTTCTTTTAAAAGCTTACAACATTCTCTAGTTTTCAGGGAAAATTTGTGACTAATTTTGTGCATGGGTTACTCCGGAAATAACCCTCTCTTACTTTTCATACTTCCCTTTTTTAAATCAATTTCAAAACTTATCATATTTTACCCTGAAATTTTTTTATTTAACAAAAGGTTTTATTCCCTTAAAAAAGTTCCCAAAGAAATTTTTATATAATAATATAAAAACATATTTAAATATAAGAAAAGATAATCATAAAAAATAAATATAAATATTTCTAAAGTAGAAAAAACTTTTAACAAAAAAGTTTGAAATATCTTTTAAAATTAGAAATAGTCATAAACAAACCGAATTCAACCGACTCAAACCGTTTAAACCGGTGGTTCGGTTATCCGATTTAACCTATTAATCCCTTTTATTATTCGGTTTATATAGACAACTGAACCGAATAAGCAAAATTGTGTAAATCGTTAACCGAACTAAAAACCGAATTCACAATTGATTCAGTTGTATGGAGTTTTAATCTGTGTTTGGCTTTTTTTTAACATTCATAATTACTACAATTAAATATAATAAAAATAAAAAATCATAAAGACTAAAAGAAATAATAAATAAATAAAACTTAAATTTTATTAGTTTTAACATATTAAGGGGTGATATAATAAGGGTTCTAATAAAGTGACACCCACTTGGATAAATCGACACCTGTCTATACGCCGCGGCGTATAGGGTCGAAAACATTGAAAATGAGGAAAATTCAGGGGGGCTGTTAGATTGTTATACGCCACATATACCCTATACGACCCCCTATACGACACATATAGAGCTATACGAAGTGTATAGCGAATTTCGATATTAACTATGAGAAAAAATTCAGGGGGCTGTCAGATTGCTATACGACACATATAGCCTCATACGACACATATAACCATGTACGACCTACCCCCTATATGACGTGTATGGGGCTATACGACACATATAGAAATTTGAAATGTTGATTTATAATTATGGGGTGTCTAATAATCAAACCTTATAATAAATAGAATAAAATAGAATAAAATGTTAGCTATTTAAAAAATTAAAAGAAAAATTATAACAAGTAAAAATAATTTAAGAGGGGGGGTTGAGGGGTGGGGTGGGGATATATGGCGCCACCCTTTATGCATTTGGTCTATTACAAATTTTCTTTTATTTAATCCCTCAATTCCTCTATCAACCGTGAGATTTTTATGAAATTATAGGCATGACTAGAGCTGACAATTTTAATAACGTATGTAGATAAAATCAATAATTGGGTAGAAAGTCTTATGAAGTATATAAAAATGATGATAACAATTGTTGCAGAGCAAACTAGGAGGACTTAAATTGACACCTAAATACATAATAACAACAAACAAATCAGTTATTTAGTAATCCATATGTACTTCTAAACCATGTGTTACCTTAATTGATGCTACACCATTTGTTACCTTAGCTAATTGGGGACTTATGGTAGAAGATGGAGATGATGTGTTTGTTGAAAATCGAGGGTGGAGATGGTGTGGATGTGTTGATAAGAGATGGAGTGAAGAATATGATGGTCACGTTATTTCTAGTTAATTAAATTTGAACATTTAATATATCCATATACATTTTTAAATATCATGTGGGTCCCATTGTTTAATTTACTGTTTTTCATATCGAAGGTGATTTACCAATGGGTCCTGATAAAGAGACACCTCACTTTATAAATCGACACCCACCTATACGACTCATACGCGGCGTATAAGGTCGAATACATTAAAAACGAAGAAAATTCAAGGGGGCTGTCAGAGAGCTATACGCCCCATATAGCCCTATACGACACATATAGGGCTATACGACGCGTATAGCGAATTTCAACACTGACTACGAGGAAAAATTCAAGGGGGCTGTCACAGAGCTATACGCCCCATATAGCCCTATACGACCCCCCTATACGACACATATAGCCCTATACGACACATACAACCTTATACGACCCCCATATACGACGCGTATGGGGCTATACGACACGTATAGAAATTTTGGGGTGTTGATTTAAAATATTGGGGTGTCTATTTAAAAGAGCCCTTTACCGATTTGATCCTTTCTTAAAACTTAACAAAAATTTAAACGTTTATTCACTCGAATGATTGTATGTGTAACGGTCGAGTAAATAGTATAGCTGTGTCATTTAATAACTTAGAGACTAAGGTGGTGATATAACCTGACCATCTGATCATCCTTGTAACTCTCAATTATAATGATACTACATTTTGTATGTTTTGGTACAAAGACGTGAGATATATTTATAGTTAAACATTTGAATGAAGATACATAGTATATAATCAACTAGTCTTGTTCTGTAAAAGAGTTTCTGAAATATTAAAAATACCAAACATTCATGTAAAATCTAATAACGTTCAGATAAAAATATCAAATGTTCTTGATCTATACAACTCCATATTTCATATGACAAAGCACATGAAAGGCAACTTTAAGACATTTTGGTCTTTAACATCACTCAAATGATCAAAATCAAACCCATGAACTCAACCACACTGGTATGCAAAGTGGATAACCAAAATACAACTTGGATAAGATTACATGTGTACATCAACACCACAAAAAAACTCAACCAATCTTTTTGCAACTCAACCATTCTTTTTGCAACACAATATTTCATCATGTTTATTTTCAATCTTTTGTGAGCCCAAATCAATATTCTAGCCTGGTTCTCCTCCTATTTGCAGAACTAGGACCTTGCGGTCTGGGTTGACCATAAAACCGAGGATGCGAATGTCCTCTTGAGCGGTCATTTATATCATCTCTTCTGTTGCTTTGACTATTTGAAGGGCGACTCGGTCTGTGTGGATTTGAACCGCCTTTCGGTTTGTCTGTATCATACACCAGTGGCTCGAGTCCTTGTAGATCAGGCTCTGGAACAAACCCAGCTGGCCATTTTGACTCATCCATTTTTCTAAATGTGATTGAAATCCTGATACAGAAACATAAAAAGAGACATCAAAACCAACTCTTTTGGTGTAATTTTAGCTACATAGGATCATAAACGTGTATACCTAGTACCCAAGGCTATGGACTAGGTATATGACACGATTTAATTAACAGATACGAGACTGATGGCAGAGCATATGCGAAACATTGAAGACATCAATAAGAACAACAATTTGACCTAAATGCAAAACAATTGAAAAACGGCAATCAATGCTATATATGAAAAGAAGAAACGTATGCATGTTTAGATAAAAAAAAAGGAAGCAAAAATTAGGCATTTTTTTATTGAAGGAATCACATGCCGGTTCATGTCAAAGAAACAAAAATTATGAAAATAGTAATCGTATATATGGAAATAAGATATTTATGTTACAACTTCATTTCCCGTTTCACAAACATGTCTATTTTTTCACCAATTTTATCTATAATTTCTTAAAATAATCACACAGTTTGCGAAACATTAAAACATCTTATCATCTGATTATCACAGCCCAAATATGCAAAAGAACATACAAACTTTGTTTCTTACCACCTGTTTTATTACTAGTTGATTATCCTAGTTATCCAATAACATATAATAAGATACCCCCTAAATGTTTATTGAAAGACAACAATATCAATTAAACTGAGAATTAGAACCTTTTGGTAGGAACTGCTGGCACACAGTGTTTGGCGACGTCTGCTCCATTTCCTTTTAAAACAAGAACAGATCTGGAAGATATCTATATACGTTAGAATGAAATCAAAGTGAAAAAATGCAATAAAAGAAAATAGCATATGGATCAGTACTAACCCAACTGGTAATGGAATTTCATAAGCACCAGAAAACTCCCCGGGACCCTCTATTTTCAAGTTGGTTCCAAACACTATCTTGCATTCACTAAGAAAAGATACGGTGCAAAATGGCCTAACAAAATCATGATTGTCGATATGAGGTGGAATGCAATCGCCTTCATCATAAATGTTGACTATGCAACTGTCGGGTACACACGTAGGAGGAAGAACATGCCATTTGACCAATCTTTTTATGATAATCTTGAAAAGATTAGGTATGGGATCTACCAACTCATTTTGAAGTATCCCAGGCGGATTGCCATTTTTATCCTGTAATCAGTATAAACCATTAACATTTATGCAGATTGTTAATTAGATTTGAAATGGGAATGTGATGCTTACGGTTGCATAATTGTAACAACATCCAAACTGGATAGTCACACGCCCTTTTCCCCTCATCCACTTATTAGGAGCACTAAACGTACGACCTGCAAGAAATTTATTTGAAAAGAAATAGAGTTTAAGAATACAAGTTGTGTATCAAACAACATTAGTACAATTTAACGGAATAATAACAAACCTTTTAGTTTTCCGTTCTTTCCCTTCTCCTGAAGGTCATAAACAAAATCAACAATCCTCTTCTGCTCCACGCTGCTGAATACATCACAATGGAGCTCAAGTCCATCAAGAATATTAACTATCTTTCCATTAACTCTCTCTAAACAAATATAATCTTTCTTTCTTGTAACATTTGCAAAACGAATACGTTCCCTTTGTTCTCTTGACAATTCTGGCTTTCGGGTAACCTTCACTTCAATTGTTTCTTCCATTTGACCACTATTATTACCAAATTGCTCTCTCGCTTCCTCTTGCTCATCAGCCTCCAAATCCTCCTGTGCCATGTCAGCCCACGACATTCGTGGCTTAGGTCTTTTAACACGTTCTGGTGACTCAACCCTTTCCATGTTTAAATTGTCATTAATGTGTTCTGATGCCTCATTCGCACCATCTTTCCAACTACCCAAAGAGTTTGTATCATCCGTGTCATTGACATCATGGTTCTCCTGACTGCCAGTGTATCCGTTCGAACCTTGTAACTCACCTTCTTGGTGTGATGGTTCAGCATCAAACTCTATTCCTATTCACCAATTAGTAAAACAAACACAAATTCAATCACATAATATTCACAGCAAAATTTTACCAGAAGAAAACATTACAGCACAAATACCATTTTAACCAACAAATTCGACAAAACGATCCCTGTTTCAAAAGATAGAATTACAATTCATCTTTCATTATCCCACAGGCTACTATTAATTGACATCAAAATTGATATGAATAAAAGCTTCCCAACTAAATTAAACCTTCTATAATCACAATTCACAAAACATACAGTCATTAACTAAATTACTCCTAGCATCTGAAGAAAAACACTAAATTGACAACAACAGAAAGATCAATGCGACTAACTCTCAAAAGGGTCCACGATAATAACAATAGATTTGCAATTCCGCATCTAGAAACAAGTTTCCCCAAATTCATAAACTAACAACAAGATTCACTACCAAATCACACGATAATCACACCCCATTAGAGCACCTAACATCTACTCCAACTACACTACAAAAAACCAAAAGGGGAAAACAGTAATTCAACAGGATAATCACAAACCACAGAGGTAACATACCTGGGTTAATAGATCGAACGCGATCGGAGATGAGGTGGGTGCAGTGATCACAGAGGCCTTTGGAGAGAAACGGGAGCCAATTGGAGAGAAACTCCGACGCCGTACGGAGATCACTAGGGTTGTAGCGTTGTAAAAAGGGATCAATTTGGTCCTCCGGCGGTGGCTCGCCACCGTTGATCATGGTGGTAGTGGTGGTGGGATTGTATTGAAGCAGAAGATTTCGAGTGTTTTTGTGGTGGAGATGAAAAGGGGGTGGGAGAAGACTTGCTTTATTGTCACGTTTCCAAAGACTTTGTTGGGTCGGCGTTAAGAAATATTGTTGGGTCGGAGAACATCCTTAATCAAACCGGGTGTGAAAAACGTTATTTAAATATTACTATCTAGCTTTTGTAAATTCGTGTATTACACGAGTTGAATAAATAAAATATTAATATAATAAATTTATTTATTATAAAATAATATTTAAGATATAATATAATTTAAATTATATATGAGAAGTGACTATAAATAATAAAACAATGATATCAAATTTTTCATTTTTTAAATAAACATTTTGTTTTAAAACAAACCGTATAAAAAAAAATTTTAAAATTTTTTTATTACACCTTCCAAATTTGCTTAATTTTGATTTTAAAAAAGTGACTATATAAAAATATTAATTTATTTAAAAATAAACTTAATAAATAGATTTATTTCTTAATTTGTTAAATATTAAAAAGTATTAAAATAATATTATTAATAATTAAGGTAATTATTTAATAGGAGAGAAATGCGGGAAAATTTTGGTAAGAAGGATTATAATGATGACATGTGACACTCCCATTTATTCTTTTATTAGAGTAAGAAGATTACCAACTTATGGATGCATTAAATGTTGTATAATGTGCATCAAAGCTTTTCCTTTTAGTTTTTTTTCTTTTTAAACAAATACTTTTACATATTTCATAATTTATCCTCTACAATTTTTCACTTTTAACTTTAATGCACAATACTTTTATTTTTGCAAACATTTTGATTTACGATCTAAATTTGAATAGTTAATATGACGCAACATATGCATGTGCTTTAAGAGAATTTTGATAAGAGCAATAGTTAGTTTTAACTATAACTAAAAAAAGCAAAAGCTATGTATTAAAAATAGGATTCTAATCGATGAATCTTGAAAGCTTTACGCTTATTTTTTTTCCCATTTAACATACTCGTTGTAACGTGTGAGTCCTATATCGACTTAGTTATTGTTATTTATGTTTTATGTTTCACATGCGTGGTTCAACGTTTTTATGTCTATTTTGCGTCGTTGATGGTGGTGTGACATTGATGTTACTTAGTACGGTTTTACGCTCTCACCGTAACGAGAAAAGTTTAATACTAGTTATTTCGTAATTTCAAGAGATTTCGTTGGGCGGTTATTGTTGGTTGAGATATTCTCTTTTAAATCCATGTCAGAATATACTAACTCTATTGCCAATGGTATCGAGTAAAAGATAGATTGCATTGGGTAGATGATAATTAAAGGGGTTAGATTGGATATGTGCAGGATCGGTTAAGGGTCACTTAACATTTAGTTTTTCTCTCAAACTCACTTTAAACAATACTCGGATGAAGTTACAGTCAATAAAAGTTGAGCACAATATAGTAAGTAATATAGAACACAGAAAATAATTTTCAAGGTACTTGCATATATTGCTTCTCAACTCAAATATTACAAGACTCTTACAAGCTTATCTTTTTCGAGTTACAATGAGAAACTATATATAATACTACCTATAGCCAGATATACTTTGATACCAACTGGGATCCTATAACTAAAGCCTATACTACAAGACTATAGTTTAAGGTATCTCGGATAAAGTTTTATCTGAGATTTGGTAGTTAGGACATGTCCCTGACTTACCTTTGTCACCAACTAAAGTTAGTAACATGTATTATCATAAAAAGGTAAACAGCGGAATAAAATATGGTCAACTGCATGGCTCTTTGAGAAAACGCCATGCAGTATCAGAGGTCTGCAGTGAGTGTCAGAAACCATACTTATGTCCACTGGTTCATAACAGTGTCTTCCGAAGGTTAAATGGCTTCAGAAGAACAAGTACTTCCAAAGCCACTTATACTTCAGAATAGGCTTCTTCTTCTAAGGCTTGGAAACTTCTTTTTTTATTACTTCGGAAGAGTCTTCTGATTGCTCTTCAAAGACTTAACATTCGGAAGTATGCTCTTGACTTTGGAAGTAGAGTTTAGTCTTCGGAAGCTGATCTTTCACTTTATCTTCGGAAGAACTCTACAACCTTCGGAAGTTCCATGCTAAGCTTTGGAAGCCTTTGCATGTAGCACCAAAGTTATCTAAGTGATTTGGTTTTGGTTGCACCAGCCTTCTTCTTGATCTAACAAACTCCCCCTAGGCTGATGCTACCAAAACCTCACTTATTTCTGCTTCTCAAAACTTTCAGCACCAAGGAGAGTAGATATTTATCTGTTTCCTTGTTCTTCCCTGATGTGATGCTGAGAAGTTTGTACAAATCCTTGATAGACAGGAAGTCCAGTCTGTCACCTTAGATGATATGTACCCTCTTTTGTTGCCTATGAAAAGAGTTAGTTGATAGGAACTGTAATCATATTCCGATCTAACTATAGGTTCCAATTCAGGACCCTCTACCATCTGTAGAAAGGCAGTGCCTTTGGTAGGAGGTCTTTCCTTGTCTTCCTGTCTTCTCAATCTCAACTTTTCTTCAATCTTGGCCTTTGCAGTTAGCTCAGCTAGATGAAGACTGCTAAGATGATTTCTGATGAGTGCAACAGCTTTAGAGTTGGAGGGGTTGGAGAATGCCTTCTCTGCTAACTCAACAATATCAAATCTGCTGGAGTGTAACAGAGAGGTTGCATTAAGTCTGTTCACTTCGCCATTCTCCATCTCAACAACAAAGTTGTGAGAAGTTTCATCGAACCTCTACCAGATTATTCTTTTTCTAGGCACAAGAGACTGACTGGAAATCTTGTCCTCTTTCTTAGTATCCAATAGAGTCACCAGTTTCCTTCTAAGTTTCTTCTCTTCATCATTTAGTGAATCTGAGTTGAGACCTAGAAGTCTAGCTACCTGGTCCAATGTTCCTCTAGGTAAATCAAGGAATTGATCTCTTGTGAGAGAATAAGAAGATCCATCAACGTAGGTGGTATTGACAGAATATTCATCACATGAGACTTCGCTCAAAGTTGTGCAATTGATGAGCTTAGTCTTGATTACCTTGAACTCCTAAAGAGAGAGATGTTGAGAAGGATGAGGGGATGGTTGTTGGGTAGGTGGTGGTTTAGAGGTTTTGGGAAGTGTTTTTGGTTGAAGGATGGGAAGTTTAGGTGGTTGAGGTGATGAACCGGGTAAGGGTAAGGATGTGGGTTCAGGGGTGAAGGGCTCAGTCTTGATGGTGAAGGGTAAGGGTGAGGGATCATGTTGTGGTTGAGTAGTTGCAGTGAATGTCATCCCCTTTACCCTTTTGTACATCTCTTTTCTCTTTCCCAAGCGGATGTCAGCCTTGATTTCGCTGACAATCCGTTGGAGTGTCCTCTCTGACATGAGACCACCTGCCTTCCAGAGAAGCCATGAGCCTGGAGATAGTCCTTCATCTAGGCCCTCTCACTAAGCTTTCTGGTTTGCAGTGGTCTTTGCTTCTTCCTCCTTCTTCTTCCTTTCCTTTAGCTTTTCTCTTGCAACCTTTCTTCTCTCTTTCTCCATTTGATCCTGCTCTTTGTTGTAGAGCCAAAGAATTGTTTCATTGTTTTGTGGAGAGAGTTCTTGAATATTGAAGCCTATGGAGATTAGGAACTTTATCCTATCTCTCTTCTGCTGCAAGTCAGCTCCTCCTGTTCTTCTTCTTTCTCTTTCTCTAAGGCCAACCTGGCTGCTTCTTGTTGTTTCTCAAGTTGCAGTCTGGTTGCCTTTTCCAGTTACACCAACTCCTCTAGTGGTAGCAGGAGTGTTTCTTCATTGGCAGCTCCCAATCGATGAGCTGATCAATTATCTCTTCTCTCCTTTTATTATTGACAGCCTTCTGATTGGCTGCAGCTGCTTTTGTACTAGCAGCTAGCAACTTCTCAGTTGGAAGTCTTCCTTCTTCTTTAATTTCTCAATCTTCTCCTCTTCCTGAAGTTCTTCCGCAGTCATCTTCCTTTTCCCTTTGTTATATTTTGAAGAGCCTGACTGTGGTGGTTCTTGGAGAGTGGATTCTGATTGTGAGAGAGGCAGAGAGGGTGTTTGGGATAGAGGTAGATTCAGAAAGTCCTCACTGTTCACCTCATATGCCATTTCTAGGATTGCATCTATGATGATCAGTTCCTCGGACATCTTGAATAGTCCTTTCGCAGCTTCCATTTCAGCTTCGGAAGATACAGCTTGTTCTTCCGAGGCTTTAGCTTCAGCTTCGGAAGTTTGAGGAAATGCAGATTCTGTCCCGGCTGTTGAGTTGCTGGGCCATCAGTCCCCATTTCCCCTTTGAAATAAATCTTAGGTTCCATGTGGATCTTAGGTTGACCAACTTCTTCCACAGTGGTAGAAGGTGCAGTAAGCCTCTTCAGCTCTTCAACTCCAAAGTAAATCATTGCAGCATTTGGGCTTGGCTGATCAGAAGAGGATCTCAATAGAAACTTGGTGAAGAGTCTGTAGAGATCTCTGAGCATCTTTGGGTTGATTTGAAGTACAACTTGAGATGGTTCAGACAAAGTGATGACAGGAGTAGCAGATGTTGAGGTTGAAGTATGAGTCTGTGGGTCCACAAGTGTTTGTCTCTGAACATTCTTCCCCTTTTTGGTAGCATCATCTTGAGAGCTAGATGAGCTAGAGGAAGAAGTCAATGAGACCTGAACAGGTACATGTCTAATAGATCTCTCGGTCTGTTTCTCAGCTAGTTGAGCCTTGAGATTGTCAATCTTAAGTTGCTGAGTGGCGGACCTTTCTTCTAAAGTCCTAACCAAGGATTCAAGGTTTGAGACTTTAGACAAAAGGTCTTTTATGAGGAGTTACATGCTTTCCTCATCTTCTTTTGAAGAATCACGGGGAGATGAGGTAACATACCTAGTATGTTCAGCCTCACCACCAGATGTGGTTTCTTGGCACCCTGGTTTCCCTTGCTGAATGATGTTTCTTTCAGAGTCATCAAACGACATGGTTGCCACAGATTCAGTCTCAGATATGTTACCACTGTCCATAGGGTCTATTGAGGCACCTTCTGTAGTGGCAGCTGAATCTGTATGAGTCCCCTCCACATCAGTAGGACTCACCTTAGTTGTGGGCTGCTGATGGGGGCTAGAGATAAGGGATCATGGGTTTGAGACTGAGGAGAATCAAAACCCAAATTAAGGTCGAATGAGAAGGATGGTGAGACCTCAGACTGAGTGGGAGCCCATGTTTCCACTCTAGTCTTTTTGGATTGAACAGGAGGTGCTTGCTTAATCAGAGTAGATTGAACAAGAGTTCGTTTAAGGCATCTCTGGTATGTGATGGTGATGGGTAGAGAAGGCAGTGTTGGCATTGTGGAGGTGGTTGCTGGTGTGGGTTCATCACCTGTGGAGTGAACAGGGATGTCACCAGGAGCTATGCACTCAATCATACCTGGAAGTAAAGAAGTGTACTTTCTAGTGAAGTGGTGGACACCTTCTTCAAAGTCTTGAAGATGGTAGGCCTCATGTGAAGGATAGTCAGAGCAGCTGCACAGACAAGCATACTTTGTTCCAACTCACAGTTGATTATGTGTTGAATGAATCGGGGATACATAAAGAATGTCTCCCGTTGAAGATTCCCAATGAGATTGGTGAACACAAATCTTGAGTAATTAAAGTGGAGGCCTCTCACCAGTCCATGAAATAAGCATCCTAGTTCATAAGGGATTTGATCCTATCCCCCAGATTTGTTAGACAAACAATGGAGAACAACATGCAAGAGGAACTTCAGTTGTAGGAGAAGTTGTACTTGTAGACTGTCGACCTGCTCACGTCTCCACCATATCCCATGAGGATATAAGTGCTGTCTAAATCTTCTTTGGGGAATTCAGTAGGAGCTTCATCATCATGAAGCTCGAGATGCTCCTTGATAAGTTGTTCAGTAATGACCAACTCTTGTCCACAAATGCTGGACCTTAGTACACAAATCCCGTTTAGGGTTTCAACTTAACCATTTTCCCAAAATTTAACCATTTTCCTAAAATTCAGCCATTTGATTGGAGTAAACAGTGGGGTTAACGATAAGGGCTGTTTAGTAAGATGATTGGATGAGAAAGAAGATGATTTCAGAGAAGTTAGCATCTCTTGAAGAATCAAGAAGTGCGACTTGGTTGTGCTGAGGGTTGAGTGCCATTGGAGAAAGGTGAATGAGGATGAATTTGAGCTTGAGTAAAGTTGGAGTAGAGAAAACTTCCAGGGCAGTAAAAATTTGAAGTAAGAAGATGAAATTGAATAGCCGGGATTATTTAAAAGAGGGTGGGAAAGCAGTAATGGGGGTTAGGATAAGGTGATGTGATGTTTTAGTGGAAGAAATGACAATGGCAGTAAGGTTAAAATTAGTTAAATAATCCGACATCATTAACAAAATCTTTGCTTTTTACAGTGTGGGGCCCAAGAGATTTCCGTTACACGGTAAAATTCTCTTCCGAATATAAAGCATTTCCGAAGGTAATTTGTCTTCCGAAGGCAATTCTTACTTCCGAAGCAAAGACTTTGCTTTCGAAGGTCAGGATTTCTTTCCGAATGAAGAGTGTGTATAAGCCTCGGAAGTAGATCTGATATGAGATCAATCGCTTCTTCCGAGACCAAAAACTCTTCCGAGAAGAAAATTATCCTTTGAGAAATTTTGCTTTGGAAGATATGAAAATAGCTTCCGAGGGTTAATTTCTTTTCGGAAGAAATTTATACTTAGAAAATTTCAGGGAGACCTTTTGTAACAGGGCTTAAATTGTATTGACATAGAACATTACATATTAAAAGGTTTTCAAAAGAGGTAATCTAATCAATGTTTATCATCCCAATAGCTATTATGAGATAACTAAATCTTTGTTCATCAAAAGCTTTGGTGAACAAATTAGCATATTGTTCATTTGAGTCAACTTTGATTAGTTTAATCAGATTTTTCTCATGAATATCTCTAATAAAATGGTACCTGATATCAATATGCTTTGTCTTGGAATGCTTCACCGGATTTTCAGTAATGGAGATAGCACTGTTGTTGTCAATATGGATAGGAGTACTCATAAAGTTGAATCCATAGTCTAACATCTGATTCTGAATCCATAGCAGTTGAGCACAGTAGCTAGCAGCAGCAATGTATTCAGCTTCAGCAGTTGATGTAGAGACACATGATTGCTTCTTGCATTGCCATGAGATGATCCTTCCACCAAGAAATTGATATCCTCCTGATGTGGATTTCTTGTCAATGTTGCAGCCGCCATAGTCACTGTCAGAGTATCCATAAAGATTGAAATCCTTGTTTCTAGGATACCAGAGACCTAGTTTGGGTGCTCCTTTGAGGTATGTGAGGATTCTCTTAACAGCAGATAGATGAGACACCTTTGGAGCAGCCTGATATCTTGCACAGATGCAGGTAGCGAACATGATATCAGGTCTACTGGTTGTGAGATACATTAGAGAACCAATAATTGCCCTATACTGATGTTGATCAATATCCTCCCCCTCAAGGTCAGGACAAAGATTGTGGTTTCTGGGTATGGGTGTCTTGGCAGGCTTACAATCTTTCATCTCAAATCTTTCTAAGATGTCAGAAACATACTTAGATTGATTAATGAAAAACCTTTCCTTCATTTGCTTCACTTGAATTCCAAGGATAAAGTCCATTTTTCCAATGGAACTCATCTCAAACTTTTTCTTCATAATGCTTTCAAAGTCCTTACACATTTGGTCATTTGAAGAACCAAATATGATGTCATCGACATAGACTCGAACAAGCAGAATGTCCTTTCCAGACTTTCTGCTAAAGAGAGTCTTGTCAATGGTACCTCTAGTGTAGCCATTCTTCAAAAGAAACTGAGACAAAGTATAATACCACAACCTAGGCGCTTGGTGCAGCCCATATAGAGCTTTATCCAATTTTCACACATAGTTGGGGTGCTGTAGGTCTTCAAATCCTGGAGGTTGCACACATAGACTTCCCTATCTATATCCCCATATAGAAAGGCACACTTGACATCAAGCTGGTAAACAGTGAAGTCCTTGGATGCAGCATAAGCAAGGAAGATCCTAACAGCCTCAATTCTTGCAATAGGTGCAAAGACATCAGTATAACTGATTCCTTCCTCTTGAGTGTATCCTTGAACTACCAGTCTTGTCTTGTTCTTGATAATCAAGCCTCTGTCATCTCTCTGTTCCTGAAAACCCATTTAGTGCCTATAGGTACTTGACCAGATGGTAGCAGACATAGATTCCAAACGTTTTGTCTCTTGAATTGAAGCAGCTCCTCTTGTATCGATTCAACCCAGCTACTATCTTTCAAGGCATCTTCCACTTTCTTGGGTTCCATCTGGGATAAAAAGCATGAGTACAAGCAGACATTCCTACACCTTCAGAGACATTCCCTATGATGTTCTCAGTTGAATGAGTGTTATGAATCTTAAGACGAGGAATCACTTCCAATTGCAGAGATAGATCCAGATTGGATATGTTCTGCTCAGGAACTGGTACACTCTGTCCAGCTATTGTTTCAAAGTCATTCAATGAGGACTGATTGAATGAATGAGAAACATCATCAATGGTTGGCTGTGAAGTAGTATTAATAGTTGCCTGTTCCTTCAAAACACTACTTTCTTCTGCCTGATGTTGTGGTGGAACACCTGATGAGTTTTAAGGCTCAGCAAGTGATTCACTTATTGAAGCTTCACTGTTCCTTGATATGGTTAAGCCGTAAGATCTGTGAATGGTGGAAGCTTCATTTATAGCAGCTCTTAGAGAATTTGGAAGAGGTCTAGGTAGCTCAAACAGTTGATCATCAACAACAGTATCATTATCATTTTGAGCACCTGTTCCAGCTGAAACATTCTCACAAGATGGTTAGAATAGTTTGGAAACAATTCTAAATCAAAGATATGATCAGGGCCATTCCCCCTAACACAAGGAGTCTGCTCATTAACAACTATATTGGATGACTCCTCAAATTGTTGATTCTTAATGTTGTATACTCTATAAGCTTTAGAGCTAGAAGAGTATCCAACAAAGATAGCATCATCCGACTTTTCAGCAAATTTTGCTAAATTGTCTTTTGTGTTAAGTATGGTACACCTGCTGTCAAAGAACCTTAGAAAGCCAATGAATGGTTGCCTCTTGTTCCATAGCTCATAAGGGGTTTTTCCATGTGGCTTAACTACAAGAACTCGGTTCTGCACATAGCATGCAGTGCTAACTGCCTCTGCCCAGAATGTAAGAGGTAGTTTTGAATCAGCTAACATAGTTCGAGCAGTCTCAATAACTGTCATGTTTCTCTTCTCAGCAACACCGTTTTGTTGAAGAGTTCTGGGAGCACTGTATTACCTGGCAATCCCTTTTGAGTTACAGAATGAGTTAAGAACGAAGTTCTTAAACTCAGTCCCTTGATCACTTTTAATAATTTTAACCTTGTGATCAATTTGATTTTCTATTTTAAGAATAAAAGATTTTAATATTTGAGCGTTTCATCTTTAGTTCTTAAAAAGAATACCCATGTGAATCTTGTAAAATCATTAACTATCACAAGTCAATATGATTTCCTTCTAATGCTCATTATACTTGTGGGACCAAAAAGATCCATGTGCAATAAGTGTAATAGAGTAGTGATAGAGTTAACACATTTGGATTTATGAGAGGTCTTGTGTTGCTTCCCTTTCAGGCATGCAACACAGTTATCTTTGCGGAAAAACTCCTTTTTAGGCAAGCATGTACCAAGTTATTTTTAGCCAATTTATTCATTGTCTTAAAATTACATGACACATACGTTATGCCATAGTGTTGACTCATCACTATCAGCTTTGGAAAGAAAGCACAATACGTCACCCATTGGGGAAGCATTATTCATATCCAGCTTGTACATATCCCCTTTTCTGGGAGATCTAAGAAGCACCAATTCTGGAGAATGGTCATCCTGGTTGAGGATAATGCATCATGTTTTGTGAAAAGCATCTAGCTTTTGATCACAGAATGAGAAGCACTTAATAGATTGTGTTCAAGCTGTTTGACAAAGTTAATTTGTCAACTTTTAACTTACCATTGGATATACTCCCTATGCAGAAATATATCCTCCGGCCTCACCTCCAAATTAGACAGGACCTCCATCATAGTGTTGAAACTATTGAAGAGAGTCTGGTTCCTGTCATGTGCTTGGAGCATCCACTGTCCACAATCCAAACATTGTTGTTCTTATATAGGATGTCCCTGCACATAGATGAGATTGTTATTTTGATTGGAAGCCCAAGTGGTGGTCTTGGGTTCTTCCAAGGATAATGACTGTTGGACCAAAAGAACCAATGAGCCAAGATCAGAAAACCTCTAAGTCCCACACGGTATCACAACAACTGCTGAAAGCCTCATCAGTAGTTTGACAAGTGCTGAAGACTTCAACAGCTGAAGATCAAGTGCTGAAGACCTTAACAGCTGAAGAACCAAAGTGCTGAAGTACAACAGCTGAAGAACACAAGTGCTGAAGCTGAAAGACCAAAGTACTGAAGTACAACAGCTGAAGAGTTCACAAGTACTGAAGATCAACAACTGATGTACAAAGTCTGAAGACAAAGACTGAAGACATCAGCTGATGATATCTACTGAAGTCATCAGCTGATGAAACGCCTGAAGGTCAAAGTCTGAAGATCAAGTACTGAAGCCTCAGTAGTTTGTCACAACTGCTGAAGAGTACTTCTTCAGTAGTTGTGATATCAGTAGTTTTATGTTTTATGTTTCAGTAGTTTTGTAAAACGACTGAAGAGCTTGTTCTTCAGTCGTTGTAGTTTCAGTAGTTTTTATTTTGTACTTAACTTGCTGATATGTTCTCAGTAGTTGTGAACATTTCAGTAGTTTGTTAAGAATTAGTTATTTCTGTATTGGATCTGCCAGTTGTCACTTTCCGTGATAACAGCAGTGACTGTTGCACTCTATATAAGGAGTGACAACCCATTGTAATCAGAGAGCGATATGAGCAATTGAATGGAATGATTGATTGATTTGATTAGAAATATTCTACATCTATAAACATTCCTAGAAATCAGAAATTCATATTCTCTCCCTATAACCGTATGCGATCTTAACGCTTACAAGTATCGAGTGCTTGCTACAATTTGTCTAATTCGTGTTTGTATTCCGCTGCTTTATATTCTGATACGTCAAACTTGTGATCACTGATCCTGTCAAATGGTATCAGAGCAGGTTAATCATTGATCGATCTAATAATTGATCATTGAAACTGCTATTCAAGATCCAAGTTTGATTGAATTAGCTTTTGTTTTTGCAAGAAACGGTTATAGAGATTGAATTTTCTGTTTCTGCTCATTCATCCTGAGATCTTATTCTTGGTTCTCATTGAGTTTGTTGTGGTTTGTCTAAAACTTTTTTTTAAACTTGAACTCAACTATTTTGAACTGAAAATGACCACTCCCTCCAATGATCCTCACAATACTGGTTCCTCAACCAAGCCTCCTATGCTGGTTAGGAATGAGTATAACATATGGCAAAGACGTATGCTCCATCACCTGTCTGTTAACAGCGCAGGGTGTTGGACATCAGTGGTACATGGTCCACACAAGCCTATGGTGAATAACCCGGAAACCAATCAAATGGTTCCGAAGAGGAGGGAGCAATACTCAGATGAGGATAAAAGTTGCTTGAGATTGATGCAAAAGCCCATGGAATTCTGGCCATGGCTTTGCCAATGAAATCTATTCTGGGCTAATGCATCATGAAACTGCCCATGACCTCTGGATTGCTTTGAAAGAACAATTTGGAGGAACTGATGAGGTCTTGGCAAATAATAGAGAAATTCTTGCCCAACAATATGAGACATTCTCTCATAGAAAGGGTGAGACACTGACTCAACAATATGAGCGGTTTTCTTGTTTGATCTCTGAACTAAAAATGGTCAAACTTGAATACACCAATATTCAGATGAATAACAGATTTCTCAGATCACTGCCTGAGAGATGGGACACATATACTATTGTCCTACGCTCCAGTGCAAGTTTGGACAAACTATCTCTCACCCAACTCCATGGGAAATTGCTCACTTTGAGAGAGAGATAGAACAGAAGAGAAAGCTGTCTTCATCTGGAAAGCTCACTGAAGACTTTATACAAGGCAACACTGCCTTGGTGGGTCATGAGTCAGAATATGCTGCATCTGAATGCCAGTATGATGAGCATATTAATTTCTCTTCGAGCACTTCTAATTCTGCATTTGTAAGTGTTGATGGTCAGTTTACTGGAGGTAATAATGACAATTTATGTTTCATTATGGATGATCTCAAGGGGATTGCTGATGATGACTTAGAAGAGATGGATATTTTGAGCCAAATGGCCTTGATAAATATCAGATCTCAGAAGTTCTACAAAAGAACTGGAAGAAAATTCCCAGGACTCTCTGGCAAAACCAAAGTTGGTTTTGACAAGAGCAAGTTGAGGTGTCACAAATGCCAACGGCTTGGACACTTTGCAAGAGAGTGTAGATCAACTGGATCAAACTCTACTGCACCCTTTGTGACTTTTCCTGGCAACAGTCAACAAAACAGAGGGCAACATCCTGTCACATCTAGTCATCATCCTCAACAACAATCTCCGGCATATTTTGTTCCTCAGGGTCAAATGCCTTATCAGTACCTTGTTATTACATGCCACAGTCAAGTCAAGTTCAAGTTCCTATGACACCACAACCTCATGCATTACCAGAACCTCAGCCTTCCCTATCTCATCAACAACCTTCATCTCAACAACACAGCTTCTTCACCCCAGGAGTTGTTGACTGGAGCAGTTTACCAGATGACTTGTCTGGTCATGATCAACTGTTCTCAGGTGCTGGTCAACATGGTGGTGACAGTCCCTTTGGGAATCTAGCTCTTATGGCTTTGGAGTCTGCTGATACTTCATCTTCCAATGCCTCTACACCTCAGGTATCACAGGTATCCTCTGAGGCAAAAGCCAAATTATGTTCTGAACAATGCATAGCAGCATTTGCTTCCATTAGAGAAGCAAATGTAGCTTTAATTAATAAGAACATTGAGCTAGAACAAGTAATTTCCAAAAACAAAGCTGAGTTTGAGTTTGTGCTCAAAGATAAAAATGATGAGGTTTATAAACTGAATTGCAAAATAATTGATGATAAGGCTAGAGAAGATGTACTTTTAGAGAAGTACAAAGATCTCAAAGAAACCCTTGCAGTTACCCAGGTCGAGTGTGATAGATGGGTACAATCATGCAAAGGTTTTGAAATGCTTCTTAGTAAGCAATCTGCTTCAAATGTGAAGTTTGGAATTGGTTACAATCACACTGCTCCACCTACAGATTTTACCCCAAGAGCAGAGGTAGAATCTGATGGTGGTGAGAGTGATAACCAATCCATCAAGTCATGTGATCTACCTTCTGATACAGCACAATCAGAAGTAGCAGTCAGTATCAAGTCCTCTTTGAACCTATCAGCTGATGTTGATGGTCCAAATGCTGACATTCACATGATCAATAAGTTGATCAACTCAGGAGTCAATCCTGAAGGTCCTGAAAGGACTGGAGAGCAGGATTCAACTCCTGAAGTTCAAACTTCAACTGCTGTCAGTACTGAAGAGAAGAAAACTGGCAGTAGAAAGAGTTTGAAGACTACTAAAGATGCTGTCAAGAAAGCAACCAATGCTTCCAAAGCATTGAAGAACAAGTCTTCTGTTGCTTCACCATCTTTAGTTGATGATCAACCTAAGATGAAGAAGAAACCATGTGAAGTATGTGGTTTGTTCAATCATCTTACAGATGATTGTTGGTACAAAAGAGGTTCCAAACTCAAACAAAAGGAAGAAATTAATGAGAAAATGGTAAAAATGAAAACTGAGTTTGAGACCACATTTGTATCAGCAACATCAAATCCTGTAACCCTTAAGTCCTTAAAGCAATCCAAAAAGGAAGGAGTTAAACAGGTGACAGCTGAGGGTGCTCAAAAGAAGAAGGTGCAACATAGGACCTTATCTAACTCCACTAGCAATGTGTCTGATGAGCTGAAAGCTTTATCACAAAATCAGACACAGCTGGTGATGATGGTACAACATCTGTTGGGTAGAGTTAACCAACTAGATTCTCCTATGTTGAAACCACAGAAAAGGAGGTCTAAGCCAAAGGACTCCTCTTCTGCACCATCTTCTTCCTCTCAGGCTGTTGTTACAAATAAACATGCTAGTTTACCATCTATTGATGAGACCAGGCCCAAAACCAAAAAGGTTTGGGTCTCTAAAACTAACTGATTGTTTATTATTGCAGGGTTCTTCAACATGCCAAAATAGCATCTGGTATGTAGACAGTGGGGGATCCATGCACATGACTGGGAACATCTCTCTTCTTCATGACTACTCTCAAGGAAAGAAGGGATTTGTCTCTTTTGGCAATGATGCTAGGGGTTACATCATCGGTAAGGGCTTTGTCTCCAATGGAGAAATCAAATTTGATGATGTTAATCATGTGGAAAATCTCAAGTACAACCTCTTGAGTGTCAGTCAAATGTGTGATAAAGGCCATGTTGCCCTTTTCACAAGTCAAAACTGTAGGATTCTGTCATCCAAAGTTTTGCCCTTGATTGACAAGGTGTTGGATGATCACACTCTCCTGAAAGCCAACAGGACAGGAAGAGTGTATGCCTTAGATCTCTCTAAGAAGATAGATCTCAAAGGTATCCTTGCCTATTTTCCAAAGCCTCTTTTCAAGAATCTAAACTATGGCACAGGAGGCTTGGTCATGTTAATCTCAAAAACATGAATCAGCTTAGCCACAATAGTTTAGTCAGAGGCTTACCAATAAAGGAGTTCCACTGTGATGAAACTTGCACTGCTTGTTTAAAAGGAAAACAGCACAAGGTCTCATTTCCTCCTATTGAAGTGTCCAAGTCCACTGCCTGCTTGCAATTACTGCATATGGATCTATTTGGTCCTGTGAGAGTAATGAGCATGGCAAAGAAGAAATACTGTCTGGTAATTGTGGATGATTACTCCAGATTTGTATGGACTTTCTTTCTACATTCAAAGGATGAGGCTGCTCAGAAGATTATCCACTTTGTGCTGTACATTGAGAAGCAGTATTCCCTTCCAGTCAAGTGTATTAGGAGTGATAATGGAACTGAGTTCAGAAATCATACACTTGATGACTTCTATCTCTCAAAGGGAATCAAAAGGCAGTTCAGCATTCCAAGGACTCCGGAACAAAATGGAGTAGGGAGAGAAAGAACAGGACCCTCATTGAAGCTGCAAGGTCCATGCTGGCTGACTCAGGTTTGCCATTGACCTTTTGGGCCGAAGCTGTCAACACAGCTTGTTATGTGCAAAATAGAGTTTTAGTAAATCAGAGGTTGATGAAGACTCCATATGAAGTTCTCCATCATTTGGCTCCACTGATTTCATTTTTCAAAGCATTTGGGTGTCCCTGTTTTATTCTCAACACAAAGGATCAACTCCACAAATTTGATCCTAAGGTGGATGCAGGATACTTTGTTGGTTATTCATCTACTTGCAAGCATACAGAGTCTTCAACTGCAGAACAAAGATGGTTGAAGAAACTCTACATGTTAAGTTTAATGAATCCAAAGGACAAGATTCCACAAAGTCCTGTGGAGTTATTTGATCTGGACATACTGCAATATGTTCCTTATCAAACTCCTGCTGTTGCTCCTGTCAACAGTTCACCACCTGGTGGTACTGCTGATGATGATGATGATGCAGTACTCACCTCTTCAGGTTTAGTGATCAGCTGCCTGATTCAACTAGACCTGATGTTCCTGTAGCGCCAGTAGCACCATCCACAACAAATGCTGATGAGATTTCTTCGAATTCAACTTCCTTTGAATTACCATCCACTGATTGGTTTCAAGGAAATGATTCACCATCACCATCTGTTGCTGCTGAACCGGCTACAAACACTTGCACAGATCTCATTGTGTATCAAGATCTGAAGAATCACCCCATGTCTCAAATCATTGGTGATATCACTGCTGGAGTATCACAAGAAGTCAATTGTCAAATTCTGCTTCTATGCTCTCTTCATCAGTCAGCAAGAGCCAAAGAATTATCACATTGCTTTAAAGGACAATGGATGGGTTGATGCCATGCAGCTTGAGCTTCTTCAGTTCAAGAAACAGCAAGTGTGGGAACTGGTTCCTCTACCTCCAGGTAAGTGTGCAATAGGCACTAAATGGGTGTTTAGGAACAAAACTGATGAAAATGGGCTTATTGTTAAGAACAAGGCCAGACTGGTTGTTCAGGGGTTTGCACAAGAAGAAGGTATTGATTATGATGAAACCTTTGCCCCTGTAGCCAGACTGGAAGCAATTCGATTGTTTTTAGCTTTGCTGCTTATCAAAAACTTAAAGTCTTTCAAATGGATGTCAAAAGTGCATTTCTGTATGGAAAAGTTAAAGAAGAGGTTTATGTATGTCAACCTCCAGGCTTTGAGGACAACAAACATCCTAATTGGGTGTATAAGCTTGATAAAGCTCTTTATGGGTTAAAACAAGCTCCCAGAGCCTGGTATGAGACATTATCAAACTTTCTTCTGGAAAACAATTTCACTAGAGGCTCCATAGACAAGACTTTATTTATTAAGAAAGCTGGGCAGCATAATCTACTTGTTCAAATTTATGTAGATGATATTATTTTTGCATCCTCTGATCCAAAGTT
Source organism: Flaveria trinervia (assembly GCA_025506515.1). NCBI lineage: Eukaryota > Viridiplantae > Streptophyta > Magnoliopsida > Asterales > Asteraceae > Flaveria > Flaveria trinervia. The sequence goes on from CM046447.1 coordinate 75,808,045, forward strand.
GTGTGATGCCTTTACAAAGTTGATGCAACAGAAGTTTGAAATGAGTGCCATGGGAGAATTACAGTTCTTTCTGGGGTTGCAAATCAAACAAAAGGCTGATGGTTTTATTCATCAATCCAAATATACAAAAGATCTTTTGCAAAAGTTTGATTTACAAAACTGTAAGCCCTGTTCTACTCCCATGAGCAGCACCACACAACTGGACTCAGATCAGAAAGGTAAAGTGGTTGATGAAACACTTTACAGATGTATGATTGGGTCCTTGATGTATTTAACAGCTCTAGACCAGATATTATGTTTGCTACATGTGTTGTGCTAGATTTCAGGCTGCACCTAAAGAGTCTCATCTGATTGCAGTCAAGAGGATCTTTAGATATCTGCAAGGCACTCCATCTCTAGGTTTATGGTACTCTACCAGACATTCTGGTAAATTAGTTGCTTTTTCTGACAGTGACTATGCAGGGTGTAAGTTGACCAGGAAATCAACTTCTGGTGGATGTCAATTCCTAGGCAACTGCTTAATTTCTTGGCAGAGCAAGAAACAGACCTCAGTTGCTACATCCACTGCGGAAGCAGAGTACATTGCTGCTGCAAGCTGTACATCTCAGGTACTCTGGCTTCAAAACCAACTTTTGGATTATGGCATTACAGAGACTAAGACTCCATTGTTAATGGATAGTGCTTCAGCTCTTTGCATTGTCAAAAATCCAGTCCAGCACTCTAGGACCAAACATATAGAGATCAGACACATTTTATAAGAGACTGTTTTGAAAAAGGTCTGATTGATCCTAAGTTTGTGCCCAGTGCTGATGAGCTTGCAGACATTTTTACTAAGCCTTTGGATAGTTCAACTTTCCAAAACCTGGTGTTAAGGCTTGGTATGCTGCAGCTAGAATAGGTGACAACTACTGATGATCTCAGTAATTCATACTGATGATCATGAGTGCCTGTCACATATAAGTACTGATGAGCTCTTTTAACCTCAGTAGTTTTTATAACTACTGAAGGCTAAAAGTCTCACAAGTACTGAAGTACTTCATCTGCTCTAAACTACTGAAGTAGTTACAACTACTGATGTAGTCATAACTACTGAAATCAGTAAAAACAGATAAGTACTGATGTCCTATGAAACCACTGAAATCAGCCATAAAGACTGATGAATGTGTTGAGGACAGTTTGAAACAGCTGAAAAGCTAAGAATTGACGAAAACAACTGAAGAGAACTTTCTCCTCAGTCGTTTGTACCACTGCTGTTTCATTTTAAACAACTGAAGCAAAACCACGTCTTCAGCAGTTTTATAACTACTGATGACCAATACCAAGTCTTCAGTTGTTTACAACAGCTGATGACAAAACCACTGTCTTCAGTAGTTTCATAACTACTGATGACAAACACCATGTCCTCAGTTGTTTCAATCACCTGAAGTCAAAACCACGGTCTTCAGTAGTTTTCTAAACTACTGATGCCTAACACCGCGACTTCAGCTGTTTCAACGTCTGAAAGGATAATACCATGTCAACGGTCGTTTAAAACTACTGATGACTAACACCACATCCTTCAGTCGTTTCCTCACCCGTACCCTATAAATACCCTTAACCTGAGCTCTCCATGCTTTATCTTCTTCAAACCTAACGTTCCTCTCCAACAAATTTCCATGGCGTCTATGCAAATTAAACCGCGACACAACTGTGTTGCCTACCTCACAAAATCGCCGATCTGGACTAAGTTCGATACTGCTATCGATCTTATGGTCCAGTCCCAATACAACAAGGCATTCCTTCTGAACCCCGTTTTACATGCCGAATCCTTGAACCAATTTTGGATGAACATTACTGTTACAACTGAGGAGAGCCACACACAATCCCTCCGGTCGGTCGTCAACAACAAAGAAGTAGTGATTACTCCTGCAACAATCCGTAAAATTCTTCAACTGAGTGATGCTACCTCTCCTGCTGGATATCCGAAGGGCACCATAGATCTATCATTTGCTCAGCATGGATATCAAGGTGATCTCAGTGCCGCCACCATCATGAAGAAACACTTTAATGACGCTGAGCGCCTGATCTTTCACATGGTCAATGTATGTTTGGCCCCTAAGACATCGTCTTGGGATCAAATGTCCACCAAATGGCAGCAGGTATTGTATTCTATCCTTGAGCAACAACCACTGAATTTTTCAGAATTAATATTTTCAGAGCTCAAAGATATGGCTCAAAAACTAACTGCCAACCGTTGGATACTCTATCCACGGTTCATAATGGCCATTATAATAGACCAGCTTAATGCTGAGGGACTTGTTGGCTTGGGAGTCCCTGCTATGGCTGTTTGCCAGAAGTATACTCCCGGCACAACTCTGACCGGACACTCAAACTGGCTGCCAAGCTGCGAAAACCCACGCAGCTGGAACCCACAGCCACCACCTCCAAATCCAATGTCCCCACCAAACCCACCAAAAAGAAACCCAAAATGGCTACTCAGGGAATTGAGTCCCCTGAGGATGCTCCTGCACAACAAACGCAGGATATATCCACTAGTCCAAACCCCTAGTGGATACATGACTCCTCCAGCCACAGCCGCTCAGGCTTCCTCTCAACAGGAGCCTGCAGCAACCAAAGGGGCACCTACTTATCTGGGATCTTCCTCACTTGAGGAGATTGCCATTGAAGAGCACCATCCACCCCAGGTGCACACTGCTTCTACCCCTGTACCCCAAACAACCGCCCCTCACAGCCAACTTTAATAGTTGCTCAAGTGCTGACTCAATTGCACTCCTCACCCCCTCCCCAGAAACCACTTATTACTGGGAATACCTCTACATTGAGGGGGAGGAACACAGTGCATCTGAGAACCCACAGCACAGGGGTTTCCCAATTCTATCTCCTGGTGTAGAGAAGGAGCTTAGAATATCTAGTGAGGCTGCCACCTCCTCTGACTCAGCACATGACCAGAGTGAGGCTGGTAACATTGCTAAGACCTCCCTAGAGGCAACAGCTGATGACGGACATTGTCCTGAGGCTGGAAGTCCCCAGTACCAAGCACAAGGGGCACATGCACCAACTGGTCTACACCCAGTGCATGTTCATCCTGCTCTAAGCAGGAGGTCAGGTGATTCAGTATCAACTGATGATGACCTGTGCTTCTTCTTCGATGTAGTTGCTCAAAACACCATTCTAGAGGATGAGGTTAGCAGACTCAAAGAGCTGCTGGCCAAGATGTCTCAGGATGCAAGTCCATCTGCCACCATCATACACCCACAGATGGCACCTTCCCTTGAAGGTTTTCCAAACACAGAGCCACCCCAAAATCAACCACCCGCCTCTGCTTCAGGCCCTACTTCTCAGGAACAGAACCCTCCTGAGCAAATAGATGCTGCACTCAAAAATTCCCTCCCTCTCATCACCCCCCTAATCACTGATATAGTGATCAAAGCCCTTGATGAGAGGCTTTCCTCAACATTACAGCCCTTGGTTGATGCTGCTGTCCACAAGACTCTTTCTGCGGTCTCAACCCCTTCCTCCAATGCAACCAAAAAGGGGGAGAGTCCTGCAGTGAAAGAACAGAAGAGGAAAAGATCTGAGGAAGAGGAGGAACAAGAAAAGCAACCTCTGCTCACGTACAAGCGAAAGAGAAGTGCTGATGATCATACTGCTGAAGAAAAATCCTTGGAGGAGCTGGTCAAAGAAGCTGACACCACACACAGCCGCTCCATGGATAAAATAATCGAACAACTATTCAGGCAGGGGTTTGACACAGCCACACTGGACAGTGAGATCAGAAGGTTAGAGGTACAAGAGATACAAACCCGATGGGCAGGGTACGATGCTCTTGAGAAAGAGAGGTTGGAAATAATGATCCGCTTTATTGCAAAATACTTGGGAAGATCATTAATGGAGATCCGCGCATGGTCCAGGGACAGCATTCTGGCTATAGCCACCAGAATCTGTCTGTCTGAGCAATTCAACAAAGGGATCATTGTGGAAGCCCTTGATGAGGCTGGGGCTGGCAAAAGGTTAGAGATGGCTAAACTTACAAAAGCAAAGTAACTACAAGGATGCTAGATCAACTTCCCTTCCACCCACTCAAACAGATCCTATCCCTCAAATCTCCCAACCAACCTCTAAGCCAAAATCCAAACATCCTCTCTCTTCAAAACCAATCCCTTCACCAACCCAACCATCATCCAGTGATGTACCCCGTAGAAGGAGAAGGGTGCTGAGGATGAAGAAGAAGCAGAAGAAGAGGATGAAGATGATAGTCTGCCACTCTCTGCTGTTCTAAAGCTACCAAAACCCCAGAGTCAATCCATGATCACACCTGACTCTCAAAGGGAAATGGTCAGAGTCAAGATAGAAGAAGAAGAACAGCAGAAACAGCACGATGAGCAACTGTTGAAGATGGTTGACAAGGAATTTCCTAAGTCATCATCTATTCAAGCCATGAAAGGGCATGCTCAAAGGCTGTACACTCTCAGACACACCTTTCAGTATCAGAGGGAGAGAGTGAGAGTATGGCCAGACCCCAGGGTGAGTTCTAGAATCCATAAAAGAACTATCCCACACAGATACAACGGCCAAGTACGAAAAACAATAGAATCTACCATCATGTTGGCCGTTGTAGTCTCACCTTGGGAAATCATTGATGAATTCAAGAAAGCTCACCAAGCAAAGAAGACACCTCAAGCCTTACTAGAAAACAAGATGATTAAGAAGGGGTGTTATACAAAAAGCTTGAAGACATCCAAAAGAATGAGCTCCAGTTACTCCTTGAAGGCAACCATCCTGATGAATTTGTATACAGGGAGGTAACTACGGTGGAGAAGCCTTGTTGGTCTTGGGTTCTTCCAAGGATAATGACATAATTGAACCAAAAGATATGCATGGGGGTTCAATAGATGTCTTTGAAGAAGAGGTTTGGGCTGTAACATCTTCCTTGATCTTCCAGTCCATCCTTGGTCAATCTTGGAGGATGAGCCTATAGAGGCTTTTGCAGCATGGCCTTCTTCCGAAGCTTCTTTCTTTTCAGAAGAAGTCTTCACCACCTTTTCTTCCAAATTAGTCTTCTTCTGGGATGGTTTCAAGGGAATCTTCTTGTTCTTCCGAACTTTAGTAGCATTTGCTTCCGATGCCATTTTCCCTTCAGAAGAAACAGTTTCTTTCGAAAGAAACCTTGCTTCGGAAACCAGCTTTTCCTTCTTCATCACTTGAACCGTTGGAAAGGTCCAAATGTGAAACCTTCCCTGACTCCTTCTTTCCTAGCACTATTTGCATAATGTGTGCTTGCAGGATTATAGTAACAATCTTTTGCCATATGGTTGTGTAGACCACACATTATACATGCAATGTTAGTCTTTTGGGACTGTGAAGGTTGCTGTTTCTTGGGCTTCTTCTCTTAATCAGCGACCTTTCCCTTCAACTTCTGATCCTTTGGCAGGACAAGAGTGCTGGTATTGTACTCCTTTCCTGAATCAGAAGTACCTAACACTTGGAATCCAGCTGAGATAAAGACACCTTTCTGCTTTGGGTCAATCTTCAGCTTAGACTCAACCACTTTCTTGACAGATCTTCTAGCAGCTTTAGCTCTGCTTCTTCTGGCCTTAGTGGTTAGGATTTGATCTTCACAGAAGGAGATGGGTACTTCTACCTGTTTCTTCCCTGTGGTGGTCACTATTGTTGCTTCATCCTTCAACTTTAGTGAGGAAGGGTTAGCAGTTGGAACCTCTTGCTCCTCAGTACCACATCTAGGTTGTCTAATAGACTCATAAGAGTGTGGTGGAGCAATTTCATTGGTTTCCAAACCTCCTTTATTCTGATAACAGAGTTTGGAGTGGAAGGATGATGCAAGAATAGCTTGGAAGTTCTGCTCAGAAATAGCATGCTTCCTGGCCTGAGCCTCAGCAGTGACAAGCTGGGCTTGAGCCTCAGACAATTTGGATATCAGATCCTTGATTTGAGTCTTGTAGTTGGTGTGTTCATGTTTTAAAAGAGACACAGTTTTCTCTAACTCTTTAATTTTCTTTTGATAGTCAGATTCAACTCTTTTAAAATCAGATTTTAAAATATTTAAAGACTCAATATTAGATTTGATTTTAATATTGTAATCCTAAGAAAGCTTAACTTTAGCTATACAGGCTGGAGTATAGAGATGTTCATATACATGAGTATTATATGTTCCTGTCATGAGAGCTGGAGCAGGAGTCACATCCTATACCATGAAGCTCCAGTCAACTTCTTGAGCCATTGCAGTTGTTTCACTTGACTTTCCAGTGGGCTTTGAGGTTGAGGGATGTGTGGAGGCCTGTGGGGTTCCCGGATTGGTCTTGGGAGCCTTGCATTCCCTTGCAAAGTGATCGAGTTGGTTACAGTTGTAACACTTTGCTTTGATCTTGTCAAACCCAAACTTGCTTGTAGTTGGGTTTTGAGGGAATTGCCTTCCAGTTCTCTTAGAGAACTTCTTCGCTCTATAAGTTAAAAGAGCCATCTGTTGGACAATGTCTACATACTCTACATCATCTGGATTGAAACACTCGAGATCATCAAAACAGTATTGAAAATCACCGGAGTGTCCACTTCCTGAGACAAATGCACAACTTTCCTAGAAGGAATTGTGTTGAGCCTGTTAAGACCTTGGAGTCTCAGGAAAAGTGATGTAAGGTCCAGAAGAGCAGGATGGCTGTTGGTTAGTCAGGTAGTGCTAATGTTGTGGGGGTGCGAGCCTTCTGCAACCATTAAAGCATTGCTAGCAGGAAGACTCAGAGGACGGCTTGCTTGGTGGCCCTTCTTACTTTCCATCACTAAACGATATCCATCAAGGATGCTGTAAAGTTCAGTCATAGTGAGAGTGTTCAAATTCTCTGTCCTCTTGATAGAGACATAGTAAAATGTCCACTCGTTTGGAAGAGCACTCATGAACTTTCTTGTGAGATCTCTGAGTTCAAGAGTGATCTTCACAGACTAAAGAGAGGAGATAAGCTCCATATACCTGAAATACTGCTGGCTTAGGGTCTCTCCAGCAATATAAGTGAAGTTCTCAAACTGCTGCTTTAGTGAGTCCTTCTTCAAGTCATTGGAGCTTGAGTACATCTGAGCAAGAGCATCAAACAATTCCTTTACAGACTTATAATGCTCAAATCCCACCATGATGGAGTTCGGTATTGCAGTCATGAGAATTGTCATAGCATTGCTGTCGATGTCTTATCTTCTTTCGGTCTTCATCAGAATAGTCTTCAACAATTTTTTCAATCATGGCACCGTTTCCACCAGGTGATGCCACCTTTGGCTTATACGGGCCGTTGACAATGGAGTTCCACATCTTGTTGTCTTGGTATTTGATGAAGCCTTCCATTCTTCTGCTCGAAGACCTGAAATTTTCAGGAGTAATAATGGGATCCTTTGTCATGGTTTCCATCTCTACTTTGGACTTGTTAAGGGCCATTTTGAGTGAGTGAGTTGTAGGAAAGGAGTGAAAAACAGGTTGATTTGGATGGTTAGATCACACAATCAAGAGCCTACAAAGTTGGATACCTTACCCTCCATTGACATAGTTACTCCATGAGTGTGCATCTCACTCATCAAGTGGTAGAATCTGTCGATCACGTCGTCCAGGCCTTCCTTTCCCATTGAAGAGAAGTTGTCAAACTCCTTCTTCAAAGCTTTGGCCTTAATGGCCTTGAGTGAGGCATTTCCATCATACCTTTTCTCCAACGCGTCCTATAATTTCTTTGCTTGAGTATACTCCGAGTACTGATGGAAGATATCCTTCGGAATAGACTGGGTAAGCAAAGCGTAGACTTTCTTCTCAGTGTTGTGTTTCACCTTTTATGCATCAGACATGCCACTTAACGTAAGTTTGACACCGTAAGCTCCTACTGGCATGCTGTACCCCGACTCTATAGCCTCCCACAAATTTGTATCTACTCCATTTAAGTAGATTTCAAAACGTTGCTTCCATTGTGGGTAGTCGTCTAACGTGATAAGCTTTGGGGGTTTGTTATGAATTCCCACTTCGTTCTCCAATAGCAGTAGATTCTGAATACAAGTGTCTCTACTTGCTGTGTATGCTAAAAACTGGTCCTCCATTTCACTCAGCTTTACTATTAAACAAACTGTTTATGTGTGCGAATGAAGGTATGCGACTGGGCTTATTCGGGCGATTGAACTAGGCGAATGGTTCAATCGTGCGGCTGAACTAATACGGATGAGTCAGTCGGCCAAATGAACTAATGCGGTTGAACAGTCCGAATAGGGTTCTCAGTCGTACGAATGAGTCCAATCGTGCGTTTGGGGAATGCGAATGAACTCAGTCGTGCAATTGAGCCAATCGTGCGAGTGAACCTACTGAAGTTTGAAAAATCATAGGTTAAACGTGTTTTGGCTGCAAAAACTAGAATTTTCACAAACCCTAATTGCCATATGCAGGAAAAACTAAACTTTATGGTCAGGAGACGTCTAAGACACCATTTGACACAAAAGGATTGCGTTTTTAGTGAAAAAACACAATTTTTGTATAAAAACGATTGAATCAACACGTAATCAAGAGCCAAAGCTTTGATACCACTTGTTAGGGACCGTGTACGGGACGATGTACTAACTAATTAACATGTATACTGAACCAAACAGTGCGGAATCCTATTTGATTGGCGATCCAATCAGTGAGAACGCACGTAGAAACAATTATGTATTGAATCTAACGTTAATAATCGATTAGGAATTGATCTACTGCGATCTATGAACTTGGAGTATGATCTTAGAGGTCTTTGAACGGCTAGGGTACGTCTGGAGTCGAAGTGTGTATGATGCCTTTTTTTGTTTTTCCACGAATTAGGTGGTATTTATAGGTTAGGGTTACTCATTCGTGCAACTGAACCATTTGCATGGTTCATTCGTGCGATTGAGCCATGCGGTTGATCCATTCGCACGACTGAGTGTTCAGTCATGTGACTGAGTCAGTCGCATGAAGTTGTTCAGGCGTATGGACTATTTAGGCGCATGGACACTCAGTCGCATGGCCATTCGGACGCATGACCACTGTTGGGGCGCATGGTCCATTCGGACGCATGAGAACTTCACTTAACCAAGTTTGAATGTATTCATTATTATAACATTATGCATATCAATTCAAACACTCACAAACCTATATAATCTAGTCAATATGTGTTACACAACTCATTAATGAAATATTGAACATTATAAATCACAATTAAACATTCTCATTTCATGAAGTACCCAAGCATTACATAAGTGTAAGACATTCAAGACATATTACAGTAAGATCTGAATCTAAGTACATATGTATCAACAAATTGGTCTTGGAAGAAAGGAATGCTTCTGAAGTACTAAAGCCTACTGCAGTGTTAGCAAGATCTTTCGAAGATCTTTTCTCTAAAACTTCTGAAGTTGTCAAAACTTCTGAAGTATTGAAGGTCAAGTCTAAGCTTCCCTAGGTGGTGTAGAAGACAAAGAAAGACCATGTGACTAAAAGTTCTTCATCAACGTCAACAAATGATCCTTCATACTTGACAATAGGATTAGTTACTGTTGCATTGTCTACAACTTTTTTTGATAAGCCTAAGACCAACAAGGCTTGGGTTTTCAAATGTAACTAATCATCTCTTTTTTGCATGAACAACTCAAGACAAATAGGAATGTATGGATCATTGACAGTGGCTGTTCCAGGCACATGACAGGCAATGACTCATTACTCCAAAATTTTGAGAAAATCAATGGAGGTCCAGTTGCCTTTGGAGGAGATGGTAGAGGTTACATTACTAGAAGGGATAGAGTCACAAATGGTAAGCTCAACATTGAGAAGGTAAACTTTTTCAAGAAGCTTGGATACAATATCCTAAGCATGAGTGCATTGTATCTCAAGCCCGAAGTGGCCTTTCCTCAAGAGCATATCATGCTTTGAGCCCCCAAGAAAGGGAACATGTACACATGTACAAGATGGATTTGCAAGAAACATCTCCTTCAGGAGAAGTTTCATGCTTTATATCTAAATCAAATAATTATGAATTTTTCTTCTGGTATCAAAGAATATGCCATGTAAACTTTAAAAACATGAATAATTGATTAAGATTGATTTGGTAACTGGAATGCCAAGAAAGAGTTTACAAGTGATAACCATTGTGTTGCATACCTCAAAGGGAAGCAACACAAGGTATCTCATAAGCCAAAGGAAAGAAATTCTATCACTACTCCCCTAAACTTTTACATATGGATCTCTTTGGCCCTACCAGTTTAATGAGTCTAGGAAGGACCGCATATTGTTTAATGGTCACAAATGACTTCACAAGATTCACTGGGGTCATCTTTCTTAGAAGTAAGGATGAGACTCCTGAGATCTTGAAGAGTTTTATCTTAAAGATTAAGAATCAATATGATCACAAGGTCAAGATCAGAAGATGTGATTGGGAAACTAAATTTAAGAATGAAATCCTTAATACATTTTATGATGAAAAATGTATTACAAAACAATATAGTGCTCCCAAGACTCCTTAACAAAATGGTGTTTGCTGAGAAAAAAAACAAGACACTACTTGAGGCTGCAAGAACTATGTTGTCTAATTCTAAACTACCCATCACCTTCTAGGCAGAGGAAGTAAACACTGATTGAGATGTGGAAAATAAAGTTTTAGCAGTCAAGACTCATGGTAAGACTCCTTATAAATTTTAGTAAGAGAAAACCTTTCATTGGTTTTCTCAAGTCATTTAGATGTCCTTGCACTATATTGAATACCCAAGATCAGGTAGCCAAATTTGATGAGAAATTAGATGATGAACACTTAATTGAATACTCTTCTCAAGCTAAGGCTTATAGAGTATACAATTTTAGAACTAGAGTAGTTAAGGAGTCAGCCAATTTGACTTTCAATGAGCACACTCCAAGTATGAAAGGTTCTAGTACTGATTGGCTGTTTGATCTTGATTTAGTTATTAATTATTTTAACATATCTTGTGAGAATATTTTAGGATCCACTAATATCTTATCAACAGGAAATACTAACCCAAGATTGAGCTGAGAAGACCTTCAAACCATACTACTTCAGCTCCAATGATAACCAACCCTGTAGATGGAGTCTCTATCAACACAACCATGTGAAATTCAGCTTATACATTTGAGGTGCCATCAAATCCATATCAGAGGCACAACACCCAAATATGGAAGGAAATGGTAGTGATGACAATGACCAAGAGTTTCTTGATGCTTGCAACCACTCCATGGAAGACAACATCAATGATGTCACACACTCATTGGATCAAGTCTCTGTTGATAAATGTGCTAATGTGATGGGTGAAACTTCATTACCTGATTAAAATTTCTCTAATTTAGATCTATCCAAGCAACTTGTTATGATTCCTCAACTTAGGATTCACAAGTCTTACCCCACCACGAATATCATTAGAAAGTTGATACAGAGGTAAGGACAAGAGGATAAACCCATAATGCAAATGTTTGTCTCCATTCTTGTTTCCTGGCCTATATAGAGCCAAAAAAAGTTGATTAGGCTTTAAAGGATGGAAGTTAGGTTAAAGCTATGCAAGAAGAGTTGCTTTAATTCAAAAGACATAAGGTTTGAAATCTATGTCCTTTTCCTCAAGGGAAGACTACCATAGGAACCAAATAGGTGTTTGGAAACAAGAAGAATGATAGAGGACTTGTCATAAAAAAAGGCTAGACTATTTGTCCAAGGATACACACAAGAAGAACAAATTGATTGCACAGATGTGTTTGCTGGTGTTGCAAGACTTAAAGCTATCAGGATATTTCTAGCTTTTGCTGCATCCAAGGATTTCATGGTCTACCAACTTGATATCAAGCGTGTTTTTCTATATGGTATGATTAACGAAGAGGTGTATGTCAAAAAACCACTTGGCTTTGCAGATCCTGATTATCCTAATTATGTCTGCAAGCGTAATAAAGCTCTTTATGGGCTACACCAAGCTCCAAGGAAGTGGTATGAGAGTTTATCTCAGTATCTTTGTTAGCATGACCACAAAACGGTACTATAGATGGAACTCTCTTCATCAAAGGAATAGGGAATGAGTTAATGCTAGTTCAAATGTATGTAGATGAAAATATATTTGGTTCAACTAATCAGAGCTCTACAAAGACTTTGAGAGGCTGATGAAGAATAGATTTGAAATAAGTGCCATGGGGTAACTCAATTTCTTTCTATAAATTCAACTAAAGCAAGTTGACAGTAGCATCTTCATAAGTTAGTCAAAGTATGTACAAGACATACTTACAAGATTCAACATGAATGATTGTATGGTTGCGAAGACACCCATAGCAAGAAATCACTCCCTTGGACCAGATCTTGAGGGGGAGTGTGTGGATGAACACCTTTACAAGGCTATGATTGGGTCTTTTATATATCTTATAGCTAGCAGTCCTGATATCATGTTTACCACATGCATTTGTGCAAGATATCAAGCCAACCCCAAGATGTCACACCTAGTCACTATTAAAAGAATTCTAAGATATCTAAAAGGTGCTGCTACACTAGGCCTTTGGTACTCAAAGAATTCTGACTTCAACCTGTATGCATATATAGATAGTGACTATGTGTTAGGACCGTGTACGTACGGAAAACTAACAGATTCTACGTTATACCAAATCAAATAGTGCGGAATCCAATTTGATTGGCGATCCAATCAGTGAGAACGTTAACCCGATCGATATAAGAATTAACTAAACGTTATGAATTAATAGGAATTGACCATGAACGATCTATGAACTTGGACTGGCTTTCTTGGATATTCTGGACTGCTAGGGTTCGTGATAATATCAAGTGTTCTTCAAGTGTTTCGAATTGTTATGTTCTTCCACGAATTAAGTGGTATTTATAGGTTAGGGGTTTTCATTTGTACGACTGAACCATTAGCATGGTTCATTCGTATGACTGAACCATTAGAATGGTTCAGTCATGTGACTGAATCATGCAATTGATCCATACACACGACTGAAGGTTCATTTGTGCGACTGAGTCAATCTTATGTCTCAATCATATGACTGATCCAGTCTCCTGGTTCAGTCGTGCGATTGGTCCATAAGCATGATGTATTCATGCGTATGGTCCATAAGTATGGGCCATTAGCATGAATACTTATCCGACTATGTTGAACACATTACTTAATTATTATTGACTAGGAATTGTGTACAACAACCTCAAACCTGTATAATAAGTTCATCATACTTAACACAATAATAATATGAAATAAATAAACATGAATAAACATCAACCACATATTATATTGCATTCAACCCATTCATTACATATGTGTAAGACATGAAAGACTTTTACATTTAAGCTCATAAACTAGGTACACATGTATCTACACTATGGTGGTTGCAATATGACTACAAAGTCTACATCTGGGGGGGTGTCAATTCCTTGGTGGAATGATTGTCTCAAGGCAATGCAAGAAACAATCCTGTGTGTTTGCATCAACTGCTAAAGCTGAATACATTACTGCTGCTAGTTATTGTGCTCAAGTGTTTTGGATTCAAAATCAAATGCTAGACTATGGATTCAGCTTTAAGGAGACTCCCATCCACATATACAACAATAGTGCTATATCTATGATAGAGAATTCCGTGCAACACTCAAGGACAAAACACATTAACATTAGGTATCATTTAATTAGAGATAACTTTGAAAAAGGATAAATCAAACTAGTCAAAGTTGGAACAATATGCTGATTTGTTCATTAAAGCATTTGATTAACAGAGATTTAAATATCTTATATCACCTATTGGGATGATTAATTTTGAATAGATTTTGTTTAAACTTAAATCATATTATTTCTAAAATCTATATGTCCTAAGTTGTCTATTTCATCACCTTCATAAGCTCTTGTTTACTTTAAAAGACAAATCTTTTAAAATTTTTATCTTAGATTTTTGTAAATTTTGATCATTTTCTACTTTGGAAGATATTTTTTTAACGTCAAAAGAAAATTATGTCATCAAAACAAATAACTACTTATGTTAATTTACCTTTGAAAGAAATTTTGAAAATATCTTTTGAAGCTTAAATGAACTTATAAGTACTTATATGTTTTTGAAGAACAATTTTCTTCCGAAAGCAATTAAGTCTCGGAAGTTTTATTCTCCTTAGAATAAAACCACCAAGTCTTAATCTCTTCTGAAGCAAAAATTTTCTAAACTCTTTGAAATATCTTTCGAATTCATTTTACCTTTGGAAGCATTTTATCAAAACTTCCGAAGCCAAACTACCTTCGGAAGATTTTCGACTTCCAAGATAACAAACTTTTTGGGTACCTTTCCAAAGGTGGGACCGACATCCGGATTTCAAAGTTTATCATCTTTCATTAACTTTGTGTCAAATCCATTTCATATATATATACCCAATAGTTCCCACCTCTTTCACTCTCTTCTTCATCTAACATACTTTTAAACTAAATTCACCCAAAACCGGCCTTATTCTTATCTTTTGGCACCTTTAAGCTTTCACAAATGGCCAACTTTGACTGCAGAAACAACCTAGATTTTTCCATGAAACTCCAAAGGCAGCACAATCGGGTTTCCCTGTTGGACTCTGAGAAAGATTCAAGTTTCTCAAAGGTTTGTCATTTCTTTTCTTTGTCCAACTACTTCACTTCCTTTACCATTGATCCTTCACTCTATGAGGATCAACTTTTGGAATTTTTGAGGACCTTCCAAGAGGTCCTCATGGATGGGGAAAAAACACTATTTGTCATAGTGGAAGGGAGGACAATCTTCATCACTCCAGCCGTCATAAACACCCATCTTTAGCTAGATGATACTGAAGGTGAATTGTGCTTTCCTGAAGCTACTGTAAACCAATCCTTTGAGTAGATAGGCTATGAGGGAGATTTTTCTGTAAAGACCTTCAGGAAAGGAAAGGTCTTCTCTCAATGGAAGTACCTACTCCATGTTGTCATCCATAGCTTATCAAACAAACATGGAGGATGAGACCAGATTCCTAAAAATCTCTCCTTCATAGTTCATGGAATGGTTCAAGGGGTCAAATTCATGTACTCACAAAGTGTGTATACCAATTTACTTGCTAACTTAGACTCTTTAGAATACTACATGTTTCCTAGATATGTTCAACACATTCTCAACTATGAATTGGGCTCATAGTTGAGGGGAACAAATAATGTTCTTAAATTAGGACTGATGAAGCTTGATATCTTTAAGCCAATAAAGAAGCCAACTGTTGTCTCCTTTGGGGTAGAAACAACCCTTGACCCAAAAATGTTAGAGCTCATTGCTCAAGATGACAGCCTAGCAACACAAGCTTGTGTTGAACCCATACCTTCTACCTCACAACCATCAAACCAGCCACAAATCATACACACCTACCAAAGAAAATCCAAATGAACCCCTACACAACTACTAAGTTTGTGTAGGCCCCCATATCAGCACCCATACAGGAAGAAATGGACACTGGACCCTCCATTTCTCGTGAGGAGCAAACCACTCCTATCTCACCAATGATTAGTGTTGAGGTTCCTCATGCTCAACTTGATGAGCTCACAAGCCTAGTAGCTTAAGCCTTCACTCAGAGTCTCAAAACTCTAATGATCAACCTTCAAGGGAAAGTTACCATCCCCAGCCTCTTGATCTCAACCAACCATTCCTAACCTTGAATTCTATAATGATGAAGACTTGGGGTTCAATGAGTATCATGAGTCTCTCTTCTTTTCCCCCACTGAAAGAGAGATAAGTATTACTGCTTCTCCCCTATATAGCCCACATCATTCACTTATTACTGAGGTGGGTCTCCTTAAACCTGTTTAGGAGGTCCATATGGAAGAGGCTCTCACTTCAACAAGTGATTACATTGTTAAGACCTCAACCATGACAACTCAGCCCATTGATACTTCATCAAAAGTTTTCATTGAGCAGAGGAAATTCAGCAGCCAAGAACATCATGCTGGTGATGAGGAAGAAGGTCTTGGTCCTATTCTCTCAACCCCATGATTCTTATGATGAAGATGAGGGGAACTTGAGACTAAAAGTGCAAAAACTATCAAAAACATGCACTTACTTAGTCTATAAGGTTAGTCACTTGGAATCTCAGGTGACTACCTTACAAAACAGTGTAAATGATCAGCAACTTGAGATTTCTTATCTAAAGGAGCAACTAGCTAGAAGACCTTTAAGAAGAGTTCAACCAGGAACATAAGAACATATGGATGTGATAGACCTAACTCCTAGCTCACCTATGCAAGAGGGTGATGCTACCAAAAAGGGGGAGAAAGTGTTAGCAATCATAGAACTTGGGAGTTCTTCATAGGGTATCGACACTAAGGATTCACTACCCTTACTTGTAATTGTCCATACTCAACAACCTCTTCAAGTCCACATTGATGTGCATTCTCTCATTCAAAGTTTGTTGAGGAGAGTATTCCAAGGGCAATGTCATCCCCACCTCAAGGAGATTCAAATTGCATATTAGGTGGAGGTATGATGCTGATAGAAGGGCCTTGATACTTCATAAACTTCAAGGACAGCAAGAGGTCTTCAACTTTCAGACCTTGAACTGGTATGAAGGTCTTGATCTTATAAACATGCCACTTTCCAACCCAACTCAACATAGGCAAGCTAACAGAATGGTTGAAGGGTTCAAGATAGTATTACTGAAGTTTTCAAAGCAAGAAGACAAATGCGAGTAGGCAATGTAATTGGTCAACTAGATGTTTAGGTGGAACCTAAGATTAGCTTTAAAGGGGAAACCTTGACTGAAGGCCCAGTGATATAATTTGTAAGCACTGTCATAGAACTTGCCATTTTAGTATCCCATACCCTTAGTGAAGCACCAGTTGGTGAAGATGTCTCATAGCCTCTCTCTTGCCAGTCTAACTACTACATCTGAAAATGAAGGCCAAAGCTCTCTCCACCGTAAGTTACCAGGGTCTATGGGTGACAAGGCAAAAGGATACTGACTCCTAAGGAGATTAAGAGGAGGAGCGTGAGATGAAGAGGAAACTAAGGGGAGAAAGTTTTATTAGGTCCTCAGGCTTCATGGAAGCTACTATTAGGGCTACTCCCTACTACACACTCAAAATGATGAGTTGAGGGCAGCCAAGATTAACTACTTGGGGACCAGGAACTATGACATTTATGATATTATCTCTCTCCTCTTAGAGCAATTGAATGAGCTGACAGACATGGAAATGTCTAAGGAGAGAAAGGAGGCAGAGGATGTCAAGTTACCTTTTAAGATTAAGGAAGAAAAAAGACATAAAAGACTTAGAAGAATACTTCTACCCTCTCCCCAGTTCAAGATTGTCCTGAGAAAGAGGCTGTGGCAATTGGGCAACCTCAGGTAGACAAAGAAGCTGACAAACAAAACTTGATCAACTAGGAATCTACCAGGCAGTTGTATTTCTTCCCTTATAATATGAGTACATTGAATTTAAATACCTACAAGTTCTTAAAGAACAAAAAGCTGCTAAGAGGAAGATGAGAGAAGAAGCAAGAAAGTCAAGATCCATCATCCAAAAGAGTCAAAAGAAGTCTGCTGATAGGCAGAGGATGATGGGCTTCTTAAGACTGTATGGATTCTCACAAAAGAGGCTTGGTCCAATGTCTCTATCCATAATGGATAAGCACATTAGAGTGATCAAGTAGAAGATTAAGAAAGGAGAGCTTGTTGACTTACACTTCCTACCAAGTCAAGTTCCTTCTAAAGCTGAGGTTAAGGTTGAACCATTTAAGACAACATAACCTAGACCTCATGTTGGACCATAAAAAGCTTTATATCTAATCCAAAAAAAGGTCTAACTCCCTCTCCTTTTAAACCAGTGAGGGAGGCGGACCCAATTAAGAATGTTAAGACATAACAACCTGGTGCTGAAGCCAGTCTTCTCAATTAAAGGTTCAAAAGAGGAAGAAAACGATGGCCTCTAAATCTGTATCAAAGAAGAAACCAAAGGAATCCACTTCCAGACCTTAGGATGAGTCAGAGCATTCTGAGAATGTGCAAGAAGAGGTTGCTCAACCGACTCCAAGTCAAGTAGAGCCTCTTACACTAGGAAGACTATCTTTGCTGGTAATCCAAACAGATGTTATGTAACTAGAGATCAATGTGGTCAAGATGTATAGTTTTAGGAAGACATTCTTAACTTACCTCTACATGATCTTTTTGACATGAGAAGGTATTTTGCAAGTCTGAGTGATCATGATCAATTGATGAAGAAGGGAATGGTCATGATGAGGATTGTCAATATCTGAAGAACACTTCTCTGTTTTAGTAGCCATCAGCCTAGGGGGAGTGTGTAAGGCCTATAGAAAGGCCGATGCACTCAAAACAACCCAAGTGCTTACTGCATGCATGGACTTGGTACTTAGTAAAAGTTGCTTCGGAAGTTTCATACTCTACAAAAGAAAATATTCTAAGTATGAAATCTTGCGAAGCCAAGACCAATATCTTCTAAAGCCAAGACCAATTTTTTCCAAAGCCAAAAGTGAAGTCTTCCGAAGCTTCAAAGAAAAAGTCTTCCGAAGCTTCAAAGACAAAGTCTTCCGAAGCCAATGAAGTGAAGATAGATTTCTTCCGAAGAGTTTGAAGAACATGCTTTCTATGATGTACTTATACATAAAGCTGACCAACTTTCCACTGCAACTCTAAACACTCACCAACTTATACAAGTTTGTGAAAGGTCCATGCCTTTTGTAAATGTACATTGAGGTCTTGAGTTTGTAACTTTCTACTTTATGTACTTTTATCCTTTTTGTAATATATTAGGATATGAGTTATAGCATGTCATAGTCACTAGTCAAAAGACAAATCTATCTTTTGACTTTACATTGATCTTGTTGTCTAGATTAGTGTTTCCAGCCAGCCTTCAAAGTATGGCTGGCTGTAGGATGTAGTATAAAGTATCACAAGTTCTTGTATCTTCATGTATGCTTTGTAACACTTGTAAAAGAAACTTGAGAAGCAATATACTACAATCTTGAAAACTAGTACTTTGTTGTTTGTTCTAAAGTTTTTGTCTCTTGTTTGGCTTGTGTTCATAGTATCATAACGTTCTTCCGGCTCCCTATTTGATCTGTTAAGTGTTCTAATACTGTCCTCATATGAGACTGTTTGATTGACCATCCCTTAAATGGTCCTACAGGATCCATTACACATTATTATTTATCATTGGCCAAGGTATAATCTTTGAATCGTACCTCAATAGTAACATTGAAATAATTGATGATTAGACATCCATATCCAACATACTCCCACTTGGATGATTTATTAACTAATTTCATCAACGTAGAAAGTGGTTGACGCCTAGTAACATCTCCCTGCCCCTAGCAAGGTATGACGTTCAATATGCATCAACTAGTTCCTTCAATTTAAGCAACTCTTTACTTAACCAAGTACTATAACCATGATAACCTGATTAGTTTGTTCTTTCTATATTGGACATTTGTTGAGTACAATACATGGATCATATTCCATTCTTATATATTATTCTATTTAGTTATCATTTCTAATTTAATGTGGTCTAGCAAACTACTCCTAGTTTGAGGGTGGCCAGAAATTCAATACTAGCTCAAATCAACAAAGGTGCCAACATGTCCAACTCCTATTTTGATAGAAGAAAAAAAGTTCCTTTGACCACATACAACTGAAAGTATTGATCTGCCCAAGATTCATATTAATTGATGTGGCTAGTGTAATATGATCCAAGTCGGGTCATACCCAATAACAAGCCAAACAAACACCAAAAAAAGGTAATTTATTTGTTGATAAGATCACACAAATAAATAATGACACCAATTTAGAAAATTGGATTTTCTAATTATTGCTTTTGTAGATGAACATCATTATATAGATAATTTGTTCATAGAAGATTATTTGTACATTATTTAATATGGTTAAGCAATGGCAAATAATAGTGTGTGTTAGTAATATAAAATTAAATGGTTTTAATTTTATAAAAACATAGGATGTGATTTTATATTTTATAAATGTTTTGAATTGGGAGGGAAACATAAGGGGACCAATTTCGGCCGCCCCTTTTGTTTCTTGGATGTCCTATTTTTAGTTCCAAGACATGCAAGTCTTGGACACTTGAACACACATTCATTTTCAATCACATCCAAGAATAGACACACACACAAAAGCTCTCTCTCTATTCTCTCTTTCTCTCACGGTTTGAAGGAACTTTTGAGCAGAATTTTCAGCTCACAAAAGAGGGTTTTGTAGCTGAAATTTGTGTCAAGAAGCCTAGCAATCAAAGGTGTTTTGTACAAGCTTGGGGTATCACCTCTTGAGGACTTCCCTTTTGAAGTTATAGCCACGATTTCATCTTCTTTCTCCTCTAGTTTTTCGTCTTTAATCTGCTCCAAAGGTTGTGTTCTTTACATCTTATGTTTTCTCTTTGTATGTATTTCGTATATTGATCCATGGCTTTGGGGTTTGCTTATTAAAATGGGTTTAATAATCAACAAATTAACATGTTTTAAAACTATATTCCGCTGCGTTTTTCATATAAATGAGGATGATATGAACTTTGATAAACATGTTGAATCCCAACAACAACTCCCACTCAACCTTGAATATATTCCCATCTGATTTACCTTTATAACTGTCAATATAGAACATCATTAATAAGGTCAAAGAGCAACATTTAGTTAAGGTTAGTTCAAGCATGTGTCTTGGGTCAAAGGATATATATATCATATTATTTTCAAAAGTTGTTATACTTAGATCCATGAAGAACCTTTTGAAGCAAGTTACGTCTTGATATCATTCTCTAATGAATATCAATGAATATTAGTCCTCAATCACTTGAGCTTTCATCTATATAAACCCACCAGCTATTTAATATAATCTTAGTTCAAAATGATTCCCATGAATTTGATTAACTTCAAACACTTAGAATACAATATTCTAGGAAACTTGAATGAAAAATTCAAACATAGAGACATCTGTTTATAAAGCATTTAACTATTAAATCAAATAAACATCAAATGTAACTATTAATGTTCGGAAGCACCAAATACTTATATATATCAATATCAATTCCACTATCTAGAAAATCTAAGCCCTCTATTCTTTGTATGCTCCTCATGTTTAGCTTGAGGCATAGGCTTAGTAAAGGGTCTGACAGATTCTGATATATGTGAATCTTGCTAATCATGATATCTCATTTTTCCAATACTTCCATATGTAATAGAACTGTCTGAGTCTATTGTTGCTCTATGATGTGGCCTTGGTTCCTTTGCTTAAGCTATGGTACTAGTGTTGTTACATGATATCTCGGTAGATTTATGTATCTTGGGCACCACATCAAAATCAATAGCATCGTATGTTGATATGTATTCAGATTTTGTAATGGACTAAGCTACTATTCTTTGCTTTGAACTTCCCCAAGTTATAGCTCTACCATTTAAAGTGATACATATCATGTTTGTGATTAAGAATCATCTTGATCTATTGGAAGCTTGCATCAGTGTAATATTTAACTGTTAGCTCATCTTCTACTCCTCCTTATATCAAGTACTTAAAATGTTCTTTACACCAATCCTATGACTTTCACCTGGATTTTGTTAATATCTACTCGTGATACCCATACGTTCAGTCTAGTACATAACATGACATACATAATAAAACCAATCATAACCGCATATGAAATTATTTCCATTTTCTTATTTTTTACCTTGTTTGAGGAAACTACTTACCATTAAGTATGGTTTCAAGTGCCATTGGTAAGTTTTTTCTTTTGGAATCTTGCATTGAGAAGCATTTGAGGTCTTTATCAATATGTACTTTGACCTAAACCAATAAAAAGTTTTAATCTATCTCATTAGATCTTTATTCCTAGAATATAAACGGCTTCATCAATATCTTTCATTGCGAAATATTTGTTTAACCAAGAGTTTACATCATTATGTGTTTGCACATTGTTTTTAATTATTAGTATGTCATCTAGATACAAGATTAGGAAAGTAATACAACTCTTAATTACCTTCTTGTAAGCATAAATGTCATCTTTGTTTTTGACAAAGCCAACTTTTTGATTTTCGAATCAAAATGGAGATTCTAACTTCAAGATGCTTGTTCTAATCCATAAATGGATTTATTCAATTTGCAAACCTTATTAGGATTCGCTAGATCCTCAAAACCTTTCGGTTGCACCATATAGACATCTTAACAAGTTTTCCATTAAGGAAAGTGATTTTGACATTTATTTTCCATATCTCATAGTCATATATGCACCAATGGAAAGCAATATTCTAATCGACCTAAAGATGGCTATTGGTGGGAAAGTTTCCTCATAATTAACACCTTGAGTTTGATTGAACTCTGTCACAAGCAACCATGCCCTGTAAGTTTGCACCTTTCCATCCAGTTGGGTTTTTTATTAAAGAACCATTTGCATCCTACACTCCGACATTTGGGAGAAAAATTAACCAAGTCCCACACATAGTTATCATATATAACTACATCTCAACGCCCATGGCTTCTTGCTAATTCTTGGATTCATAATCCAAAATATACTGTTTTAGTTAGTAGGATGAAGTTGATATTTTCATGAATTCCAATAACCGCCAATCTCTTTCTATTGATGCTTGGAATAAATGCCAATTCTTGAATCCTCTTAGGTTTGGTTGATTGATAGTTTGAGTGTTTGATTCGACTATATATGTTCCTAGATTTCTTTTAATTCCATATGAGTTTGAGTGTTTGATTCGACTATATATGTTTCCTAGATTTCTTTTAATTCCATATCATTTTCTCCAATCCCTTGTGCAAGTAGTTCCTTCTCTAAGAAGATAACTCTTGATTTAATGAAAAATTGGTTCCAACCTGTTTGTAGAAATAGTAAGCAACTGTTTTCGGGTATTTGAAGAAAACAACTTTATTATCTCGTTGTTCTAATTTAACCAGAGATTCAAGCGTAACATAACTGTTACAACCTCATACCCTAAGGCAAGACACTTTGAATTTGATCAAAGGCTAAATCTCATGAAGCATTATGTCTACCTTTTTAGTCAGAGCTAAATTAAGATTTTTGCAGTAGTCTCATGAGCGAGCGAAACTCCAAAAGAGGGCAAATTTAGACGAAACATCATTGATCAAACAACATCTAATAATGTTTGATTCTCCTTCAAACATACCATCAATATGTGTTGTTTCAGGTAGAGTGAGTTGAGACATGATCCCACATTTACTTAGATGTTTGTTGAATTCTTGAGTAAGATATTCCCCTTCCATATCCGATGAAAGTTTACTTGTTTTACCTAACTAGTTTAAACTTTATTTTGGTAATGTTTAAATATTTCAAACGTTTCATGTTTGTGCTTCTTAAGATAAATATAACCATATTTATTGAAATTATCTAGTAATGTAACAAAATACATTTCTTTATTTCTGCCCATTGATCTTAATAGGCCACATACATCTATATGTATGACTCCTAAAAGACCCTTAGCTCTTTCACCAATACCGATAAAAGGAGCTTTGATAAGTTTATCACATAAACATGATTCGCATTTATCAAAGACTTTTGGCATGTACAATCCACAATTTCCATAATCTGGGGTTTCTTCATGCCATTCTTGTTTATGTGTCTAAGTTAACAATGCCACAAATATGCATTATTGAAATCCAATTCCATACGTCTATTGGAGACATATATTTCATTATTATTATAAAATTCTATCTTATAAATTTCATTATGTGGTTTTGCATTAAAGTATAAAAACATTATTCAAATATGCAGAAATATAACCATAATTAAAAATTTAAAAACTAGTTCACATAAGTCAGAAACTGAAATAATATTTCTAGTTAAAATAGGTATGTAAAAAACATTATTCAAAATTAGAGAGTAAAATAACAAATTTTCCTACTGCCTTTATCGCAACATTTTTTCCATTGCAAACATGGGGTTCTAGGTGTCTTGTTTCAACTTCCTAACCTTCCTTAATCCCTGTAAATAATTACAAATGTGAGAACCACATCCGGTTTTAAACACCCAATATTTTCTAAAAAAAGAATGTTTCAATAACAAGTAAACCTGAAGGTCCTACTTTAGAAGACTTCTTTTGTTTTAGCTCAGCCATGTATTTAGGGTAGTTTCTTTTCCGGTGCCCGGTTTCATCATATAAAAGCACTTAACTCATTCAAAGGATTCTTCTTAATGGCAACAATCTTATAATTGCCTTGCCTTGAATGATCTTTTTATCTTTTCCCTTGACAATAGGCTTTCTAACTCCACCTTCTTTAATCACCATCACAATACCAAGTTTGCTAGAATTTGGTATGTAGATTTTAGTAGTTTTAAGTATTATATGCAACTTTATGAGGATCTTGTACCAAGCATTGATATTATAGTTCATGATGAATTATATGATTTGAGTAATGAGTTGAAGATAATATCCCTAGCCAGCTCATTACTCAATTGAGGCTTCAAGACATGCTAAGTGATCAACATAACCCTTAATCTTCAACATATGAGTGCCGGCCGAAGAACCCTCTTGAATTGTAGTAGTAATATGTGACTTCATCACTTTAAACAGCTCATGACAAGCTTGCTATTGGAATATTTTCTTCAGTTGCTCAATCATATTGAATGCTGATATATTTATCAGATTCTTCAAAAGTTTTGAAATCACAGAAGCAAGCATGATACAAGAGACTTTTTTGGAGTCATTTACATGCATTTCTTGATTCCGATGGGCTACTCCCGTCTAGGTAATAGGTTCTTCATGATTTAATATTTCCAGAACACACATCTTGTTTTCTGCACTGAGAATAATTTTCAAATTCGTGAACTAATTCATAAAGTTAGAGTTGTTGAGTTTTTCATTTAATAATACATGTAATTAGTTAACGATTGATTAATAAACGTTCAACCCAGTTCAATTAAATTTCTTTATATAATTAATCACTACTAAGTAAACTATAATTCATGATTTTAATGAGAACTAATTAAACGTTAATATTTGTCGTTGCCCAAGGGGTGACTATTTTAATCGTACTCGATAAAAGGTTAAACTTAACTATGATTAGAGGTCCAATGCCTTACAAAGTCGACATGTGGCTACATAAGTTATTTATTTATTTTATTATATAAATTTATTAGCCACACCTAGACTATCAAAATACAATAAGCAACAATAATATAATCTAGATTTGTAACACTAAAGAGTCAAACCCATAACATTTGGTTGGGGTGAGAACATCATTTTAACTCTTACGTATTTACCACTACATCTAATCCCACCCATTTAATAGTAAGATTGGTTGCTTAAATTTACAATGCAAAATATAACTATATCAATATTGAATTTTAGATTGAGATGTATATTTTGATGTTAAATTTTTTAAATTCTTGCGGGAGTCACATTGCCTTTTGAGTTGTCACTCTAAACGAACATCCATTTTAGTTACCCATATATGAAGCTACTTTGATGTTTATATGTTCATTCCTAATTTGTATACACACATAGCTACATACGTAGATAATGCATATTTATACTATCGGATATATGCAATATTTGATAATATCTCATTTTATGCCTTACTCTCACATAAGATTTTACCTTTTTGTTTCTACGCTTGAAATACATTTTAATATTCAATTTACATATATTTTGTACGGTAATTAGTACTTATTTGTACATTTTTTGAATTCAAAGGAAATAACAAAGAAATGAAAGAACGAATTCTAAACTGATCAAGGACTCTAGAAATTTCGATCTACAATAATAAGGACAAAAAAATCTGTTTAAAATTACTAAAAGAAAGAGGGGCATTTAAGACTGAAAAATTAGTCTCTAATACTGCCAAATCAATAACACATGTGCATATTATAAACTACATAGTGTAAACTTGTGTTGGGTGTAGTTACAAATTACACAAGTGTTAGTCTAATGGATATCAGGGACTATTCTTATAGTCCCAAAGTAGTCTTAAATACCCAATCCTAGATACTCAAATTAGTCATTAAATTTTAGTCTCGATTGTGTGCGACTAATAGGGACTAAAACATATAAATTCAGTATTTGATTATCCCTTTTTTTCCAAGTCATTCGGTTTCAAATACCTTTTCATCAATGCTTTAAAAAGTCTTTGGTAATGGTCTTTAGGAGACTGAAAATCAGTTCATAAACCTTGTCAATTTTATCCTAAATACGTTTAACTAGATCCGGGTTTCATGAAAAATCAGTATCTTATAAGTAACTTTTTGTCATAATATATAATTTAGAGTCGAAAGATAAGACTTAAAATCATTCCCATATGCCTTAGCTAACACACTAAATCAAATGTCACATAAAGAAATAATGCTACTTAGTCAATCAATTCTAAAATTGAACACATTAAACAAGTAAACATCGTAAAATATGTTTTAACTAACATACTAAATCAAAGTCTCACCATCACGAACATAGTCATTGAGTTGCTCCACTTGTTGCTGCTACGGATGCTACACCCTCAAAATCTGGAAACTTCGAGCTTATGAATATCGGCAATTTTTCATACTTTTTATTTTTTTGTTTCAATTCTCCTTTGAGTGAAGCAACTTGATTTCTAAAAGTTTCAGCTTTGCTTGAAGGTTGTTGAGAGGACTGAGCTTTTGATATGATTCACAAACCGTTTTTTCTAAGCACTGATCCAAATATGGTAGTGTGCGCTTGTCTCACAATTTGTCTATGATAATAAAAATTAAGAATGTTAAATAATGATCGATATATATGCTTTAAAAGTATGAAACTAGGGGTTAAGTTGCTTATTTTAGAAAAAAATACAGCTAAGAGAACAATGAAGGTCACTAGTTATTCAATCTTGAGGCCCAACTAGAAAAATAAACAAATACACAATTAAACACACTAGTTATTTAATCTTGAAGCTTGACTAGAACAATGATTAAGTGTACAATTAAGTTGCCAAGAAAAAACTAGTACTACACACATGTGTGTTTGTATTTATTTATCAAATGTCATACTAAGTTATACACAAACATTATTTGGAAGTTTAAAACAAATAATAAAACATCTAATGTGTAGGAGTCAAATATGGTTCAAAAATAAATAGAAGGTGATAAACTAATTTACTAAATCATATAAAGTCATTTAAAACTTTAAATATTCAAGACTTATCATGTGAAATACATGACTGGAAATTGATCGAGAGCCAAATCTACTTGCAATTTTTATTTTTTAAGATTAATTTCCATTTGAGTATTATGTTTCTATAAAAGCCAACACACATGTTAGAACCAAAAAAATAAAACAAAGATGGACACACTATTTATGAGTTGTTGAATTAAAGTTGGACAAAGACAAAAATGATGATAAAATTTTTACTGACGCTCAAAGCTACACGTTAGATATTTTCAGATTGGGTGGCCGAAACAGTGGCGGAGCTTCAACTATTTCGTAGGGGGGCGGGGGTGAAATCTATTTTTTTAGGGGGGTGAACACAATATTTATATAAAAATTTACACTACCGGACTAAAAATTTACATTTTCGGGCTAAAATTTAACACTACGGACGAAAAAATAGAGGGGGCGGCGGCCCGCCCGCCCCAATGATGCTTCGCCACTGGGCCGAGGTGTTGGGAGGAAAGTAGTTCGTCGACAACCTAAATCATCAGAATATTTTGAGATGCAACGGTCTATGTTCCTAGACTAGTTTGCATAACAGGCAATAATTACACCCTCTTTTACTTACATTAAATTTTAAAATTGCATTGGTCTTTAATAACATGATTAATATGTTTAAAACTAAGAACAAATTCGAGATCCATCTCAAATTAATGAGGAGTTGTATTCATTGTCTTACCTTCCTAGTAACAGAGTTTTGTGTTACAATGGATACACAGTAAATGGGGTTAAAATTATCAGGCAATCACAAAATTGTGTAGTAATGATCCGTGGCGTTCATAATGATATTGAAGACAATTACTACGGATATCTTGATAAAGTGATTAAATTTTTATTTATAAGTGATTAATTTTTATATTATTTAAATGGACATGGTTTAACACCGATCATAATACAAAACACATCATGTTTAAATCTCATTTATAAGCGTAGACATGCCCCAGAATGCTTACAAGAGGATCCTTTCATTTTTGTAAAATAGACTAAACTAGCGTTTTATATAAATAACCCACTTAAACCAAGTTTAGAATGGAAAATCCTTGAGAGAATCCCACACAAGTACCTATGGGATATTCTAAAAAGACAATAATTGAAAAGATTTTTATAGAAGATGTAAACGTTTTTCGTGAAGATATTGCTGAAGATATTGTCGAAAATGTTGGTGTTCAAGGTTTTGATGGCATTATAGATGACTTATTCATAACAAGATGGATCTAATCATAGTATGGAAGATTTTGGTTCAGAGATAAATTTAGATGATTCATACATTGATAAATCCAAAAATGATAATGAAAATGTAAACTCAGAAGATGTTGATTTATAATGTTCAAGTCTATAAATTTTTGTAAAAGTTTTGATTATATAAATTTCAAATATTACTTCTAAATATATGTATGGACATAATTATTTCACACTATTCAGACATTCAACTTGGATATAACGATGGCAGATAAATATGAAAGCAGGTAGTAGATTATATGGTTGTATCTAACTTGACTCACTTGTATCTGGTTTGGATTTGATTCATCGGATTGACCATAGAAGGTATATTTCTACTTTGATGATATTTAGTATACATGTTAATTTTTGAACATATTTTGTGCCATTTATATAATTAACTTGACCCAACCTAAACTCATCGTAATATGTTTTCTAAATCAACACGCCCTGATCCAAACCTATCCTAACGTGGCACACCACCCGACTTGATCAATTTGTTTTATAGGTATACTCATAAGTAATTTACAGTGACATGAATGCAAGACCGGTTAAGGGTGGTCCATATAATCAGTTCACAAGATGAGAGTGTTTAGAACACTTAACATATCAAATAGGAAACAAAGTTTATGTAGAGGATGCTAAGAAATCAAGCAAGTAATGAGACAGAACAACAGACGAAGAACAAATAAATATGGTTTTCAAGAATGCTATATATTGCTCTCAAGTTCTTTTACACATGTTACAAAAGCATCAAAATACATACAAGAACGTGAGATACTTATACTGCATCCTACATCTGGCTATACTTTGAAAGCCAGCCGGAGACACTAATCTAGACAACAAGATCAATGTACAGTCAAAAGGCAGATTGACTTTTGGCTTGTGACTATGATATGTTATAGCTCACATCCTAATATATTACAAAAAGGTTAAAAAGTATAAAGTAGAAAGTTATAGACTCTCAACCTTAATTTATAGTTGTAAAAGCATGGACCTTTTCACGAACTTATACAAGTTGGTGAGTCTTTAGAGTTGCAGGAGAAAGTGAGTCAGCTTTATGTAAGTTGATCATAGAAAGCATATCTTCTCTATCTTGGAAGAAATCAGTCTTCACTTCATTGGTTACAGATGACTGTGTCTTTGAATCTTCAAAAGACTTCAGCTTTGGCTTTAGAAGATTTGATCTTTGGCTTCGGAAGATATTACACTTAGAATATTTTTCTATGAAGTGTAAAACTTCAGAAGTAACTTCTACCTTGTTCATATGTGCATGCATGCTGGAAGCTCTTTGGTTGCTTTGTTGCCACAAACTTTCTAATATTACCTTACAAACTTCCCCTAAGCTGATGCTACCAAAACATAGAAGGTTGTTCAGATATTGACAATGCTTATTAGGATCAAGACCATTCCCTTCTTCATTGATTGGTCAAGATCCCTTAAACTTTCATAATACCTTTTTATGTCATAGAGATCATGTAAAGGAAGATCAAACATGTCTTGCCATAAATAGACATTTTGACCTCCTTGAGAGGACTGGTCTTTAGCACTAGGTTGTTATGTTCTATCTCTCTTAGTTGGGCCTCGTTACCTCACAAGTTCAGAAATAGAGGGAGCAGAACCTTACTGTGGATTAGAAGATGAAGTTCGTTGAGATGCAACTCTAGGTCCAGGTGGTGATGTCTGAGTGGGTTCAACTTTGACCTCAACTTCAGGAGGAGCTTGACTTGGTGGAGATTGCAAGTCAACAAGCTCTCCCCTTTTAATCTTTTGCTTGACCACTCTAATGTGCTTACCCATAGTGGATAGAGACATTGGACCACACCTCCGTACAGGGAATCCATATAGTTTCTACATGCTCATCAACTCTGCCTATCAACAGACTTCTTTTGACTCTTTTGGATGATAGTTCTTGACTTTCCAGTCTCTTCCCTTATTTTTCTCTAAGCAAACTTTTGTTCTTTGATAACCTGTTACTCTTGTTGCTTAAGATACTCGAACTCTATATACTCATATGATAAGGGAAGAAGTGTAGAGGCCTGATAGAGGCATGTGGCACTCAGGTAGTTTATCATATTTTGTCTATAACTTCCTTGTCTACCTGAGGTTGTTTAGTTTCCATAGCCTCTATCTTAGGACTTTCTTGAATTGGGAGAGGGTAGGGGCATGCTTGTATAGATTTTTCTACCTTCTTTCTTGTTTGATCTTGAGGAGCAACTCTACATCCTCTACCTCCTTCCTCTCCTTAACAGTATATTCTCTGTTAGTTCATTCAATTCTTCTAAGGGAAGAGAGATGATTTCATCTACTTCATAGTTCCTAGTCCCCAAGTAGCTTATCCTGGCTACCCTCAACTCATTATTTTGAGTGTTTCGCCTGTGGGTAGCCCTGATAGCAGTTTCCATGAAGCCTAGGGACCCACTTGAACTCTTTCCCCTTAGCTTCCTCTTCCTCTCTTTCTCTCCTCGTCCTCAATCTCCTCAGGAGACAGGTTCCTTTTCTCTTTTCTCTCTCCTCATCTTCAATCTCCTTAGGAGTCAGTTTCCTTTTCCCTTTGTCAGTTACATGGCTTGGTGACATAGGATGGAGAGAGCTTTGACCTTCATTGCCTGATGTAGTAGTCAACCTCTCGCCAGATAGAGGTTATGAAGCACCTTCACCGTTTGCTACCTCACTTGGGATGATGGATGTTGAAGAAGTGCATGTCTCAAGGTTCATAGGTTCAACTACTGGTCATTTAGTCATGGCTTCCCCTTCAAAGCTAATCTTAAGGTCCATCTTAATATCTAGTTGACCAATAGCCTTACTTGCTAGCCTATGTTTATATAGTCTTGTTCTTAGTTTGAACTCTTCTAGCACCCTTTCTTGAATCCTTTCTGCTAACCTTGTAGCTTGCTTGTGTTGACTTGGGTTGGCAAGTAGAAGGTCAATGAGATAGGTGCTCTCTTTGTGTGTCATACCTCCATCCTATAATTGGATTCTCAAAGTGATGAGATGGGGTAGACATAGCTCTTGGGATACCCACCTCAAATAGACTGACAAGTTGAAGATTTCATGTTTTCCCTGAGTTTTGGAGATCACAAGAGCTCTTCTTTATGTGTCATACCTCCATCCTATAATTGGATTCTCAAAGTGATGAGATGGGGTAGACATAGCTCTAGGGATACCCACCTCAAATAGACTGACATAGCTCTAGGGATACCCACCTCAAATAGAATCTGTATGATTGAGTCCACATCAATATGAACTTGAGGAGGTTGTCGAGTATGGACAATTACAAGTGAAGGTGGTGAATTTATAACGTCCATACTCTATAAAGGACTCCCAAGTTCTATGATTGCTTGGACCTTCTCTTCTTTTTCGGTAGCAACACCCTCTTGCATAGGTGAGCTGGAGGTTAAGTCTAAACATCCATAGGTTCTTATGTTCCTGGTTGAGTCCTCCTTAAAGATCTCCCAGCTAGTTTTTTTTGAGATCATAAATCTCAAGTTGCTGATCATTGACACTTCTTTACAAGGTAGTCACTTGAGATTCCAAGTGACTAAACTTGGAGAATGAATAGGTGCCTGTTTTGGTTAGTTTTTGCATCTTTAGCCTCATGTTCCCATCATCTTCACCAGAAGAATCATCGGGGGATGGGAGCATAGGACCTAAGTCTTCTTCTTCATCACCAGCATGATGTTCCTGGCTACTGGATTTCCCCTGCATACTTACAACTTCAGTTGAAGTATCAGTGAGCTGAGTTGCTATGGTTGAGGTCTTAATAATGTAATCACTTTCTGAAGTGAAAGCCTTTTCTACATCGACCTCCTAAACAGGTTTAGTAAATCCACCTTAGTAGTGGGTGGATGATGTGGCTAGACATGGGAAAAACATGAGTACTCATCTCTTATTGAGCAGGGGTGGAGAAGAGAGACTCATAGAACTCACTGATCCTATGTCTTTATCATCATAGAATCTAGGTTGAGAATTGGTTGTTTTAGATCATGAGGCCGAGGATGGTAGCTGTCCTCCGAAGGTTGTTCACTAGAGTTTTGAGACTTTTAGTGAAGGCTTAAGGTTATTGGCGTTATGAGCTCATCAGGCTGAGCATGAAGAACCTCAGCACCGATCATTTGTGAGATGGGACTGGTTTGCTTCTCAGGAGAAGTGGAAACTATAGTGTCCATGTTGGAGTTATACAAGATAGTCTATATTATCAACATAGTCAAAGTCAACAAAAGTCAACGTCTCAGTCAAGATCAACAGAAAGGTCAAACCTTGAGTTCATGATGAAGAATCGAGTGAAAATATTGAAGATATACTGTGAGACTTTATTGTATTAAATATATTTTGTGTGAACAAAATATAATTTATCTTATTTTCGTCTTGTTTTAGTCAAGACTAATAGTCTAGGGGGCTATATGTAAATAGTGAAAGTTAGTCTAGACTATAAATAGGTTAATTGTAATTAGATTTGAATAATGGTTGAATGACCAATTGATTGAGGGATTTACTTGTAAACAATATTATTAGCAATCAATAGAGATCAAAGGGGTTTTGATTGTGTTTATCATATTTTGATCTATAATCTTCACGATTTGATTCAAGTGTGTTTAACTTAGGTTAACAATTTGATATCAGAGCCATTTTGGATTAAATACATTGAAGATTTGAAGAATTGTTTGCTGTTTCTTTTTAATTTATAAAGAATTTTAGAGAGACAAAGTAGATCTGGTGGGTTATCTCGTGAGAGAAACCAGATCTAAGTTTAAATTTCATCAAATCTAGAACAATTTACTATAAATTTGAAGTCATACAACATAAATTGTGAATCTACAACATATTTTATACAAGAAATTGAAAGAAAAATTTAGATTTGAAAAAGTTTCTCACACACACACTAGTGTGTGTTCTTGGTGTTTTTGAGGATCTTCAAATATTCAAATCTTCAAATCATCAAGCTGTGAATTTAGCATCATTTTGAAAAAAAGTTCAAAGATTCAGGTTAATTACAGCCAAAACTAGTAGTTTCGCTCATTTTTCCGGAAAAATTGTACTTTTCCGGCAAAACTGTAAATTATGGCAAAACTGTCGATTTCCAGCGAAATTATAAAAATCAACCTGCAAAACTAAAAAAAATTTGCGAAATTATCAAGCTACGAAATTAAAGATTATACTGCGAAATTAAAACCAGTCTGCGAAATTATCATAACCACCATTAACAACACAAACCCTAACCACAACCACAACACCACAGTCAAACCACAACCACAATCACCACCGCCTTAGGTGGCCCAACGTTTCCACTGCCTTCGAAACACCATCTGACCCGTCACCATAGCTACAATCGCTAACCACCTTTATAGATCCAACTCACTGCTCTAGTCGACATCGACATCACCATCGTATACCACAAACAACACCTTCCTGTCAACCACCGTTGACCGGAAAACCAAGATAACCATCACCTTCGATAACCACCACTAGTCAACCACCACCTGCGTGACCACAACCATCTTCGCAACCATCCCCACCGCAACCATACTTGTCATCGGAGATCTTCCATCCCCACCACAGTTACACCACCTTCGAGTTTTGTGACATATCATCACCCTTGCAGTGATCAGCTCTCCGATATCTTTCTATGGGTTCTTGTCACTCGTTGGCACGCGCCGTTGGAGACTCGCCAGAAACGCGGCGGTCGCTGGAACCCTAGTTTTCCTCTCATCCGTATCTCTCTCTACACACTTAAGTGTGTGTGTTTTGTGTAGTGTAAAGAACGGTTTAGGGTTTGTATTGACTAGTTGGGTATTTGAGTATGAGTATTGGGCTAATTTTTTTTACAAAAATGATGTATGGGCTAATTAAAAATCAAAATTTTTTTGGCCAGAATTAATTGATTTCATCTAGTGGGCCAAATTCTTTATTTGGACCGAGGGTCATTGATTATATAGTTATAGAAAAAAATTAATTTTTTTGGGAAAAATACTTCTAAGGCATTTAATTGTTCAAAATTTTTAATAAAGTGTTATCTTCAGAAGACTTTAAATCTGAAAAATCTCACAAGGGCACAAAGCCGTTTGACTTTTTTGCAGCAATGAAGGGAGAGAAATTGTAAGATTTGATTGAACGATTCTTAAAGGTGAAAATAATCTAAAGAAGCATGTTCTAGATCTTAGTAATCATTAACAAATTCAAAAGCTTCTTGACTGTCTTCAAGTTAAAATGCTAAAGCAAGAAAGAGGTTATGTTGACACCAAACTTATGGAAATGATCAACAAGCTAAGTTCTCTCGAGCTGGACATTAAAAGAAAGGAATTTTAGCAAGCTGTGATCCCACATCAAACCAACACGCTTAATACTGAACTTGTTTCTTCTGTTACAAGCATACTTGATTACAAAGCCAATCTGATTGAAAAGATGAAATTATTAAAAACTGATTTGGATTCAAATGATAAAATCAAAGACAATTGTGAAGCTCTGAGAATTGACACTAACGGTAAACCAAAAATTTGAGAGAAATGAGGATACTGATGATGAGAGCGATGATAATGGAAAGAAAGAGTATGAGGATAAAGTAAGGCTAAAATTCAAAGAAAAGGACCAACAGAGAATCACAAAGGTTTGTAAATATAAGAAGAGTTTAGCTTTAGAAAGAACTATCATGGGTCTTCCTTATGAGACTATTCAGGATATGTGTTCTTCTTCTTACAAAATCCGGTTATTTGGGATTTATAAGGCAAGCAGATTGTTATTGGAAAATGAAAAAGAATTAAAAATAATCAATCAAGAATTAAAGAAAAATAATGACTAGATTAGTAAGATTGAGATTCTTACTATGAATCGAATATGGTAATCAAGTCAATGATTGAATGGCGGAAACAAACAATCAAAGAACATTCAATGCAAGAATTATACTCACAAATGCTTTTGTATATATTAATGAAAATGATTGATTACAGAGAATAAAAGATAACAAAATATTCTCTATGTCTATCAACCATCACCTCATGTATGAGGTTTTCTATTCTATTTATAGGCAGACAAGATGCCTTTCACAAAATGACTAAACTACCCCTGACCTATTACATTAGAACTGGTCTAAGTCTTGATCCGCATCTTTGCTTGTCCATCCGCATTGACAAATGCAGATGAGATAACTTGATCAACATTTCTTCACTTGATCATCTGCATTAGTATGTTGGTTATCCACATTGGTTAATGCAGATGAACAAATACTTATGCGTATTTTTCGGTCATCCGCATTTGTCAAATGCGGATGAGCAAAGTCTTGTCCGCATTGATTCTTGGTCTTCCGCATTTGTCAATGTGGAAGAACAAATACTTGTCCGTATTTGTTTTATTTCTTCCGCATTGACAAATGCAGAAGACTATACTTGGTTTTTCTTGAGCAGGATTTTCATCCGCATTTCTTCTTGGACTTATGGGATTCTAGCAAAGCAATCATCAAATCACCCCTTGAATTGGCATGTATGATCCTTTCAGGGTGTAACAATACTCCCCCTAAGGATTATACAGCCCATGTTCTTTAATGTTTGGGAGGTGACTGATGTTGTGAGGATTCTATTGGGTTTTGTGATGGTGAAGAAGGTATTGCTTATGCTGGATTCAAAATTTCCTTGATCATGTAAACACAATCTTGAGCATCTGACATTTTATCTCTGCTTAGTACATGAATCTTCATTCTGCTCATGTTGTGAATGGCTTGAAGTGTAGTTTCTTGAGTGAGATTGGTTCCCAAATAGACACCGTAGAAAGCCCATCCCTATGAATTAGAAGAGCACCATCTACATCAACTTCAAGTTTAACAATGTTGCCCAACTGCAGTGGAGTCTTCTTTTTCTTTCTTTTGTCTCTTTTGACAATGATACGATCATAAGCCAGTACATATCTTGCTCTCCCATTTTATTGTTTATTTCCCTAAAGTGTCTGGTATAGATATAGTGAATGTAGGATTCATCAAGCAACCTTACTTCATATCCACTAAATAGCCTTATTTCAGCACCCTCCTTTCCTCCCCACTTTCTTTCAATCACCATCTCATAGGTTTTTTCATCATAGTACACATTTGAGATGGGTGTAGAGGAATGAGTACCAGACACCATTTTTCTTTTTAAAGATTTTGTTGGTTTCACTTTCAACTCAGGAAACATAACTTCTTCTGCTTGCTTTGTCTTCTTCTTCTCATGGGGATTAATAAATGACCTATCTTTCCTCATGCATATTGCCTTTAATGATTTGAAATTGTCAATTCTTTTGAACATTCTAAGTATGTTTTCAAATTCATATCCCCTAAACGTAGCAGAGTGATTGATCAATTCCAGTTGAGCTAGTTCTTTTAGGTCATGGATCTCCATGGCATTTACAAGAGCAGAGTACTCTGTAAGAATTAGACCAGCCCGAAGATCCTTTTAACCATAAACATGTTCCAAGTGCTGTCATACTTCCATGAAATTATTTTCTGATCTACTTTTCCTTTTGGAGTAGACACACCTCTAATTAACTCAGAAGTAGTTAACCTTTCTTGTAGTTTTAATTGTGAGGCTTCTGCAAACCATTCAAGGTATTTGTGGAGTATAGGAGCCAACAATTCTTGATCTGTTTGTTTTAGCAGCATGTCTTGAGCAGTTACCCTTGATCTTGGCTTTTTGCTAATGATTTCTTCTTCTATCTACTTGAGTCTATCTTTCTTTTCATTAATCATTTAGAGAGTTGCAGCCCTTAATGAGTTTGTTTTCATATTTCCAAGCTTCCTTCTTATGAAGCCTTGGCTTGAGAGATAATCCTTTATTTCCTTATCTGACATGCTATAAGGATCAGGAAATAGTGGTTTAGGTGTTGAGGTTGATTTCTTCATAGTAAAAATTTTGGCACAGAAACCTTTCTAGTGAATGATCTTTCATACTCAGTTTCAAAGGTTGGATCTAGCAGTTTATTGACCTTTTCTTCTTCTTCCTTCATTCCTTCATATGTCACACCAAAGACTACATCTGGATCATACCCGTGATTGATAAAAAACATTGCTTTTATCATCAGGTCACCAGTTTGAGCTTTTAACACCATTTCGTCTACTGTTTTTTTTATTTTTATAGGACTGTCCATATGAACATCCTTTTTAGCATCATAACCTCCAGCTATCTCTCCTTCTTCCAGATCAATAGTAACAACTTGTTTCTTTAATTAAGCTAAGCCTGCTCATGTTCTTCAAGAAATTCAGCTATAGCTACCAAGCTTCTGGGGTCATCTTTCTTATTTTTCTTCACACTCTCTTCTTCAACCATTGGTCTTTTGCCCTTAGCCTTTTCAGCTAGATATTTCCTCTTCCTAGAGTATGTTTGAAGTTATGGACTAGTAGAGGATTCAGTCTTTTCAATCTCTTCAGGCAATTTTCCAGCCTTGGTTTGTTCTTGATCCATCCATTTCTATTTCCTCCTTTTCTGTATCTTTTTCCTCCTTATCTTTTTCTTTATCATAAAATTCTCTTATCATTTCTTTTTGTTCCTCAGATAGCGCCATTGCAGGTACCATCTGCATACTTAACTCTTTCTCCAATGGAACTGGAGATTGAGGGATGATTACAATAGGTTCAGTGTCAGTCCTTTGATTATTCACAAACTCCCAAAATTCATCATCCATACTGAATTCTTCAGAGGTAAAGCTATCTAGAGCACTGATTAGTTCTTCAAATTCTACATTCTCAGTTTGAGTAGCCTCTAATTGCCCAAAATAAATCACAATTTCTAAACTTGGTTCCTCATTCTTTGTTTGGCTTGCATCTTCTCCTTGTTCATCATTCTCAGGGGAAGATTGTTTCTCATCATCAATAACTCTTTCTTCATCATTTTTGTTTTCTCCAGCCACAACACTTCTTTGAATTTCAATTAACATTTCAAGTTCAGAGATCCTTTTATTTTGACTTTCAACTTGACTTTAAAGATTGGAGATGATCTCTGCTTGTTCTTCAATAATATCTTCTTGATCTTCCATTGCTATAGTTTGAATGGCAAGAGTATCATCATGGCCACTTACTTCTTCTCTAGAATGGTTAAGAGCTACTCTTAAGTATTCACTCTCTTTCTCTTTCTCTTTCTTTTCAACTTCATATTTTTCTTTTAACTCTTTTACCTCATGCTCCTTTTCATCCAATTCCAGAATTCTATCATCAATAATTTTGGCCCTCCTATTTAGTATTCTCTCCATTCTTTCATCCTTTTACAACAGTTTAGATATCAATTCATCTTTTTTATCAGGCCTATTTACATTTGATTCAGCAAAGCTCTCTGAGGGAACAATCTCATAAGTTGCTCTCTTTACACGCATTTGAACATGTTGATCCTCCTCATCCGAAGATGATTTGGATGCTTTAGATGTGCTAGTTGAGTCTCCAAACTCAGTTGGGTAATCATGGGTAGGCAATGGTTGATGTGGTGAAGTTGGTGAGTGATGAGGTGAGTAATGAGGTGGTGAAATTGGTTGTGGTGTTGGTTGTGGTGTTGGTTGTGGAGTTGGTTGAGGTGTTGGTTATGGTGTTGGTTGTGGTGTTGGTTGTGGAGATGGTTGAGGTGTTGGTTGTGGAGATGGTTGTGGTGTTGGTTGTGGAGATGGTTGTGGTGTTGGTTGTGGTGTAGGTTGTGGAGTTGATACGAATTGTGATGCATAATCATGAATTTCAGGTCCAGTGTGAGAATCACCCCCTGCATCATCCTGGAGTGACGCTGATCTTTGTCTATCAGTACCATCAGCTTGCTCATCAGCAGCTTGTCATCCCATTGTGATCTTGAGCATCTTGTTCTTTTCCTTGTTCTTCTTGATTGATCTGTTGAAGCATCCAAGGAAGAAGAGGTGAGTGAGCTCCACTGTAAAAGTTTCTTGGATCTTTCTTCTTAATGTACTTGTATGATCTTGCATCATAATGAGGAATATCAAGCACTGGTCCCTCAGTAGCAAGATCTAGAAATGCTTCATTTACCAGGCACTGAATGAATCTCAGATACATCAAGAACTTGTATCTTCTCCCCTCTTGTATGTTTGAAATCAGTCCATTAAATACATAGGCAGACATGTTGAATGGTCTGTTTGTGCAGAGAGCACAAATTGCTAAGGAAGTGGTGATTGGAATATCAATCCACCCTGTTTTTCTCTTGGATAGGCAATGCTGAAAGAGGTGGATTAGGAATCTCTAGTGCAAATCAACTAATCCTTTTACAATCTGTTTAGCTTCAAATCCTCCTTCATACCCAATCTCAGCAAAGAAGGTGGTTATTTCATCCTCATCTAGCTCTAGTGGTGCATCAACATCATCACCAAAGTGCAAACATCTTCTTACAGAATCTTCAGTGATACTCAGAGTATGATCATTACCAATTCTTCCAGATAAAGTTCTAACACCATCTTCTTCAATCACTTCAGCTGAATTCCAGAAAGACCTTATGAGGTTCTCATAGATGGTGGGTCTAACAGTGATAGCATAAGCTACCCTTGTTGTAGAGATGAATCTGATGATATCTCTGAGTCCCTCAGCTTCTGGCACATCAGGGTTTAAATAACCGTTGACATTATGGAGCTTGCTCCATGAAAGATTTGCCATATAATCTTCATAAGAGACATGTGTGTCAGTTTTG
Organism: Flaveria trinervia; assembly: GCA_025506515.1. NCBI lineage: Eukaryota > Viridiplantae > Streptophyta > Magnoliopsida > Asterales > Asteraceae > Flaveria > Flaveria trinervia. The sequence continues at coordinate 75,847,999 of CM046447.1, forward strand.
ATGAGAACTCATGTGTACCGTTTATCAGTTTGACTTTTAATGGTCAAAGATGAACGTTTGACATTACTGTTTCATTATTGTTATATCAAATGGTGAATTTGTTGTAAAACAATCACAGTTTCTATGTTTGAACCATTTATTAGATGTTATTTCATTGATTTGTTACATATTTTCATTTTTTCATCATGCTCTGTTCTTACGACAATCATGACTGTAAAGGTTTTCATGATGAGTAGAATTCCTATTAGTTTGCATGTTCATTGAAGTCGAAAATGTGTATTATATCACATTAATAAATCGGATTTTGATGTTCTTCATTATCATTTGGTTCTTTGTTTGATTTAGGTTTAACAGTCCAAAAGTTAGGTCTTGATGAAATGTTTTGGAAATTTCACCTTGTTTTCGATGTAACTGTAGTTTCAGAATCAATAACAAGAACAAGTTGAGTAGAATCACACAAAATCTTTGGTTGTTTATGATGAAGATGATCGAAGAGGGTGTACTGTTTTTTGCGCTCGTCTCACTATAAAGTCTCTCAAATTTGAAAAGTATTAAATGACCCTTTAAAATTTCTTTAAATAATCAAATGATGGCTTTTACAAAATTTTACAAGTTTCAGAGCAAATGCGGTCACATTTTTAAAACACTGTAGCAAATGCGGAAGAATAAATTTTAAGTCTTTGGGTCATCCGCATTTGTTTATTGTAGTAAATGCGGAAGAGAAAATTCAATAATTTTGCTATCCGCATTTGTTTACTGTTGCAAATGTGGAAGAGTTAACTTGTGATTTTGGGCATCCGCATTTACGTACTGTAGCAAATGCGAAAGTTTTGTTCTGTTTTCTTCTATCCGCATTTGTGCACTGTTGCAAATACGGAAGAACTAAGTTCATGAGCATTTGTTCACTGTAACAAATGCGGTTGACAAAACTTATTTAGCATTGGCGGTTGAATAAAATTCGTCAGCATTTGCTCACTGTAGCAAATGCAGAAGATCTGGCTGTTAGCATTTGCTCACTGTAGCAAATGCGATAGAATAAAATCCATATTTACTTGATCATCATTAATTGACAAGAATTAATCACTTAATTATTTCTACTTGAACATACATGAGCATTGAAGATGTGTATCCACAAATGCGGATGAGTAAAACAAATGCGGAAGTGTAAATTTCATCCGTATTTGACAAATGCAGTTGAACACTTAAAAGTTTATCCGCATTGACTAATGCGGTTGAATACTTGAAAATTATTTTATCCGCATTGACAAATACGGTAGAACAATTTTTGTTCCGCATAGGTTTTAACACTTCAAACTTTCATGTATACTTGTAACACACTAATGCGGTATAGTACAATCATTGTTCGCATTAGTTTCACTTGGAAATAAAAAGCTACCCGCATTGGTTATAAGAATGGGTTATCTTCACCTGCATTAACTAATGCACTTACCTGCATTAACTTTTGAGCTTAATCATAAGTTAATATGACTGTTGATTTGCTTTTTCATGTTATGAAGAGATGTCATTGATTGATTTTTCTTATGAAGTAGTTGGATGTTAAGGTTGTCATTTTTGCTTGGATTAACTTATACATCAGAAGTGATACAAGTTTCCCATTGCTTGACTGATGTTGGACTTTGAATGGTTCCAAGAATCTGCATAGGCTGAGATACTATGGTATAGGTCTGCAACAACACATGCATTTTCTTTTTCTTTTGCTTTTAATGTTTTTAAGAAAGTAATTTAAGCTAGTAACAATCTATAAAGATTTAATCAAAAAATTTAAATTACTCCCCCTAAAGTTTATATCCACACCTGGATAAAAACTTTAAAGATTTAAAAACCTTTTTGACAATTTTATACATTGATTATTGATAATGAAGAGAAGTATATCTTTTGTTGGGATCATATCAATCTTACATTGCACATGTGTATCCTTTATGATAAAATGGACATGTTTATAAACTTGATGATTGAAGGTATGTTTGTCCTCTTAAACTCATACCCGGTTGATATTTTGATACAATTATATTTAACATGTTTTTGGTTGATTTAATTATTCAATATGTACCTCACACACACAAGCATGGAATGATCAACCATCCTTATACAATGCATGGTAGAACTTTTTCACAACTTTCCTTACCAGGTTACTTAAGTTATGAGATCTCATTTTCATGGATCTTCATTGGGATTCTTTTACTTTGATCCTTTTCATGATGATCCAAATCGGGATTCTTTTCACTTCACTTTGGGAGGTGATCCATGATGGGATTCTTTTGTTCATTCACTTGGAATGTATTGCTTTTGTAGATTCATCTAATTTGGATGTGTTTCTCATTGGGAATCTTTTGGATCATTACATCTGCATTATGTGTTTGTTTCATCAGGTCTTCGCTCAGCAAAACAAAGATGAAACTTGATGTGGTGAAAGAGATTCATAAAGCATCATTACCTGGTGTGTTTAGGTTACTACACACACATGAACTCAGATAAGCCAATACATACCTGTACTTTGTGATGAGTGTTTCACTATTGAATAAGATTTTTAATTCATCACTGCATGTATCTTCTCTTCCAAGTTGAGCCTACCAACATATCTGGTAAGTCATGACAGTCTTGCAATTTTTGAAATTAAGCACAGTGAATGATATAACGACTGTAATTATATCATTTACCAAAGATTCTATTCTTCATCAACATTGATTTCTTTTTGTGGTTTTCTAATGTTTTTAATATTTTCGGATGTTTTTTTATGGTTTTACTCAAGGTTAATCATGCCAATTGACTGAACCAAGAATTCAAACCTACTAGGTTCAAATGTCTTGGTAAATAAATCAACTAATTGATTTTCAGTTGGTACTTGAATCAATTTGATTAACCCCTTTTCAACACAATCTCTCAAAAAGTGATATCTAATTTTAATATGTTTTGTTTTTGAGTGCTGAACTGGATTATTTGTTATGAAAACAGCTGCTGTGTTGTCAATGTAAATTAGTGTGTGCAAGAAGTTAAAACCATAATCAAGCATCTGGTTTTGAATCTAGAGTACTTAAGAGCAACAAGCTGATGCTGCAATATACTCAGCTTCTACTGTAGACACAGATACATTTGCCTGCTTCTTGCATTACCAAGATACTAGTCTGGGACCAAGAAATTGACAACCGCCAGAGGTGGATTTTCCATTGAAGTTGCATTCTCCATAATCACTGTCTGTGAAGGCATAGAGATTAAATTCTCCTTCCTTTGGATACCATAACCCAAGAGCTGGTTTGCCCTTCAGATATCTGAATATCCTCTTGACTGCATTCACATGTGATTCTTTTGGATTAGCTTGATATCTGGCACACACATAAACACCAAACATAATGTCAGGCCCACTAGCTGTTAGATACATAAGCGAACCGGTCATTGATCGATAGTGAGTCTGAGCCACTGGTTTGCCTTCAGGATCAGGTCCAATCTTCACTTTAGTATCCACAGGAGTTCTAATAGACTGACAGTCAGCAAAGTGGAATTTCTTCAACATGGTTTCCACGTATTTTGATTGATTGATGAAGATTCCATCTGCCGCCTGTTGGACTTGCACCCCTAGAAAGATGGTAAGTTCCCCCATAGCACTCATTTGAAATTTTGAATGCATAAGGTCTTCAAATTCTTTGCAGAGCGGCTTGTGTGTTGAGCCAAGAATGATATCATCCACATAGATCTGGATTAACATTATGTCTTTCCTCTTATCCTTCTGAAGAGAGTCTGACCGATCTTTCCTCTTTCATATCCATCTTCAAGAAGAAAAGATCATAGTGTCTCATACCACTTTCTTGGGGCTTGGTGAAGACCATACAGAGCTTTGTCAAGCTTGTAAACTCTGTGAGGGAAATCTGGATCTTCAAAGCCTGGTGGTTGACTCATATAGATCTCCTCAGCAATCTTTCCATACAAGAAGGCACACTTTACATCCATTTGATAAACAGTAATTCATGGATGCAGAATATGCAAGAAAGATTCTAATTGCATCTAGTCTGGCAACAGGAGCAAACACTTTGTCATAGTCAATTCCTTCTTCTTGAGTGTATCCCTGTGCCACTAGTCTTGCTTTGTTTCTGATGACGATCCCTCTATCATCAGTCTTGTTCCTGTACAGCCGTCTGGTACCGATAGGGTATTGTCATTTGAGAAGATCTACCAGTTGCCACACTTCTTGCTTCTTGAATTGGAGCAATTCTTCCTGCATTGCTTCAATCCAGCTATTGTCTTGAAGTGCCTCTTTAATGTTCTTGGGTACTGTTTGACACAGAAAGCATGAGAACAAACAGATCTTTGCAATACTAGACTTGCTTCTTGTCACCCTCTCATTAAGATCACCAATAGTGGTTTCAACTGGATGATTCTTGTGTATCTAGTGGTTGGAATAGAGTAACCAGCAATAGTAACATCAAGATTAGAGACATTCAGTTCATTATGGTCAGAGGCACCTTCATCTTGTACAGTTGTGGAATTATGAAGATAGTCAGACCCCGTTTCAGTTCCTGCTTCAACTTCAGCAGTACTGTGATTACTTTCACCATTTGATGTTCTTTGTGTTTCAGCTGGAGGAGTAGCTTGTTTTTGATTTCTGATCTCAGTTGATAGATCATCTGAGTGTGATGGTAACAGGCTTGGTCCTCCTTCAGTTGAAACACTTTGATTTTGTGATGATTGTCTGATGGGATCAACTTGAAGAAGAACATCTTTATCAGAAGTAGGAGGAATCAATGGAAAGTCATTTCTTCTTTCTACAGCTGACAAAGTGTCACTTGAATGGAGATTTTCTGCATTTGACAAGTGAAATTGATCAAATGATTTTGTAAAAGAGTCAGTATCAAACAACCAGTCGGGACCATTTGTAGATTTGGGAAACGAATGTCCCTTGAATTGAACATTTGTTGATTCATCAATAATATTTAATCTAGGATTAAACACTCTGTAAGCCTTTGAAACAGAAGAATAACCTACAAAGAATCCTTCATCAGACTTGGATGAAAACTTTCCCAAATAGTCTCAGGTGTTTAATATTGAGATAGGACTACCAAATGATTTGGGAATCCAATAAATGGTTTCCTATGAAAGAGCAGTTCATAACGAGTCATATTACTTTCTTTAACAATTGGAGTTTGATTTTGTACAAAGCACGATGTATTAACTGCTTCTGCCCAAAAGGTGATTGGCAGTTTAGCATCGGCTAGCATTGTTCTTGCTGCTTCAATCAGTGTTCTATTCCTTCTTTCAACTACCCTATTTTCTTGAGGAGTTCTAGCTGCACTGAATTGATGAGCAATGCCTTTGGTTGCACAAAAGGAACTCATTTCTTCATTTTTGAATTCACTACCATTATCACTTTTGATTGTTTTGACCTTATGATCAAGTTGCTTTTCAATTTTTGTGATAAATTCTTGTATTATTTGGGATGCCTCATTTTTATGAAGTAAGAAGAAGACCCAAGTAAATCGTGAAAAGTCATCAATGATCACCAAACAATACTGTTTCTTTCCAATACTCATGACATGAGTTGGTTCAAACAGATCCATATAAAGTAACTTCAATGGAGTATTGTTTGTGTTCACCAGCTTGGTTTTGTGAGAAGATTTGTGTTGTTTTCCTTTGAGGCGTGCTGTACAGTGATCAACAAAATGAAATTCTTTTTGTGGAAGACCAATGACATGCTTTCCTTTGAACAGTCTGTTCATGTTTTTAAAGTTTGTGTGCACCAAACGTCTATGCCAAAGCTGTGACTCATCAAATGATGCTTTTGACAAAAGACAAGTTTCTTCTTTAGGTGATGCAGAACACATGTTTAACACATAAATATTATTCTTCCTCGGAGTCTTTAGGACAACCCATTCTTCAGGGATTTGAAATACAAGTTTCGGAATGTAGCAATGAGTGTCTGTAAAGTGAGTAGAATATTTCTTGTCACAGATCTGAGATACGCTTAGAAGATTGAAGTTTAGTTGTTCACAGTAGTTCACTCTGTCGAAGCTTAGCATCCCATTTGTCACAGATCCTTCACCTGTGATTCTACCACCTTGTGAATCTCCACCGAATGCCACCATAGTTCCTTGTATGTGCTTGAGTTCATGAAGGAGGGAACGATCTCCATTCATGTGTCGGGAGCATCCACTACCATACGCTGTTGGACCTATATGGATGAGCTGCAAGCATAAAGGAACTAATTAGAATGTGGAATCCAAGCCATGATGGTCTTGGGTTTTTCTTGATACTTTTCTCTAAATAGTGATTTATTCAGAGGTGAACTAGGATATTGCTTATGATATCTTGCTGAGTTTTTCTCATCAGCATCAACAGAGGAGTCAGACGAATAGTGAAATCTTTGATCTCTATTCTTTTGAAGAAATTTAAATCGTTTTGGATTTTCAAAGATTATTTTGGGTTTTGAAAAGTCTTGCTTTTGATTGATGAACTGGTTACCTCTTGACTTTTCCTTATTTCTTTTGTTTTACTCATGTCATTAAGTGATCTAGATGTTCTAGATTGATTGTTATGCAAGTGACTCCTGACTTGAGTTTTGTCTGATGATGCTATTGAGATTGGTTTGTTTTGGGGATTCTCAATCCGTTCTGATTGAAGTAATAATCAGATGTATTGTGATTGTTCATATCACAGACTAAATAATATTTGTTGAAATAACAATTTTTGGTTAAGTGGTTGTTCATGTCACAGATAGAACAATATTGATTGAAAAAGCATTTTTCTGTTTTGTGATTGAACATATCACAAATGTCACAATACATTTGTTTGTTGCTTGAGTCAGATTTTGGTTTGTGTGACTCAGCTAATTTTCCTTTTTGCTGCTAAGCCACTTTCTTTTCTTTAGGGGATGAATCAAAATCAGCCCTTTTTGCAGGTTGTTTCGCAACACTACATCTGATTGATTGTTTGGGCTGTTTTCGTTTCTTCAACCCATTTCTCACTTCCTTGTCAAACTGTTCAACATGTTCTTTATTGCAAATATCAAACCCAACTCCCTGTCTTAATTTTGAAGACCGTGGGTCTGATAGAATTTCTTGGCTCTCATGTGTTGAAGTGGGTGACCTTTTTTGTTGTTTTTGCAATGAAACCTTTCCTGATTTGCTTGAATTGTGTTGAGATATAATCTCATTCTCAGAACTGCTCTCAGCAGTGGGTTTCACTGACTTTACAAACTATTTTTTGCGTTGTAAAACAGATGGTATGAGTTTTATAAAAGGGACAATTGCTTTTATAGGGCTTGAGGGTTTCATGACACTCACTGTCTTGTCTGAACACTCTTTGATTTTGATTGGATGACCTAACTTGATTTTATCCTCATTTGTTTCAATATAAACATCAGGTTTGTTTTGAGGATTGGTCACTTGTTTTACTATAGATTTAGGTTCCATAGTTTTAGTTTCAATTTCTTCAGTGAGTGAGACAGATTCAGGCATGACAGTGTAGTTGTCATTGTATGGTGGAGGACATGAATTATACCCAATCCCTGACATGTCCTTTGGATCCTTTTAAGAATCAAGCATCTCTTGCAGCTTGACTGAAGATATTTGAAACTTTTCAAGTTTCACCTCAGTCAGTGAATGTTCAGCCTTAGATTGAGCTAACTTTTTAGTAAGTAGCTCATTCGTAGCTGCAAGGGTGTACTTTTCACCATGTAATTTTTCTATGTCAGAGATAAGAGATTTGATTTATTTCAAAGCCTTTTATCTCTCTTTTCATCATCTCTAATTTTACCTTTTCTTCTTTAATTTTATCAGCCAGTTTATGGTTATGCTCTCTATAACCTTGCACTTCAAAAATACTTTTTCACTACAAAGGTTAGATTTTACCTCAGTAGTGTAACACGCGGTTATTTATTTATTTTGAAGCCGACGAAGGAAGAAAAAGAAATAAAGTTCAAAGTCGAGGGACCAAACTCACCAACGAGAGAAAGTTGGGTAAGTGGGGGTATATAAAGGGAGAGGGCAACCATTACCCTCTCCCCACACCCACATTTTCAGCCAAAGAAAGACAAGAAGAGAGAAAGAAGAGAAAAATGGAGAATAGTTGGTTTGGGTTGGTTCGAGTGAGCCAAAATCATTGAGAAGCAGGTCAAACTAAAGCTCTTCTCGTTTTGGTCATTTGTGTGAGTTCTAGGACCTCTCTTTTACATGTTTTTGAATGATTTGGGGCTGGAACACATCTAAAAATCAGGTTTCTGAGTGTGTATGTGTGTGACCCGTATGCATATGTGTATGTGCGTGTATGGTTCATTTGAGCCTTGCTTTTGAGCTTGTGTGTGCTTGAATGATGTTGTGGTATGCATTCCTAAGGTTTAGGATGGTTGATTTGGGTTAGAATGAGTTTGGATGAGCTTGGAGGTTGAAAATGGCGGATTGGGTTCAAGATGAACTGCATTCTGCAACAGCTAGGGCTAGGCGACCGAATGAAGGCCATACGGCCGAATGAGGTGCAAATGGGATTCATTCGCATGGGGAGTCATGCAACTGAGGGTCCAGTCGCATAAGTGCTCATCCGCATTAGTTCCATTCGCATGAGGTCCATCCGCATTAAGTCCATTCGCACGATTTGGTGTTCATTTGCATGAGTGTTCTTCCATATTGGTTCAATCGCATGATGTTCAGTCGCATGGAGGCCATGCGACTGAAGGGTGTCCATACGCCCGAATAGGGCTGTTGCACCCGAGGAGAAGTGTAGTTTAACTTCTGACTTTCGGGGGAAAGTGTAGATGTAAGTTTGGACGTAAAGGTTCCCGTAAGTTCATGTAAGATGACTGTTGAGGGCTTAGAGAGCATGTTGGGCATGATGATGATGATGTTGCATGATTATGCATGTTATGTATGTATGATGTTGCCCTGTATGATGCTGATGATTGTGTATGTTATGTTCCTTATTATGATGTATGTTTATCTTTCCTGTGGCTTGAAGTGTCATGTTAATGAATGAAATGAAGTATTATGTAACCTAAAGTGAAAGATAATGAAAGAGGAACATGAAGTAAGAATTCATGCATTAATGAACGATGAAGTAATGAAAGTCTTGCAAGCACTGTATGTCGGGACACGCCATTAAGGTGTTAGCCCAACGGTGTGCGGGTTTGCTACCCGGGAGGATGCATATCAGGGTCTTTCTTTGTGATTGACCATACGTATGAACCATTTTTGTGTGCCTTAGGTACCGTGACCATTTGGTGCCGAGCACCACCGATAAGGTCTTTTATAGGCTTAGGTCCAGTACCACGAGAATGAAGGGCATAGAATAAAGGGTAAAGTTCATGGTGATGACAAAAGGAAAAGATGTAATAATAAATGAACGAATGAAAGAAGGAACGAATGAATGAACAGAAGTTAACGAACGATGAAGATAATAATTATTATCATTGTGTACGTATGATGTATGATCGCATGAAAGAGAAGAATGGTTTTAACAAAAGAAAAGTATGTTTTATTTTATAAAACTAGAACTCACTCAGCAACACTGACTTTGATGTGTTTCCTGTTGGCAGATAATGATTGCTGAGAATGGCAGGAGGTGGCTACTCAACTCTTTTGGGATGTCATCCATTTATATAATGCTTTTGTGTTGTAATGCATCAATGTATTTTGTAACTGATTGACGATGTATTATTAGGCAAAAGTTTTTATAATGAAATGAGATGTCATTTTTGAATGTTTCCGCTGCAATATTTTCATAAGGCAAATGTAATTATATGTTTTATGTGTGATGAAGACCCAACTGTAAGCGTCTCGGGAACGGGGCCTTACAAGTAGGCATTGGAGATGGACCATCGTTGATGTGTGCCATAAGTGCATGATTTTGAAATTGAGGCTTGACTTCCTCTACATACATGCTCCAGTCACATACCCCATCTTGCTTTATCACGAGAGCACTGGCAGAAGACTGACTGCTTCGATGAGCTTGATTTGTCAGTTGAGGTGGATTTTGATATGATTGGTGTTGTTGAGAATGATGATATTTGCTTTTGATTGTTGGAGTGAAAACTTGAGTTAGGTTGTGAGGATGATTGGCCTTGTGAATTCCTTTGATAGTTGTTTCTGTTGGGGGCATTGCATTCTCTGGAGAAATGGCTAGCCATGCCATAGTTGAAGCATTTCACCTTGGATTTATCATATCCAAGTTTTGTATTTTCATTTAGGCTCAGCTTTTTGCCTTTTCTAAAGAATTTCTTGGTTCTCATGGCAATCATGGCCATTTGCCATTATAGATCCATTTCTTCCACATTAGTAGGATCCATTTCCTCCAGATCTTCCTGAATTAGATGATCAGAAGTGAGTCTTCCTCCTAAGTATGCTTCAAAGCTTGCAACAAAGGCATTATAAGTTTCCTTTTGTTCTTCTGATCTTGTGTCTTCAGGAGTGATTTGAGGAGTAGCAGTGACTTTGGATGTTTGAGATGATGTTGATGGATGATTGATTGGTGGAGTTGCAATGAAACCAGAGTTGTTTAGTTGATCTCTTGATGAAATGAAATCATCCTCCTCAGTGGTGAATGCATTTTGCACAGAATGAGATTCTGATGGAAATTTGTAAGCTTCAATCACTCTTGGTCCACCAAGATTTCTGCTTCTTTCAATAAAGTTCCAATGCTTCTATTTTGGCTATCATGATATCCAAAGTAGTAGTCTCGAGATCAAGAGTATTTTTCATCATTATTACATTCTGCTTCCAGCTTTCAGGGAGGTTGTATAGCATTTTCTTGTTTAATTTCTTGATCTTGTAAGTGACTCCCATGATTTCTAAGTCATTTACCAAATGTACAAATCTATGCAGTTGTTATGATATGGACTCTCCCTTGGTGTGATGGAATGTTTCATACTGATTAACAAGCTTATCCTTGTTAATTTCTGCTACCTCACTGCTTCCTTCACACATTTTTCAGTGCATCCCACACAGCTTTTGCAGTACCATACTTCTCCAATCTTTTCAGCACATCCATCTTGAGTGCTTGAGTTAGAATGGAGTAAGCTTTAAGGTCAATCTTGATTTTCTTATAGTCTTCATCATCAGGAGTTAGATCTTTAATAGGTATTCTTGCAGTTTTGTAAATTGCAGCTTGATCTGCAGATGGAGTGACAGGGATGTGTGGCCCTTTGCATATTGAGATCCAGAAATTAGGATCTACACATGTGATGTAATTCCTAAACCTGATTTTCCACTGTTTAAACTCAGATTTGTGTTTAAGCATAGGAGGTTTAGGTGTATGACCAAGTTCTGAGTAACTGTTAGAATCCATTTTATAAATATAGATTAAGGTGATTTTTAAGATTGATTAGTCCAACTTGTCCAAATAGTTCAAACGGATTTTAGAATCAGATCTGAGATGGTAGTGAGTTTCTTGGTGTTTGAAATGTTTTGGTGAGAGTATGTTTGATAGTAGTAGTTTCTGAGGAGTATTTTCTGAGGGGGAGTATTTTCTGTTGTTTACTAAGTAGAGATGATGATATACTCTACTAGCAACTTGATTACCAGATCAATCGAGTTCTATTCAGTTCTTGAGCAGATCTGAAAGAGAACCGAGAGCCAAGGCTCTGATACCAATTGAATGGGTTAGTAAGATTGAGATTCTTATTATGAATCGAATATGGTAATCAAGTCAATGATTGAATGGCGGAAACAAACAATCAAAGAACATTCAATGCAAGAATTATACTCATAAATGATTTTGTATATATTAATGAAAGTGATTGATTACAGAGAATAAAAGACAACAAAATATTCTCTATGTCTATCAACCGTCACCTCATGTAAGAGGTTTTCTATTCTATTTATAGGCAGACCAGATGCCTTTTATAATTGACTAAACTACCCCTGACCTATTACATTAAAACTAGTCTAAGTCTTGATCCGTATCTTTGCTTGTTCATCCACATTGACAAATGCGGATGAGATAAGTTGATCAACATTTCTTCACTTTATCATCCGCATTGGTTAATGCAGATGAACACATACTTATGTGCATTTGTTCGGTCATCCGCATTTGTCAAATGCGGATGAGCAAAGTCTTGTCCGCATTGATTCTTGGTCTTCCGCATTTGTCAATGCGGAAGAACAAATACTTGTCCGTATTTGTTTTATGTCTTCCGCATTGGCAAATGCGAAAGACAATACTTGCTTTTTCTTGAGCAGGATCTTCATCCGCATTTCTTCTTGGACTTATAGGATTCCAGCAAAGCAATAATCAAATCACCCAATGAATTGGCATGTATGATCCTTTCAGGTTGCAACAAATAAAATTGTTTTTACAAGAAAACTTAATGAAACATTGGCTGAAAATGATCTTTTAAGAAGAACCATTTTGGAGCGTAACGTTGAAATTAATATTTACGAGAAATGTTTTTTTAGCTTAATTTGAAACGACAAAGCTTCAAACAAACCTTGATAAATGGACTCTTTCACACATGAAGAAGGATAAGCTTATTGCTAAACAATAAGGGGAATGGATAAAATATGGGATTTGATATCATTCAAATAGTCAAATTGTTTGTAATTCAGTTCCACCTCCATCTACTCATGTTATTCTCCAATTCCCAAACTTCATCCAACAAATGATTTAATTAATAATAATACTAACATTTTGTATGCAGGATTAGCAGGAGTGAATCTTAAAGTGGTGCGAAATGATTATGATTCCACAATTGGTATGGGATACAATAAACCGAATGTTGACAGTCCAGATAATGATTGTTCAGTTTCGACTGTTTGTAATTATGTATCTACTGTTTCTTCTCACTTCTTTGATAAGTTTAAAGTAGGTGACATTCCTACATTTGAGCGTGTCAGGATTGTGAAAGAATAGATAAATTGGGAATCATCTAATCATCAAGCTCCAGCTACGACAACACCTCATATTCCTGTCAATTGAGGTCCTTTGGAAGTAGGTTTGTGTATCCGAGACTTGTCAAGCTTAGATGATGAATCAAACATAGAGGACTGTGTCAATTCCTCAAAGATCAAGATATCACTTGAAATTGTCGAATCTCAAGCGCTTCCAAAAGCAGAATCAAGATCAATATGGATATCTTCTCCAATTGCAATACAAGTCAGTCAACCAGTGCAATTCTCATTCACTATTCAACATGGGAATCTTCAGAATAAGAAAGAATCTGTTACAAGCTCAAAGTAATCCTCATCCCCACGTGCATAACATGGGACTACAAATAATCAAAAGCCTTTCAAGGCTTGTTTGAGTGTGGAAAACAAGGTCACGTGATAAAGAAGTGCCCTCAAAGACTTGATTCGAATGGTAAAGGCAAAACAAATTGCTTCTCTAGATCACAGTCTACAAAGAATGTTCTAGTCAGTAATGGCACCACGGGCTGCTTCTCTGGATCAAGAGGTAAAAAGCACACATCTTTGAATGGTTGGATGAAAAACCCTCCATCCAAACATTTTCATGTGAAGCTGGTTTCATATGATTCAAAGATGAAAATGACCAAGGTTTCAAAACCAAATTCTTTTTCTTCTAATCTTAAACAAAAAATGATTTCCAAATTTAATTTCTTCAAATCAAAATTAATTAAACCGAAACAAATTTGGCAAATTAAAAAGAAGGATACAAAAATCCCTGATATTTCAACAGATCGTGTGTTGAAGCAGGTTAATTATACCATTGAAAAAAGAACTCCTAGGACTATGATGGTTAGGGCTCCTCTTTTAGACTAATCTGTTTATGAGTGCATGAACAATTCAGGAGATTGTTTCTACTTCTAATTTGAGGCGGAACAAACATGTTATGGTCATGATATTAGTGTAGTTTAAAAGATCTTGTTTGGTAAATTTCTATTTTTGCATAGTTATATATATATATATATATATATATATATATATAGTAAAAAAACAAAAAAACAAAAAAACAAAAAAAGAGGTTTGAAAAAATAAAAATTTAGGGAGAGAGTATAATAAGACTCAATATAAAATGTAAAAGACAACCGGGAACTTGATTCGAGATGACTGAGAAATGATTATATATCATCTTGAAATGCTTGTTCTTACATGTCTTGCATTTTAAAATGAGAAATGATAGCATCTGATGTTGTTATTTGATTCACATCTTATGTTTAAACACAATAAGAGAAAAACAAACAAATTTTTTAATGATATGCTTGGTAGACCCAGCCTGAAGAATAAAGTAGACAACAACATAATGATTTAAATTAAAATCTATACTTAAGGATGTCTAGGTTTATGCAATCATTTTGGCATGCATGAAAACTGAGTCCCGACAAACATTTGGATTGAGAACTGATCTTTCACCCACGCTGATTGATATCATATAAGCCATATCTTTGGGCTATGTTTGACGTATTTGTGTGTCTTGTGTTTGTGCTAATCTCCTCAGTTATACAAAAGTACTGACCTGGAATGATGATCTCCTTTGTTGTATGATACTACTGACTTGGAGCTCTCATCAGCACATGATTAAATGGTCATCTACTTTGTTATACGTGAGTATAGACCTGGAGCTCTCATCATTTTGGCCTAAGTTGGGTCAAATCATCTAACGATGAATTCGTCACAGAATGCAATATTTTGATGATAATCACTTGTACACTAATGCACAGGCCTTGGTCTATAAAGATCGTAACAAAATTCAAGATATCCTGAGGTTGGGTGAGGGTTTTCGCCAAATGATTGTGGGGTCCTAGCATTTTAAAGTATTTAATCGAACCTTAACGAATCATCTGCTGCTTGCTGAAAAAGATAGGGCATGGGTTTAAATGGACAAGCATATTAGCAATCGTTATTGATATGTTTGAGAATTTCAAAAACATTCAAAGACTATGCTTAAATTCTGTTATCAGTATGATCTTATTGCTTGTCGATGATTAAATTCATCTTTGTGCTAAAGTATATCTTAAGGATGTGATCTCATGATCGATTCAGTACTTGATAATTTAAAATTTTATAATCACAATATAAAAATAATAATAATAAATTTATAATAATAAATTTTGATTTCAAAATTTCTTTGAAGCCTTCCATCTTATGCTGTTACAATATTATCATTTTTCATGCATTTCACAGAAATTGCACATAAATGAATAGAGATTCGTTTGTTTTCACACACAGATAAACACGGGTTTATTTTGTTAAAATAAAATGAACTAATTAGAAATGTCAAGATTGTGTTTCAGATTTTTACTGCAAGTGATGACCGACCATCAGTTGAGCAGTGTATCTTATTAGAGAACATGTTCCTTAAATTTAGAGAAGATACCAAGCTAGGAATCCTCCTCCTACATCTTTTGAAACACTCAAGATTAGAGAGTTGGGAAACTTGTTCATGTTTTGATCAAACTATGCACACATCAAGGGGGAGTATATAAATAGGGAGAGCTTATGAGATGAATAATTTTTCTTATCAGATTCAGAAAGCTTTAATTTGAAAATCTTTCTATGGTTTACTTCTTAGGGCTGAATTTGTTTGAAGACGTTGATAATGATAGACTAAGGGGAGTATTGTTGGAGTTGTACAAGATAGTCTATATTATTAATATAGTCAAAGTCAATAAAAGTCAACATCTGATAAACAGAAAAGTCAAACCTCGGGTTCGTGACGAAGAACCCAGTGAAGAGATTGAAGATGTATTATGTTTGAGACTTTATTGTATTAAATATATATTGTGTGAAAAAAATATATTTTATCTTATTTTAGTCTTGTTTTAGTCAAGATTAATAGTCTAGGGGGCTAAATGTAAATAGTAAAAGTTAGTCTAGACTATAAATAGGTTAAATGCAATTAGAGTTGGCTAATGGTTGAATAACCAATTGATTGAGGGATTTACTTGTAAATAATATTATTAGCAATCAATAGAGATCAAAGGGGTTTTGATTGTGTTTATCATATTTTGATCTATAATCTTCATGATTTGATTCAAGTGTGTTTAACCTGGGTTAATAGTCCACTTCCTCCTGCATGGCTGATGATATGGGGGCCTACACGAGTTGAGTAGCTTGGGCAGGGGTTTGTTTGCATTTTCTTTGGTAGGTGATGGTTATTTGTGGTTGTGTGGGTTGTTGTGAAGTAGAAGGTGTGGGTTCAACCATAGTCATAGGATTCGCTCCGCCACCCCACAAATCACGAATCGGTTCGCAAGTACCAGATTCGGGTTCATTTCGCGTTCCAATCGCCCTACGATTCGTGATCCGGTTCGTTGAAATAGGCGAATATAAATTTCAATGGAAACCGAACCAGCCTACTCCGATTCGCAAACGGATCATAGCGATTTGTGAATCCAATCAAATAGAAACGCGATTGGATCAAAAAGGCATAATTAGACTTTCAATCTTATTAATTAATGGTTAATTGCTTTGATTGCTTACTCTTCGTTAATAAATTTTCTCGCTATTTGATAATGGCGCCAATATAATTGCATCTATTATAAACTAGCACCTAATAATCCACTAATTATCTTTAAAAACATAATATAGATTGTTTTTTATAAGATACGGCGTATAGCACTATATGGTACATCGTACCGCTTGCGGAATTGGCGTTCTGAATGAACTTACCCCTACTGTATCGAATTTTATAAATTGACGAACCACATATCCGTTTCCGTACCTCATACCGGAACATATTGTGTTTCATGTGACTATGGGTTCAACACTAGCTACTGCTGCTAGGTTGCCACCTTGAGCAATGAGCTTTAACATTTTTGGGACAAGTGTTTTTTCTACCCCTAAAAAGCCTCAAAAACTTGATGTGTGAAAAAAAATATATAAAATTATTAATAAGCGTTTTTCACAAATTAGTTTTAAATTTTGGAATTCCCAACTAAACTTCACACAAACGGCAAGTGTACCGGTCGTGATATAGTAAAGTTTAGGTAAGTCCGGATATCGAATCCGTGAACACTAATGGCGGTTCTCGATAATAAACCTTTGTTGACTTCTAATCCAATAAATTTTGATATTTTAAGTACTTAATATTAATAAACAAAAGAAATAATTTAACTAAAATTAATTAATGGAAACACGACGAAAGAAATAAAAAATAAGAATTAATTCAAACTTCGAAACTTGAATACGATCAAATATATGAAATAACTACCTAGGCAGGAATCCAACCAACATGTGATGACCTAAAGGTAATGATTTGTCTGGCTATCTCTAAAAATACGGATCTAAGGTTACCTAGGTATGTTGCTACTCCCTAAGAAAACCAAAGACACGTGTGAAGCACTAGATAGGTTTATTAAAATGTCTAATGGAAGATCACCCCTAGGTTTTCTACCACATCATCTTTAAGATTATATTTTCTAACCCTAAGATAAAGGACAACTTAATTAAAGTCATTAAATACCCTAAAATACTAACACCACGAGTGAAAGGCAAAACACGCTCTCGCGAAATCTAAACCTAACAAGCAATGGGTAGGAGGTTTAAAACAATATCTATCACCCCTAGGTTCTAGATAAGGTAGCACATTGAAAAATACCATTTAATCAGAACCAATGCTCCTAAGATTATCTCTAATCAAAGTATAAAATTAAAAACACAAAGTAATTAATTTTAACGTGCAACTTAATCAATATGTCACGCAATCAATCAAAATCAAACATACACGCATGACATAACTTTTAAGTACAAGACAATACACATGTTCATATTTAATTGAGACAATAATCAAGTTCTAAGATTAATAAACGAATATACAAAATCAAAACCAAATATTTAGTCAAAACATATTAATTTTCAACCAAACCTAGGTAGTACTAAAAAGTTAGCTACTCATAACGTTTATATATATTAAAACAATAATAAAGTTGCAAACTTTTAGTAACATAAACAAGATAATCAATGAAACAAAGAAAAATAATCGATAACCAGACAAAACCGAACAATCTTTAATGTTTGAATGCTTCAATCCTTGCTCCCCGATCTTACTCCTTGCTCCCGATTGCTCTCTAAATGTACTCTCAAGCTTCAAGTTGAATCCAAAGCAATGTTCTTTTCTTCAATCTTAATCGTGTGCCTCCTGCCGTTGCTCTTGTTTTTTTTCTGCCGCCGCTCTCCCTTTTTAGATTAGGTATTATCCTCCTCTTTTTGTTCTCTCGTGCCCACATAACTGCTCTTATGGGCTGCATTAAATTTCTTTTTTTTTGGGCCATTAAATTGTGCTTTAATTATTAATAAATTATGTGTATGCTTTTGCATCATCCACGTGAGCTTCAAAAAAAATCATATATCACTACATGAAAATGTAAACAATTAAAATAAGAATTATAATCATACTTGTTTTGTTAGGTTATACAATTACTTTTTTTTTTCATTTTTCTTCTTTTTTTTTCATCATGTTACCAACAATATATCACATTTAATATTGACACCTAATTTAACTCATAGCATTTAAGTTTGAATACCAATTCGCGTTTTATCTCAAAATTTGATATTTAACTCCTATTATTTATTTTGTCCAAGATTTTATATCTTAAATTCATATATTCAATGTATGCAATTCAAAATTCGTCATTTTTACTCATCGTATCTTGAAACATTCAACTTGCAAAGATGAATCACTTAGGTCTAAAATGGAATAAAAACTAACCCAAAAATTATCAAAGTGTAGAAAATATTTATATAATCTATATTTAATTTAAAGCATATCAAATATCTCCACACTTAAACTTTGCTTGTCCCTAAGCAAAACTCATCACATAACATATTTAACATCAACAAGTTTAAATACATAAATGTAAAACCAAATTAGAAAAGCCCGTTTTCCACATAGACAATCAACAATCTAGTCACAATCAATTAAATTGTAACTTAACAAGAAATCGTGATAATGATTTTGAAAAATAGACGTATTAATAAACTTAGTTTATTTAAAGATTTTAAACACATAATAATCCACAACTTCTCATAATATTCTCTCCTCTCAGTTTGTTTAGTGGACTAGTATAAAATGTACTAGTTTATATCTGTGGTGCTCTCGATATCATCACGACATGACATTATTATAAGCTTGTAAAGGTATCACATCTACACCAACTAACAATTGAACTTGCACAAATCAAAAAGGTCTTCACATGGGTTACGTGGCTAGGATGAAATGTAGGAATAAAGAAGGAAAACAAGGCTAAGGTGTTTAGAGAAATCCGACTTCGCTAGCCTAAACACGAACATAATACGCAAATGATAAATAAAACAAAGGGCCAAACTTGAATCCTTTAACAAACTAACTACTAATAGACATTTTTTTTCTTTTTTTTTCTTTTTTTACTTTTTTTTGTTTCTTTTTTCATTTTTTTTCATTTTTTTTCATTTTTTTACTAATCGAACGTAACAATTGAATCACACTATTTAAACACTAACCTAGCCGGATTTTCTAAAACACCCAGGTGAACACAACAAGGCTTAAATAGATAATGCTAGGCAAACATGGATAAAAACAAAAGAAAATGGTTAATAAATGGCTCAAAGTGGCTACTAGTGGATAATTCGGGGGTAGGGTAGTCACAGGCTAAAAACAAGGCTGAATCCTAGGTGCCTCTATCATTTTTGTGCAAGTGCAACGTTCATGATCTCGACGCGTATAACCTAGACAAGTTCTAAAATGCACGTAGTCGTGTGATATAAATGTTCAAATAAAAAAAAATTTGCATGTGAAATGCAAATAATCAAGAATTAAGGCTCAATCTCACATGAAAACGGAGATAAAAAGGGTATAAGTTGTGGACAATTGCATGTTTATTATCTCTTCTTTACCTCACTTAAATTAGACGTCTATACATTTATTTTAAAAACCGCTTGTTAAGTTAACTTAATCATGTGACTTGAAAAGTTAATCATGCTCTGGGTATAACTAGTTAGCGCAAATCGACATCACATCATGATTCGTGCAAGTCGTGTTTATATGTGTGGATGAGCATACTTAGTGCTTTTTTTTCTTGAATTTTTTTTGAAAATTTCACAATATTATCAAACCAAAATACAGAATGTTTCATTTTTGCCAACTAACCCCATCCCCACACTTAAATTGAACATTGTCCCTAATGTTCGAGCAAATAGATATAAGCAATTAAGGTAATAAAAGTGCAAGAAATAGGAAAACTGAAACTCCCCTGATATGTAGTGTAACGACAGAAGGTCCACTGAAGATATACGTGTCATCCTCACACTTTAACTTGACTAAGGACCTCATGCAAATGATCATTCAACTCCGAGCAATAACGTGAAATCAAAGACAAACACAGAAGCATTTGGTACGAAGAACTAAAAATAAAAAGTAAAAATAAAATGTAAAAAGAATAAAAACAAACCCTCGGGTTGCCTCCCGGAAGCGCTTGGTTTATTTACGAGTCGTCAGCCAGACTCGAACCTCTCAATCAGGTTCCAACAGGGGCGAGGTCAACCACTTCTTCCTCGTTCTCAATCACCGGCCCACTAATGTAATGCTTCAAACGATACCCATTTACCTTAAACTTCTCTCCGTCCTTTTCCTCGATTTCATTGTTGCGTATGGAAATACCTCGCGCACAATGTGTGGTCCCGGCCATCGGGATTTTAATTTTCCCGGAAACAATTTCAGTCGTGAATTGTATAGCAACACCTGATCCCCACAGTTGAATTCTTTATTACCTTTTAGGTGGCAATCGTGTAATTCTTTCATACGTTCCTTGTATCGACTCGAATGTGCGTACGCATAATCTCTCAATTCCTTTAACTCGTGCAACTGGTGAAATCGATTCGCTCCAGCTGCGGACATATCTAAATTCACGGTCCTTAATGCCCAATATGCACGATGCTCCAACTCCACTGATAGATGACACGCTTTCCCATAAATCATTCGAAACGGTGTAGAACCGGTCGGTGTCTTATATGCCATGCGGAAAGCCCAGAGTGCGTCATCTAATTTATCGAACCAATCCTTGCCATTTGATCCAATTGTTTTCTCCAGAATCCACTTGATACCCCGATTACTTACCTCAACTTGCCCACTGGTCTGTGGATGATAAGCCGTTGCTAGCCAATGGGTGACCCCATAGCGTTGCAAGGCTTTCTCCATCTGCGCATTGCAGAAGTGGTTCCCTCGATCACTAATTAGGGCTTTGGGGGTACCAAAGCGGGAAAACAACATTTTAATGAATCTCACTACAACCCTAGCATCATTCGGGGCAAGGCTTGAGCCTCCACCCATTTGGAAACATAGTCTACGGCTACTAGGATGTACTTGTTCCCACGAGATGGTGGAAACGGGCCCATGAAATCGATGCCCCACAAATAAAAAATCTCACATGCCTGAATAGCAGTCTGTGGCATCTCATTCTGGGATGAGATATTTCCTACTCTCTGACATGCGTCACAACTCCTCACAAACTCATGCACGTCCTTAAAGATCGTCGGCCAATAAAATCCAGCGTCGAATACCTTCTTTGCTGTCAAACTTGCTCCATAGTGGCCACCTGTTGGTCCTGAGTGGCAATGCCTCAAAATCGTCCTTGCCTCATCATCGTGTACACACCTACGTACAATCTGATCTGCTCCAATTCGGAAGAGGTAGGGGTCATCCCAAATGTAATGCTTAACATCTGCAAAGAATTTCTTCTTTTGCTGATGTGTCATGCCTCTCATTAGAACCCCTGTCGCTAAGTAATTAGCCAAATCTGCAAACCATGGAAAACCCTCGTCATGTGCTTTCACAAACATCAATGTTTCATGAGGGAAGTTATCATCAATCATGTCCTCTCTAATCTTCTCACGCCCAGTCCTCTAAACGTGACAAATGGTCTGCTGCTACATTCTCTGCTCCTTTCTTATCCCTAATCTCAATGTCAAACTCCTGAAGCAGCAAAATCCATCGTATCAATCGCGGCTTGGCGTTCTGCTTATTAAACAAATATTTGAGTGCAGCATGATCCATGTAAACAATAGTCTTAGAAAGGACGAGGTAAGATCTAAACTTATCGAATGCAAAGACTACTGCTAACAACTCCTTCTCTGTCATGGTGTAATGCTCCTGCGCATCAGTGAGCGTCTTACTCGCGTAATAAATCGGGTGAAGTGTTTGTCCTTATGCTGACCTAAGACCGCTCCTATCGCATAGTCACTCGCGTCGCACATTAACTCAAAAGGTAAAATCCAATCCGGGGCGACCATAATTGGAGCATTCACCAACTTCTCCTTTAGAAGCTCAAATGCACTCTTTCACTAGGAGTTGCGTAATCGGCCTCGAAATCTTAGAGAAATCTCGAATAAAACGTTGATAAAAACCAGCATGGCCTAAGAAACTCCTAATAGATTTCACTGATATATGTAGCGGAAGCTTGCTGATAGTCTCAATCTTCGCCTTATCAACCTCAAGCCCCGCGTGTGAAATCTTGTGCCCTAAAACAATGCCCTCTTTCACCATGAAGTGGCATTTCTCCCAGTTTAGCATAAGGTTGGTCTCCTCACATCGAGCCAGCATCCTCTCCAATCGCTCCAAACATGAATCGAACGAACTCCCGAATACAGAAAAGTCATCCATGAAAACCTCCATGGAGTCCTCGATCATGTCCTGGAATACAGCTACCATGCACCGCTGAAAAGTAGCTGGAGCGTTACATAACCCAAACGGCATGCGGCGATGCGCAAAGGTGCCATAGGGGCATGTAAAGGTCGTCTTTTCCTGATCCTCTGGAGCGATAGGGATCTGGAAATAACCTGAAAAGCCATCAAGGAAACACTAAAACTGTTGCCCTGACAAACGCTCTAACATGTGATCGATAAAGGGAAGCGGAGAATGGTCCTTCCTCGTGGCATCATTCAGTTGTGATAGTCAATGCAAACTCGCCACCCGGTGACTGTCCTCGTTGGAATCAACTTGTTCTTCTCATTAGTCACCACTGTGATTCCCCCTTTCTGGGAACAACTTGCACGGGACTCACCCACTACGAATCAGAGATAGTAGATTAATCCTGCATCTAACAATTTAATCACTTCTTTCTTAACTACCTCCTGCATGTTAGGATTTAATCTTCTCTGACTCTGTCTAACAGGCTTATACTCATCCTCCATGAGTATCTTATGCGTGCAAAATGAAGGGTTGATACCCTTAATATCCATAAGCATCCACGCTATAGTCTGCTTGTGTGCCTTTAGCACATCCACTAGTCTTCTCTTCTCCTCCTCTGTCAATCCAGCAGAAATGATGACAGGTAACTGAGATCCCTCATCCAAAAATGCATACTCCAGGTGAGATGGCAATTCCTTAAGCTCTAAGGATGAGGGAGTCTCAACCGACGGCTTTTCTATTGGTTCCTCTCTCGTAATCACCTCACACACGTTAGCTTCCTTGAGAGGTTGACTCTCACAATCTACCGGGTCATGCTCAATGGCAAAAGCAGTCAACTCGACTTCTTGGTTCTCCCTAACCAGGATTTGTGAGTCTGTATGATCAGATCTAATAAACTCTCGAAAACTCGTAGTCACCTGTGTCCAAATGGTATCCATGAAGTATAAGGTGTCATCCTGATCGTGTGTGTTCTTCATGGACTGTTCACATCGAAGGTAACTGTCTCATCAGCAACTCGTAAGGTTAGCTTGTCATCAAGGACATCGATCAATGCCCTTGCAGTAGCCAGGAAAGATCGTCCTAAGATCAATGGGACCTTCTCGTCCTCATCCATATCTAAGATCACGAAATCAACAGGAAAAACAAACTTATCCACCTTAACGAGCATGTTCTCTACGATCCCTCGCGGATACTTCACCGACCTATCCGCCAACTGAATGGTCATGCGTGTCGGTGTTGGCTCACCTAGGTCTAGCTTAGCGAACACAGAATATGGCATCAAATTGATGCTAGCCCCTAGATCTGCCAACGCATTGCTCACAGACAAACCACCTATGATACATGGAATAGTAAAACTACCCGGATCAGTCATCTTCTATGGTAATTTGTTCTGCACAGCAGCCAAACACTCCTCACTCAACGTCACAGTCGAGATCTGCTCCAACTTCTTATTCGTGAGCAGATCCTTCAAAAACTTAGCATACTTGGGCATGTGCTATAATGCCTCTACGAAAGGTAAGTTCATCTTGAGTTGTTTAAACATCTCAAGGAACTTCCCGTACTGCTCCTTAGATCGATGTTGAGCCAATCGTCCTGGGTATGGAAGTCTGTCAAAGTGGACAAATGGCTCATTCTCTTTCTTCTTTTCAACAACCTTCTCTACGGACTCCTCTGGCTGTGTTGTACTTGCTGGGCGCAACCTCTATTGCACCTTGCTAGCAGGAGCCTCCATCTCTATCTCCTCATCGACCTCCTCTTCAATCACTACTGGAGGCTCAATCACACAAGACGACTTACCACTCCTTGTCGTCACAGCTTTCACATGCGCATTTGGATTCTTCACTACATTACTAGGTAGGCCTCCAGGTTGCCTTTCCTGAAACATATCTGATAAGTGACCCACAGTCATTTCTATATTTTGCAATAATGCTCTTTGGTTCTTGATCATGGCCTCGTTCTCCCGGAACCTAACCTGATATGCTTGATCTCTAGCCTGCGCTTCCTTATACCTGGTGTCATCCCTCACCATGAACTGAGTCAACATCTGTGATTGTTGCATCATCATCTCTTCAAGTGTGGGCTTCTTCTCCCCCTGACCTATACCACTAGTTGGACCGCTACTCGAACTCTGATTCTGAAACAAACTCTGAGTACGCGGTTGAAAACCCAGTGGGTTTCCACTCCTCCAGTTCTGCTGATTCCTCCAACCAGGATTATAGCAATTACCGAAGGCATTTCCTTGCATCCGGGTGGGATTACTGACAAAGTCAACCTGCTCCTGTAACTATCAACAGAAATGGGACAATCAATAGTATTATGACCACCCTGACAATCTCACAAGCCTGCTCCTTTTTCTTCTGCAGGTTTGCTACCATCTTAGCTAATGCCTCAACCTGGGCGGCTAAAGCAGTGCTAGAATCAACTTGGTGCACTCCTCGCTGAGCAACAACGGGGCCCTAGAATCAAGATACTCATAACTACTCATCCAGTCCTCGAACATCATGTTACACTCCTCAACACTCTTGGTGGTCATCAGATTACCACCGGCAGTAGTATCCAGCATGTTCCTCGTCGCAGGAGTAACTCATTTGTAAAACTTCTCAATCAACGCCCAATCCTCCAAACCATGATGTGGACACTTGTGCACTAGCTCCTTAAAACCCTCCCATGTCTCGTAGAAAGTCTCTCCCGACTTCTGCTGAAATGAATGTATCATGCTCCTCAGACGAGCGGTCTTCAAAGGGGGAAAGTACTTACACAAGAACTTGTCTTGCATATCAGCCCAAGTAGTGATGGATCCTGTGGGTAGGGACTCAAGCCAGCTGTGGGCACGGTCAGTAAGAGAGAATGGGAAGATGCGCAACTTGCATGCATCCTTAGAAACACCGTTCACCTGAAAGGTGTAACAGATCCTCGCGAAGCGAGCCAAGTGAGAATATGGGTCTTCAGCAGGTAACCCGTGGAACTGAACGGTATTAGTGACCATGGAAATGATTTGGGGAGGGATTTGCCAATTTTTGGCAGTGATTGGTGGACGTGCAATACTAGACCTAGCTCCAGCAGCAATAGGCTTGGCATAGTCGGCAATCACTCTCCTCGCTGGTGGTTGTTCGTCGGCCATTGAAGATTCTGTGTGGAGTGGATTCGATGCCATAGGATTCTTCTTCGGTCTCAAGCTCCGTGTCAGACTCGTTCTGTCGATCAAACGCACACTCTGGATCGTCAAGTGGCTGAAACTTTGGTGGTCCGACAGAACGGTGTGGCACATAAAATAAAAAAAATTAAAAAGAAAAAAAAGGAAATTTACCTAAATGATTAAGGCACGATAAATAAAAATGATAAAAAATAAAATAAAAAATTACTAACTAAAGGCACAATTAAGTAAATAATAGGAAATTAAACTCAAAAAAGAAACTCTAAACTAGAAAACAAATGATTAGATCCCCGACTCGGGTCGCTCTCAAAATCGCCAAAACCGTGTCCCCGGCAACGGCGCCAAAAACTTGATGTGTGAAAAATATATATATATAAAATTATTAATAAAGTGTTTTTCACAAATTACTTTTAAAATTTTGGAAATTCCCAACTAAACTTCACACAAACGGCATGTGTACCGATCGTGATATAGTAAAGTTTAGGTAAGTCCGGATATCGAATCCGTGGACACTAATGGCGGCTCTCGATAATAAACCTTTGTCGACTTCTAATCCAATTAATTTTTATATTTTAAGTAATTAATATTAATAAACAAAAGAAATAATTTAACTAAAATTAATTAATGGAAACACGACGAAAGAAATAAACAAATTAAGAATTAATTCAAACTTGGAAACTTGAATACGATCAAATATGTGAAATAACTACCTAGGCAGGAATCCAACTAACATGTGATGACCTAAAGGTAATGATTTGTCTAGCTATCTCTAAAAATACGGATCTAAGGTTACCAAGGTATTTTGCTACTCCCTAAGAAAACCAAAGACACGTGTGAAGCACTTGATAGGTTTATTAACATGTCTAATGGAAGATCACCCCTAGGTTTTCTACCACATCAGCTTTAAGATTATATTTTCTAACCCTAAGATAAAAGACAACTTAATTAAAGTCAACTAAATACCCTAAAACACTAACACCACGAGTGAAAGGCAAAACACGCTCTCGCGAAATCTAAACCTAACAAGCAATGGGTAGGAGGTTTAAAACAATATCTATCACCCCTAGGTTCTAGATAAGGTAGCACATTGAAAAATACCATTAAATCACAACCAAGGCTCCTAAGATTATCTCTAATCAAAGTATAAAATTAAAAACACTAAGTAATTATTTTAACGTGTAACTGAATCTATATGTCACGCAATCAATCAAAATCAAACATACACTAGCATGGCAATAACTTTTAAGTACAAGACAATACACATGTTCATATTTAATTGAGTCAATAATCAAGTTCTAAGATTAATAAACGAATATACAAAATCAAAACCAATATTTAGTCAAAACATATTATTTAGTCAAAACATATTTAGTACTAAAAAGTTAGCTACTCATAACGTTTATATATATTAAAACAATAATAAAGTTTCAAATTTTAGTAACATAAACAAGATAATCAATGAAGCAAAGAAAAATAATCGATAACGAGACGAAACCGAATAATCTTTAATGTTTGAATGCTTCAATCCTTGCTCCCCGATCTTACTCCTTGCTCCCCGATCTTACTCTTGCTCCCGATTGCTCTCTAAATGTACTCTCAAGCTTCAAGTTGAATCCAAATCAATGTTCTTTTCTTCAATCTTAATCGTGTGCCTCCTGCCGTTGCTCTTGTTTTTTTTCTGCCGTCGCTCTCCCTTTTTAGATTAGGTATTCTCCTCCTCTTTTTGTTCTCTCGTGCCCACATAACTGCTCGTATGGGCTGCATTAAATTTCTTTTTTTTTGGGCCATTAAATTGTGCTTTAATTAACTAGTAAAAATGACGTATCTTGAAACATTCAACTCGTCGTATCTTGAAACATTCAACTTGGAATAAAAACTAACCCAAAAATTATTTAAAGTGTAGAAAATATTTATATAATCTATATTTAATTTAAAGCATATCAGCCATAGTAGGTTTTCTCATTGTCTTAAACATGTTAGGATTCATCTGTCCTAATTTTAGAACCCTGCCTGTTTCCTTTAACTGTGAGGCCAGTTCACAGTTGAGAATATGCTGGACATATCTAGGGAACATGTAGTATTCTAAGTAGTCCAAGTTTTCAAGTAAATTAGTATATATAAATTTGTGAGTACCTGAATTTGACCTCCTAAACCATCCCATGAACTATGAAGGAGAGATCCTCGGGAATCTATTCCATCCTCCATGCTTGTTGGATAAGCTGTGAATGATGACATGGTGGAGGTACTTCCATTAAGAAGATACATTCCCTTTCATGACGGTTCTGACTGAAAAGTCTCCTTCATAACCCATCGATCCAAAGGACTTGTTTTACAACAGATTTGGAAAAGGACAAATCACCTTCTACATCACTTGTTTTACAGCAGATTTGAGAAAGGGCAAATCACCTTCCACATCATCCAGCTGAAGATAAGTATTTATTGATGGTGGTCCCATACATTGTACACAATAAGGCTTTTCGCTCTAGTTGGGCAATGCAAGGAGGCCTCTTTCGCCATTCTTTCTAAATGATAAACTATTATTAGTTCAGTTCGGTAGAACATCGATGAGAGGATCATTTTTTCACAGAAGCATATGATTGCCCCTCAATCGCCAGGTGGCTCGCTCCAGGTGCATGAGTAGCTTTGCTGGCTCTTATACGAAAGGTACCGGCCTCTTTCAGTGGTTCTTGCTTGCTCTTTAAAGCTGATCTGGTGCTGTCTCGTTCCTTCAGTTTGTTCTGATTCCGATGAAGGATACTATATTCCGCCTACACAACTACCTTGGTATCTGCTTAAGTGGTCTGCTCGTACCGTTCCAAAAAGAGCTGCGCTGACAGGCTATTTGAAAATGTGTTTCCGGGCTCACATATCTAAATTTCAGCGAGATAGGGTGCGGATAGGTGGAATGGAAATTCCACTCCAATCCCTTTAATGGATCCCCGAAGGAGACGGGTGCAAATGGAATTTCAATCAAAGGCGCTATGACCACTGAGCATGCCAACAAGGCAAACTCAGAAAATCGTCTCCTGCCCCCTACGGCAGTGATCCATCGACAAGCTCGTTCTGATATTGGGCGATGTACATTAGAATCCTAAAGCACCACCACTATCACACCCCAACCTTGACGGCGGAAACTTCGAAGTGTGAGAGCTCAGATTGTTCACAGCCACAAAATGCTTTAATTAAATCCGAATATATTAATCATAAGTTTTAATTGCAATGTTACAAGCATAAGTCTCAAACAAAGATAACATCATGTATAAAAGTTAAATGTGACAAGTTTATCCATTTTTTTCTCTAGGTCCAATCCTAGATGTGATAAGCTTCAAAGAGTAGTAATCATACTTTAGCATTTCCTGAAACATGTTAAAAATAAAAGGTCAACAATAATATTGGTGAGATTTCTATAGTTTTCAATACATAAGTATGCAAAAGATGGCAACTCATGTTATAAGTTAGAGAACAAAGTAACTAGGGATGTAACACAGAATGCACAATCAAACCTTGACAGAATTTTACAAGTCTCAAATGTTTACAAATATATACGATTAGTTAAGTGTACTTGGATTAACCAAACAGGCTTGTCATGCCCATAGATCTATGACGTCACCAGGCTAGCAATAGTTAATGATTGTACATATATTCGACATTACATGGTAGCTACAAAGTTCAACTAACCACAACATACAAATGAATTGCCATAAGTTTACAAGAATCAAACGTTTACAAGTGCAATGATTATAAAGTAACATGTTTCACCCCAAAGTTTGAAAATATGAAAAGGGGGTATAGAAATACTCACATGATGTATAATTGTATAAATGATGATAAAATAATAATAAGCAACTTCCAACGTAGTACTTCAGAAGATACCTAAATGTATATTTTACAAGTTTAATTTTAATAATAGTAAATTTAATGCTTTAACAAGAGCTAGGGTTTTGAGTGGAATACTGGGGATTTTTATTTTTAAGTATATTAAATAAAGAAATTTATCCCTTATATATTTAATTAGAAAAACGAACTTGAGCCAATTGTAATAACTAATGAAATTTATAATTTAAAATTTAAAATATACACTTTAAAATGATCATGAAAAATACTTGGGCCTATACTAATTTAATATTATTATTTGAAATCCATAGGATTAAATCAAGAATAATCTTTGTTAAAAGGTTTTATTAAAAGTTATTTATATTTAATAAAAAAAATTAGAAATTCATTTGGTGGCCATAAAAATATTTAAAGTTTATAAGAACATTTTTTTATATTTATTAAATATTTTTCCATAATTAATTTAAGGCTAAAAGCCTCTAAAAAATACATGAGGGTCCCCGGGTTCGAACCGGGACCTCATATTTAGAGCAGGCACCTTAACAATTGAACCAAAGGCCTCAGCTGCGAGTTATGTTGGTTTCATAACCTTAAAAACACAAGATTCAATAGATCCCCATTTTCCCAAGAACCCTAATCCCAAATCAATCCAAATTGAAAGCTAAAATGCGGATGATTACATCAATAAACATGGGGCTTTTGTTCCCCATGTCAAATCGAGGGTGTGGGTAAGCTTAATTACCCGATTGATGATGATTTAAGAACGAAGAGAACGAAGAACAGGAGCGGTTTTTCGAAGTTAATCCGAGATGCAACTATGGATAATAATCCAATTTGTTTTGCAGGAACTTTCCAAGGATCACGTTGATAAAAATCCCTCTACTAATTTTTGTTTAGTTTGTTCGAAAGGCAGTCTTCCATTAAGATGCAATTGCCACAAAGGAGGAGGATCGAGGATGATGTTCTTGCTTGTTTCAGGTGAAATTGAAACCGTTAAATGCCTAGGGATAGTAGATGATTGTGTAGGTATGTTTAATTAGATTATATTTACGGTTTAATGTTCGAACGGCTAGGTAGTTTAATGTGTTGCGGTTATGTAGTCGATTAGTCTAGAAACGGACACTTAAATGCGGTTATGATGCATACAGGTTCTAATCACTTTCTAGAAATATTTCGGAGCAGTTTTGGATCGAAAATCGGTGCCAATATACCCTTTTGGGGTCGCCGGATCTCGGCCGAAGGGCGGTCGGAGCTCGGCTGCCGGAAACACGGATACAATAGGGGGAAGGGGTTTGGGTTTCAAACATTTACACCAATAGTCCCTGTACTTACTTTCCTTTACTATTTTATGCTCAAACTTTATTTTAAAGTTTCTAAATTAACAATAAGGCCCTTAAACTTAATTAAGTTTTAACTTGTTAATTTTTATAACCTATTATTATCATTATTGTTATTAATATTAATATTATATTATTATTATTATTATTATTATTATTATTATTATCATGATTATTATTATTATTACACTTATAATCAGTTATTATTATTATATTATTATTATTATTATTATTATTATTATTATTATTATTATGAGTATTATTATTATTATACATTATGTTAATTTAGTGAACCGTTAACTTTCAATTTACAACATAAGTGCAAGAACACATAAACCACCCATGGGTTTTATAAATGATAGTAATGGTCCTTACAAGAATAAACGATGCTAACTTTTAGTTAAACGAAAAATACAAGATGTTACAGTCTCCCTAACTTAAAAGAATTTCATCCTGAAATTAAGGATAAACTAAGCGAACAAATACAGATATTTTTCCTTCATATGGTCCTCACGCTCCCAAGTGAACTCAGCTCCACACTTGTTCTCCCAACAAACCTTGACAATTGGAGTAGTTGTGGTTCTCATTTTCTTCATAATGCGATCCATAATTTCAACAGGTTTCTCAACAAAGTGCAATGTCTCATCGATCTGGATGTCTTCCAATGGAACATGCAGACTCTCGTCGGCCAAACACTTTCTCAAATTTGACACATGGAACACAGGATGAACTCCACTAAGGTCAGAAGGTAGTTCAAGTCTATAAGCCACTTTCCCAATCCTTTTTAGGATTTTGAAAGGTCCTACGAATCTTGGAGCTAATTTACCCTTCTTCCCAAAGCGAACAACACCTTTCCATGGTGAAACCTTAAGGAGAACCATGTCGCCAACTTGAACCTCCAACGACTTTCGACGCTTATCGGTATAACTCTTTTGTCGACTTCTTGCCACTTCAAGGTTCCTGTGGATCGTGGAGATTTTATCGGTCGTTTCTTGTATCAGTTCAGGACCAGTGATGAAGTTTTCACTAATGTCGGTCTAGCAGATCGGTGATCGGCATTTACGACCATAGAGTGCTTCGAATGGTGCCATCTTGATACTCGAGTGATAACTATTGTTATACGAAAATTCCGCGAGCGATAAGTGCGTATCCAAATCACCACCAAAGTCAAGGACACATAGTCGTAGCAAATCCTCGAGGATTTGGATTGTTCGTTTGGTTTGACCATCAGTTTGAGGATGGTAAGCCATACTTAAATCCAATTGAGTACCCAATAGTTCTTGCATAGACGACCAAAAGTACGAAGTGAAACGAGCGTCTCTGTCAGATATGATGTGCAACGGTACGCCATGCGACTCACAATCTCATCAATATAGATGCGAGCCAGTCTTGAAACTTTGAATGTGTCTCGTATAGGTATGAAATGTGCCGTCTTGGTCAAACGGTCAACAATTACCCATATACTATCATGACCAGGAGGAGTACGAGGTAACTTGGTTATGAAATCCATGGATATGTATTCCCATTCCACATAGGGATTTTGGGTTGTTCAAGTAAACGACTTGGTCGTTGATGCTCGGATTTGACTCTTGCCCACGTGAGACACTTGGAAACATAAGACGTGGTATCTTTCTTCATTCTAGGCCACCAATATTGACCATGAAGGTCCATGTACATCTTATCGGAGCCAGGATGAGTGGAGTATCGTGCTTGATGAGCTTCGTTCATGATGAAGTGTCGAACGTTATCACGATTCAGGATCCAAAGTTGATACAAGAAGTACCACATGCCGTTCGGTTTTGTCTCTAGTTGGGACCGAACGTTAGATGGTAAATCTTCATCTTTCCCTTCATCGGTTAATGCTGCTTGTTGAGCCTCGCGAATGAAAAACTCGAGATCACTTTCAATCCTTATGTTTTGAAGCATGATAGTAGCCTCATTAACATCCACATGTATCTCGGTCTTAAATTGTAGTGAGACAGTCTTGTTATGGACCTTGCGACTCAGTGCGTCGGCTACAACGTTCGCCTTTCCAGGGTGGTAGCGAATGTCGTAGTCGTAGTCGCTAATCAACTCAATCCAACGTATTTGCCTCATGTTGAGATCCTTTTGATCGAACACGTGTTGGAGACTCTTATGATCGGTGTAGGCTATGCATTGCGTCCCATAAAGATAGTGTCGCCAAATCTTCAATGCGAAAACCACGACGCCAAGTTCAAGATCATGAGTTGTGTAGTTCACTTTGCCTCGTTGCATGAGAACACAACCAAGACCTTGATTAAAAGCATCGCAATACATGGTAAAGTCATCGTTCCCATCGAGAAGTTTGAGAATAGGAGCATTACACAACTTGCGTTTCAATGTATTGAAAGTCACTTCTTGCTCGGGTCCCCATTCAAAGAGTCGATTCTTTTGGGTTAGCGTCGTTAACGGTTTAGCAATTTTCAAAAAATTTACTATGAACCTACGGTAATATCCCGCTAAGCCCAAAAAAGAACGAATCTCGGTTGGTGTTATGGGAACACACCAATTCCTCACGGCTTCAATTTTAGCAGGATCAACATGAATTCCTTGGCTATTCACCACATGCCCTAAGAATTGAACCACTTCTAACCAGAATTCACACTTGGAAAATTGGCGTATAATTGCTCCTTCTTTAAAAGTCCAAGAACTTGTCGCAAGTGCGTCTCGTGATCGATTTTTGTCTTGGAATAAATAAGAATGTCATGAATGAACACGATCACAAACTTATCCAAATACGGTTACATACTCGATTCATGATATCCATGAACGCGACAGGTGCATTGGTCAAGCCAAAAGGCATAACCATGAACTCGTAATGTCGATATCGAGTACGAAAAGCGATCTTTGGAATGTCGTCATCCTGGACACGTAATTGATGATACCCAGAACGTAGATCGATCTTTGAGAATTGGGTTGCTCCTTGAAGTTGATTGAAGAGATCATCGATTCGAGGAAGAGGGTATCGGTTGTTGATGGTAAGCTTATTGAGTTCCCGGTAGTTGATGCACATACGGAATGAACCATCTTTCTTCTTCACAAATAGCACAGGTGCACCCCATGGTTAAGAGCTAGGACAAATGAAGCCCTTATCGGTCAACTCTTGCAGTTGACTAGCTAGTTCTTGCATTTCAGACGGTGCAAGACGATAAGGTGATTTAGCAACAGGGTTTGCACCGGGGATTAAGTCAATCTTGAACTCAAATTCTCGCACGGGAGGTAGTCCCTTAAGATCCTTGGGATAAACCTCGGGAAAGTGCCGCACGACAGGAATGTCTTTCAGTTCCTTACCCTTGGCTTTCGTATTAACTACATATGCCATTAAAGCCATGTAATTTTTACTTAAGCACTTGCGGGCTTTGATGCAAGACATAAGTTTGAGTCCTGGGATGATTTCTCCCCAAAGACTTTCAAAGTATCACCGGTCGGTAAAGGAATTCGGATGCACTTCTCGAAGCATAGAATTTCCGCATGATGCTTGGCTAACCAATCCATGCCAACAGTAACATCAAAGCTTCCCAGTTGCATAGGAATGAGGTCAATGGAGAACTCGTGTTCATTAAGGCTCAAAGTACAATCACGTATTATGACGTCAACAACGATTGATTTTCATCGGCGACTTCGACCGTGAAAGATTTTTCCAGATTAACACGCGGCTTAGAAAGTATAGGCTTGAATTCCAAGGACACGAAACTCCTATCTGCACCCGAATCAAACAATACATATGCATAAAGACTATTTACAAGATACATATCTGTTTGGGAATAACCTATTATTGGTATGGTGAACATAAAGATAGGAATTTTTATAAGACAAGAAATGATTTAAAAGGAGTTCAACGATGTACCATTCACCACGTCGTTGTTGTCTTGGGTTTGATTGGCGTTGATGTTGAAAGCCCTTCCACGAGCCGGTGGCACAGTTCCCCCATTGCGAGGACATTGCGGATGAATATGACCAGGCTCGCCACAGTTATAACAGGTTCGGTTGGTAAGCATTGCAGTGTTGTTTGGCGCATGAAGACAAGTAGCCACCAAGTGCCCATACTTTCCACACAACGAGCAGACTCGGCATGGAATGTTGATCGCATGATGGTACTTGCACGTGTTACACATAGGATATGGTCCAACATAAGCTCTAGCCATGGGAGCTTGATTTGCAACAATCATTTATTTTTTAGGAGCATTTGTGGCGGTCACAGCATAGTTGCGTGTCGGGGGTGAACTTACGCTTCTTGTTTTGGGAAGATGACTCAGCCCTTACCTCCTTTGTTGCCTCGGGTGTCTCGCAATACACTTGGAACCCTTTGCCGACATAGTGCCAGCTCTAATATGATTCTCGATGAGCTGTGCGGTGATAGTAGTTGCCTCCTCTGAAGTTGTGGGCCTACTACCCACCACGACATCTTGAATTTGAGGTCGCACCCCCTTGATAAATTTCTCAATGTTACAAGGCACGGTGTCCACCATGTGTGGTAGGAGCATACTCAACTCATGATGCGGGTGGAATAAGCCAAATGATTCCCACTATCTTGTTTGAGGTTCCAGAACTCCTCCTCTAGCTTTTTCAACTCGCTCCTTGGGCAAAACTTTTGAATTATGATATCCTTAAATTCCTCCCAGGGCAAAGCCAAAGCAACCTCAGCCCCATAGTTTCTCTTTTCACTATTCCACCATGTGAGTGCCTGTTGTTGAAGGACACTTGTAGCATAGCTAACCTTGTACTCGTCGGGGCACTCACTAACAATGAACGTGTTCTCCATGATTTCAAACCACTCAAGAAGTCCAGTGGCTCCTTTTTTCTATTTAAATTAGTGAGTTTACACGAGTTGAATTGTTTAAAAGTGCAAGTACGATTGTTCCCATGTTGAATGTTGTTATTCTCTCCATGAGCACCGCTATTGTTCCCATTGATGTTGTTGTTGCTATTAGCCATTAGGGTGCTATTAGTTCTGCAACCATGGATGGGAGCACAATAGCCATTTGTTGGGCCATAAATGCTGCAAGTTGCGGTCGGAACTTCCTCGCTTTCCATGATGACGAGACATGTTGGATACAAAATGAGTTAGTTACGTGAATGAGGATAACAAAGGATGGTAGTTTAAACAAGAATTAGTTAAGAGTTGTAAGGTACATGGAATGATTACATTTGGTAACGCATTACCATTTGGAAACATTGACACGTCAAGGTGAATTGACCCATTTGCCTTAGAAACTTGTGTATATTAACCATAGTTTATCACTCATCCCAGAAATTCCTAGGTAAGCATGACTAGTCCCGTAGGATTTATGCGAAATGCTTGCCTTAGCCTGAAGGCCTTTTTCCAGGAAATCCAGGATACAGGTGTCTATGTGTCATACAATATTCCGTAGGTTCATAAAATCAAAACCTTGATGAGATTTATATAGATTAGACATAAAGTCTAAAGATCCAAGTCTTAAGAATAAGCATACGATTCCACATGTCGTCGAGAATAAGATTAGAGGTCTCATGTTTGGGGAGTCAAAGAGTCAAAGATAAGTTTAGGGAGACAAGTAACGATGTTCAGGCAATCCTATGCTAAGGCATCAAATTGCACATAAGAAGGCATAGCATTATGTAGCATGCAAACCATACATTTTACAAGATAGAAATATAATTCTATGAGGTTCATGCTTACTAAATCCTAATATATTAATCATAAGTTTCAATTGCAACGTTACAAGCATAAGTCTCAAACAAAGATAACATCATGTATAAAAGTTAAATGTGACAAGTTCATCCATTTATTTCTCTAGGTCCAATCCTAGATGTGCTAAGCTTCAAAGAGTAGTAATCATACTTGAGCATTTCCTGAAATGTGTAAAAATAAAAGGTCAACAATAATGTTGGTGAGATTTCCATAGTTTTCAATACATAAGTATATAAAAGGTGGAAATTCATGTTATAAGTTAGAGAACAAATTAACTAGGGATGTAAGACAAAATGCATAATCAAACCTTGATAGAATTTTACAAGTCTCAAACGTTTACAAGTATATACGATTAGCTAAGTGTACTTGCATTAACCAAGCAGGCTTGTGAGGCCCATATATCTATGACGTCACCAGGTTAGCAATAGTTAATGATTGTATATATATTCGACATTACATAGTAGCTACAAAGTTCAACTAACCACAACATACAAGTGAATTGCCATAAGTTTACAAGAATCAAACGTTTACAAGTGCAATGATTATAAAGTAACATGTTTCACCCCAAAGTTTGAAAATATGAAAAGGGGGTATAGAAATACTCACATGATGTATAATTGTATAAATGATGATAAAATAATAATAAGCAACTTCCAATGTAGTACTTCACAAGATACCTAAATGTATATTTTACAAGTTTAAGTTTAATAATAGTAAATTCAATGCTTTAACAAGAGCTAGGGTTTTGAGTGAAATACTGGGGATTTTTATTTTGAAGTATATTAAATAAAGAAATTTATCCCTTATAAATTTTATTAGAAAAATGAACTTGAGCCAATTGTAACAACTAATGAAATTTAAAATTTAAAATTTAAAATATACACTTTAAAATGATCATGAAAAATACATTTGGGCCTATACTAATTTAATATTTATTATTTGAAATCCATAGGATTAAATCAAGAATAATCTTTGTTAAAAGATTTTATAAAAGTTATTTAGTTATTTAGATTTAATAAAAACAAATTCATAAATTCATTTGGTGGCCATAAAAATATATAAAGTTTATAAGAACATTTTTTTATATTTTAAAATATTTTTCCATAATTAATTTGAGGCTAAAAGCCTCTAAACAAAGTACATGAGGGTCCTCGGGTTTGAACCCGGGACCTCATGTTTAGAGCATGCACCTTAACCATTGAACCAAAAGCCTCAGTCGCGAGTTATGTTGGTTTCAAAACCTTAAACACACAAGTTTCAATAGATCCCCATTTTCCCAAGAACCCTAATCCCAAATCAATCCAAATTGAAAGCTAAAATGCGATGATTACATCAATAAACATGGGGCTTTTGTTCCCATGTCAAATCGAGGGTGTGGTAAGCTTAATTATCCGATTGATGATGATTTAAGAATGAACAGAACGAAGCACAGGAGCGGTTTCTTCGAAGTTAATCCGAGATGCAACTATGGATAATAATCCAATTGTTTTGCAGGAACTTTCCAAGGATGCAATTGCCACAGAGGAGGAGGATCGAGGATGATGTTCTTGCTTGTTTCAGGTGAAATTGAAACCGTTAGAATATACCCTTTTGGGGTCGTTGGAGCTCGGCTGCCGGAAACACAGTTAGAATAGGGGGAAGGGGTTTGGGTTTCAAACATGTACACCAATAGTCCCTATACTTACTTTCCTTTGTTATTTTATGCTCAAACTTTATTTTCAATGTTTCTAAATTAAGAATAAGGCTCCTTAAACTTAATTAAGTTTTAACTTGTTAATTTTTATAACTTATTATTATCATTATTGTTATTAATATTATTATTATTATTATCATTATTATCATGATTATTATTATTACACTTATAATTAGTTATTATTATTATTATTATTATTATTATTATTATTACTCTTATTATTATGAGTATTATTATTATTATACATTATGTTAATTTAGTGAACCATTAACTTTCAAATTACAACATAAATGCAAGAACACATAAACCACCCATGGGTTTTATAAATGACAGCAATGGTCCTTATAAGAATAAACGATCCTAACTTTTAGTTAAACGAAAAAGACAAGATGTTACAACCACAAACGCTACCGCGCGTCTGCCTGCAATACGGTAAGGCACCACCCTATTGTGCCAGCAGCCAACTCCAGCTTGTTAGCTTAGTTATCCTTATTAAGCCACTTACTTGATGTCTAACTATCCAACTGGTTGACGGTTCCTTTTCTCCCCGGATGAATGAAGAATGGAGAAAATTGTAAATCCGTGGTTCATGTTTAGAAAAGAATCAACAAAATAGCTAATTGCATAAAAACATATCCAAGTAAAGTATAAAGGAAAAGCAGATATGCTACCTTGATCATTCTTTGTCTCGAACGCGATACCCCTATAATAGTGGTAGAGGAATGGGTGGCCCCAAGGAATTGACCGTGGTGATTGGTCGAAGCTCCAGTAGGTAGCCACTCCCTTCTCATGGAACTATACATGAGACTTCCACATCATACGGCTCCGTCCCGAGCTTCCATCTTCGGTCTTCTCCATAGACCACTATCTATGCATGTATTTTATCCTGGAATTCATGGTTCCCCGGCGCTTCATGGGGCGGACGTTCGCACTCCCCCTTGCTCTAATCTAAGCATACCTCGCAATCCCACGCCTGCCGGCACAATAATGGAATGATGGAGCTAACCTGCTTGCTTATGTAGGTGATGACTACTCGGCTAGGGCGTGATAGAGGAGCTTCGAGTGACGGGTTATCGAAGAGCAAAGAAAAAATTCCTCGAAGCTCTGCCCTTTGCTTTGCCCGATGCTATCTTCCTCAAGTCGCCCCCACCTAATTGGTCTGCAGACAATTGCCCTTCTCATTCTCATCAAACAAAAGACAACCACCTTTTGCCGACAAGCTAGCCTCACCTACCTCATATATAGGCATTTCTACCCGCCTGCGCGCGAGATTAGATCGACTACTCTACTACCATCATGCCGAATTTCTTCAATTAGGACAGAAAATGAATAGCTTATCAAACAAAAGACAACCACTTTAGAGGCCCTATACCGCTTCATTCAATTGCTCTAAAGGGAAGGAAATATTTTTTTAATCAATTGCATGAACCTGCCTTTCTTTCTTTTCCAAGAGGGGTGGGCCAATCACTAATGGATCTCTCAACGAGAGCCTCATCCTGTCTAGAGGAAATTTCTTAGGTTTAGGTGGATCTGGTTGATTATGTGATTCGGTAGATGATTTGGAAGTTGGTTCAACGATAGATGTAGTCGATGGGCTAAATCGTCGAACTCCTCATTGCCCCTATCTTCCCTGTAGGCTCCCTGATTTGCTAGCGCAACAACTATTCGAATCATTAACACCTCTTCTCACTGAGCAGCCCCTTATGGAAATATGTGCCTTCTCCCCATCCATGGTGACCTTATGCCAATCCTACATAACTTCAAAAGCCGATCATTATAGAATGTAGGGCCTATGGTAATGGAGGTGAAGTAGTTTATGAGAGTAAGAAAGTGGCACACCTCTAAGAAACTTGAATCTATCTCAGAGTCCAACAGAGTAACCTGATTATGTTGCTTGTGAAGGTGCATGGAGAAATCAGGTTGGTTTTTATGGTTAGGTTGGCCATTTGAGGTAGCCTTGTTGTGAAGGAAGATAAGAAAAGATTGGTTTGTGGGTGAGTTTAGGTTACAAAAAATGCAGATGAAGAAGATAGTGAAAGAGGGGGAACCGTCGAGTGTATATATATGAAATGGATTTAAGATAAAGCTATTGCAAGAAGATAAACTTTAAAATCTGGATGTTGGTCCCACCTCTAAAATGGTTCCCAAAAAGGTAGTTTTCTTGGAAGTCGAAAATCTTCCGATAATATTTTGTCTTCGAAAGCTTTTATAAAAGCTTCCAAAGCTAAATTGACTTCAGAAGATATTCCAAAGTGTTTTGGGAATTTGCTTCAAAAAAAAAGTACATAGAGTATTTATGCTTCTGAGACAGATTTGATTCCGGAAGAGATTAAAACTAAGAAGTTTTACTCTTTGAAAGAGTAATGTTCTGAGTGTGAATTTCTTTCAGAGGAAAATTATCCTTAAAATACA
Organism: Flaveria trinervia; assembly: GCA_025506515.1. Lineage (NCBI taxonomy): Eukaryota > Viridiplantae > Streptophyta > Magnoliopsida > Asterales > Asteraceae > Flaveria > Flaveria trinervia. Next base: position 75,888,669 of record CM046447.1, read on the forward strand.
TATAAGTACTTATAGTCATATTCAAGCTTCAAAAGATATTTTGAAAAATCTTCTAAAGGTAAATGTCTTATGAGTAATTAATTGATTTGAAAAAATATAATGTTCTTTAAAAGACAACTTAATGTCTTTCGAATTTTAAAAGACAACGTTGAAAATTTCAAGAATTCTAAAGAATGTCATTAGAGAAGTATTTCTTTTGAAGTAAACTAGACTTATATAGCTGATAATTTAGACAAGGACACACATGTTTTAGAAATAGTTTTGAATTAAGTGTTTAAAAAATCTTTTTAAAGTTAACTATCCTAATAACTTATACAAGATATTTAAATCTATGTTCTTCAAAGGGCTTTGTGAACAGATGAGCATATTGTTCATTTGTGTTAACTTTGACTAGTTTTATCAATCCTTTTTCAAAGTTATCTCTAATTAGATGGTACCTGATGTTGATGTGTTATGTCTTTAAGTGCTACACGGGGTTCTTTGTAATAGAGATAGCACTGTTATTGTCTATGTGGATTGGAGTCTCCTTAAAGTTGAATCCATAGTCCAGTATCAGATTTTGAATCCAAAGCACTTGAGCACAGCAGCTAGCAGTAGCAATGTATTCAACTTTAGTTATTGATGCAAATACACAGGCTTGTGTCTTGGATTTCCATCAGACTATCCTTTTACAAAGCAATTGACATCCCCCAAATGTGGATTTTGAAGTCATGTGCAACCACCATAGTCACTATCTATATATGCATACAGATTGATGTCAGAATTCTTTGGTTACCAAAGGCCTAGTTAGGAGAACCTTTGAGATATCTAAAAATCCTTTTGACAACCAATTGTGACATCTTAGCTTGGCTTGATATCTTGTATAATTCATGTATCTTTTTTTGATATCAGGCCTGCTTGCTATGAGGTACATAAGAGACCCAATCATAGCCCTATAAAAGTTTTCATCCACACACTCCCCCTTAAGATCACGTCCAAGAGAGTGGTTTCTGGCTATGGGTGTCTTTACAACCTCACACTCACTCATGTTGAGTCTTGTAAGTATGTCTTGTACATACTTTGACTGACATATGAAGATGCCATTGTCAACTTGCTTCAATTGAATTCTGATAAAGAAATTAAGTTCCCCCATGGCACTCATTGCAAATCTATCCTTCATCAGCTTCTTAAAGTCTTTGCAGAGCTTTGGATTAGTTGATCCAAAAATAATATCATCTACATACGTTTGAACCAGTATTAAGGCATTCACTGTTCCTTTGATGAATAGAGTTCCATCTATAGTACCCCTCTTGTATCCATGCTGACAAAGATACCTAGATAGTATCTCATACCACTTCCTTGGAGCTTAGTGCATCCCATAGAGAGCTCTATCAAAATTGTAGACATAATTAGGATGATCTAGGTTTGCAAAGCCTGGTGATTGTTTGACATACATCTATTCATCAATCACCCCATATTGAAAAGTACACTTGATATCAAGTTAGTAGACCTTGAAATCCTTAGATGCAGCAAAAGTCAGGAATATCCTAACAGCTTCAAGTTTTGCCACAGGAGCAAAGACATCAATGTGTTAATTCTTTCTTCATGTGTGTACCCTTGAACAACTAGTCTTATCTTGTTCATGATGACAAGTCCTCTATCATCCTTCTTATTCCTTAAAACCCACTGGTTCCTGTGGTAGTCTTCCTCGAGAAGAGGACATAGGTTTCAAAAGCAGCTCCTCTTGCATTGCTTAAACCTAGTTTCCATCCTTCCAAGCTTATCATCTTTCTTTGGCTCTATCTGCGATAAGAAAAAAGGTATAGACACACATTTTTGTCATGAGTTTGTCCTCTAGTTCTCAACCCATGGTCAACATCTCCAATGATGTTTGTGGTAGGGTGTGACTTGTGGATCCTAAGTTGATGGATCACAGCAAGTTGATTTGACATATCTAAATTTCTAAAGTTTAGGTCTAGCAATAAGGCGTCTCCCACCACATCAGCACACTTATCAAGAGAATGTTGATCCAATGAGTATGTGACATATTTGATGTTGTCTTTCATGGAGTGGTTTCAATATTAAGAAATTCTTGATCATTGTCACCACTACCACTTCTCCTACATTTGAAGCTCCTTCATTTGAGTTTTGTGCCTCTGAGCTGGAATTTGTAAGCACCTCAAATCTATAAGCTGAATTTGTCATGGTTGTGCTGATAGGAACTCTATCTGTAGGGTTAGTTCCTCCTGAAGCTAAAGTAGTATGATTCTTAGGTCTTCTTAGCTCAAATATTAAGTTAGGATATCCTGTTGACAAGATATCTATGGATCCTGAACATTTTCACAAGACTTGTTCGAACAGTTAGTAACTAAATCAAGATCAACTAACCAATCAGGACCAGAACCTTTCATAGTGGGATTGTGCTCATTGACGGTCACATTGGCTGACTCTTCAACTACTCTAGTTCCAAGATTGTATACTCTATAAGCCTTAGCTTGGGAAGAGTATCTAATAAAGTGTCCATCATCAGATTTCTCATCAAATTTGGCTATTAGATCTTTGGTATTCAAGAAGGTGCAAGGACACCCAAATGATCGAAGGAAGCCAATGAAAGGTATCCTTTTGTTCATAGCTCATAAGGTGTTTCACCATGAGTCTTAACCACTAAAACTTTACTTTGAACATAGTAGGCCGTGTTAACAGCCTATGCCCAGAAGGTGATGGGCAGTTTAAAGTAAGATAGTATGGTTCTTGTAGCTTCAATAAGTGTCTTATTTCTCCTCTTAGCAATACCATTTTGCTGAGGAGGCCTGGGAGCATTATATTGTCTTATAATACCCTTTTTATCACAAATGTCAAGGATTTGATTCTGGAATTCAGTTCCTTAATCACATCTTATGGTCTTGACCTTGTGTCCACATTGATTCTCTATTTTCAAAATGAAGTTCTTTAAGATCTCGATAGTCTCATCCTTAGTTCTAAGGAAAAAGACCCAAGTGAATCTTGTGAAGCCTTTGTGATCACCAAACAATATGAGGTCCTTTCTAACTAGTGGGGCTAAAGAGAACCATGTGTAATAAGTGCATGGGAGTAGTGATGGAGTTCTTTCCATTTTGTTTGTGAGACATCTTGTGTTGTTTCCCCTTCAGCCATTATAAAGCCCTGTCCCGGGACGCTTACAGTTGGTCGATCATTGCACATAAAACATATTATATTAACTTTAACAAAATATTGCAGCGGAAACATTGAAAACGACATTTCATTTCATTATAAAAGCTTTTGCAAACTAAACATCGTTATCACATTACAAAATACATGTTGCATTACATCACAAAAGCATTATAAAAATGGATGCCATCCAAAAAGAGCCAAGTAGCCACCCCGTGCCATCCTCAGCAACCTTTACCCACCAACTAGAAACATATAAAAGTCAGCGTTGCTGAGTGAGTTCTAGTTTTAAAATAAAATATACTTTACATTCGTTTAAAAGCCATTCTTTAATTTCTTTCAAATCATACTATACTTTTGTACATGATCACACATCGTACATACACATAGAGAATAACATTATTATCTCCCTTTACTGTTCATCACATTCTTTCTTTATCTCTTTATCTCTTTCCGGATCAGTGTCACCAGCTATACCCCAAACGTATGCACAAAGAGGGTACTGGGCCGAAGATCATAAATGAATTCCATAATGCACACAGCCAGGCACCACCGGGGCAAGTGAAACTTTATACTACACCCCAAACGTATGCACAAAGTGGGTACTAGGTCAAAGATCATAAATGACTTCCATAACGCACATAGCCTGGCACCAGCACCAGGGTCAGTAATCACTATAAATCATGTACTATAACACTGGTCAGTCATAAAGACTAGACCCCTGTGTGTATCCTTAAGAGTTAGCTAAACCACACACAGTTGAGCTTACGACATTTTAGAGTCATGCACCTCCGTACATTTTGCTTGCAAGCCTTTCTTTACTTTCTCTTTCATTAATGCATGCAATCTATCATTATGTTCCTCTTTTCATTATCTTTCACTTTACGTTACATAATACCTATCATTTATTTCACAAGTATAACACGTAAAGCCACAAGAAAGATAAACATACATAACATGGAACATAAACATAAACATACAAACATCGCCATACAAGGGACCATCACACATGCATAACATACATGCAACATACCATCATGCATATGCATAAAACATCATATCATCATCATACAATGCCCATCACATCATCTATGACTTCAAAGAGTCAACTTACATAGCCCCCGGAACCTCCCAAGTCAAAGGCTACCTTTCCTTTTTCCCCGAAAAGTCAGAAAATAATCTAAGTCTTCAGTCGCATGAGCACAATGCAGGCGCATGAGTACTATGCGGGCGCATGGCATTTCAAGCACATGAGGAACACTTAGGCACATGAGCAACTTTCTGGCGCATGGGCACTATTGGGGCCATGAGCAACACTTAGTCTATTCTGGGCAATTCTAGGCGCATGGGCACTATGGAGGCGCATGAGTGCCTAGGCGCATGAGCTATCTAGATGCATGAACACATAGTCAATTTCAGCCTATTTCTAGGCGCATGAGTACTATTTGGGCACATGAGTTTTTAGGCACATGGGACACTTAGGCAGTTAATTTCAGTTGGGCACATGACTACTTTTTAGGCGCATGAGTAGCCTAATTCACACTTTTCATCATAGATCAGTCCCCAAACTTCACTTATCATGTTCTAAGCATAAATCTTACATTCTAAGCCTTAGAAACACAACAATTACATCATCAAGCACATACATACCCAAAATCAACCCCACCCACAACATACACATACAACACATACGGGCATAAAACCCAACTTTATAAAAAATTCATAGATGTATTTCCAGTCCCAAAGCAATTTAAAACAAGTAAAATAGGGTTCTAGAACTCACCTTTGCAGCTCTTTGGGTAAGACTTCTTCAATCCCATTTGCAAATTGAGTTCAAACACCTAACCCCACCAAACACACACACACACCAACAACATATAACACGTATAAGCATATAACCGAGGCCTAAACCGGTTAAGAACACCTTAGAACCAAGAATTCTTACCTGAATTCAGCCTTCTTCTTGATCTTTCTTCCAAAACCCGAAAGCTTCCTCCTCTCCTCGCTTTCTCTCTCCAAAATCCAAATGATGTGAGTGTGTAGTGTGTGAAACAGACCATGCCACCTTTTACACCCACTTTTCAAATGTTTTGTCCTTTACACATTTAAACCCTCGACTTGGTTAATTCCTTTTCTTTCATTTTCTTCACTTTATACTTTCTTTCTTTGACTTTTAAAAATAACCGGGTGTTACAAGTCCACCCCTCTTATATAGGTTTCATCCCCGAAACTTGTTATTCCTAATACAATCATGGGTAATGCTTCTTATTTCCTCCTCCATCTCCCATGTAAACTCAGATCCCTTCCTATGCTTCCACTGAACAAGCACAAGAGGAACCACTTTATTCCTTAATCTCCTCTCTTTACGGTCAATTGATCGCCACTGGTTGCTCCACATAATTGAGCCGTTTGTCTACCTCGATATCCTCCAGTGGTAAACCATATCCTCATTTGCTAAACACTTTTTAAGATGAATACATGGAATGTTAGGTGAATCTCACTTAACTCATGTTGGACCAAAAGAACCAATGAGCCAAGATCAGAAAACCTCTTAAGTCCCACACGGTATCACAACAACTGCTGAAAGCCTCATCAGTAGTTTGACAAGTGCTGAAGACTTCAACAGCTGAAGATCAAGTGCTGAAGACCTTAACAGCTGAAGAAACAAGTGCTGAAGTACAACAGCTGAAGAACACAAGTGCTGAAGCTGAAAGACCAAAGTACTGAAGTACAACAGCTGAAGAGTTCACAAGTGCTGAAGATCAACAACTGATGTACAAAGTCTGAAGACAAAGACTGAAGACATCAGCTGATGATATCTACTGAAGTCATCAGCTGATGAAACACCTGAAGGTCAAAGTCTGAAGATCAAGTTCTGAAGCCTCAGTAGTTTGTCACAACTGCTGAAGAGTACTTCTTCAGTAGTTGTGATATCAGTAGTTTTATTTTCTGTTTCAGTAGTTTTGTAAAACGACTGAAGAGCTTGTTCTTCAGTCGTTGTAGTTTCAGTAGTTTTATATTTTGTACTTACTTGCTGATATGTTCTCAGTAGTTGTGAACATTTCAGTAGTTTTTTAAGAATTAGTTATTTCTGTATTGGATCTGCCAGTTGTCACTTTCCGTGACAACAGCAGTGACTGTTGCACTCTATATAAGGAGTGACAACCTATTGTAATCATAGAGTGAAATGAGTAATTGAATGGATGGATGATTGATTCGATTAGAAATATTCTACATCTATAAACATTCCTAGAAATCAGAAATACATATTCTCTCCCTATAACCGTATGCGGTCTTAATGCTTACAAATATCGATTGCTTGCTACAATTTGTCTAATTCGTGTTCGTATTCCGCTGCTTTATATTCTGATACATCAACTTGTGATCTCTGATCCTGTCAAATGGTATCAGAGCAGGTTAATCATGATCAATCTAATAATTGATCATTGAAACTGCTATTCAAGATCCAAGTTTCATTGAATTAGCTTTTGTTTTTGCAAGAAACGGTTATAGAGATTGAATTTTCTGTATTTCTGCTCATTCATCCTGAGATCTTTTTCTTGGTTCTCATTGAGTTTGTTGTGGTTTGTCTAAAACTTTTTAAAACTTGAACTAAACTGTTTTTGAACTGAAATGACCACTCTCTCCAATGATCCTCACAATACTGGTTCCTCAACCAAGCCTCCTATGCTGGTTAGGAATGAGTATAACATATGGCAAAGACGTATGCTCCATCCCTGTCTGTTAACAGCGCAGGGTGTTGGACATCAGTGGTACATGGTCCACACAAGCCTATGGTGAATAACCCGGAAACCAATCAAATGGTTCCGAAGAGGAGGGAGCAATACTCAGATGAGGATAAGAAGTTGCTTGAGATTGATGCAAAAGCCCATGGAATTCTGGCCATGGCTTTGCCCAATGAAATCTATTCTGGGCTAATGCATCATGAAACTGCCCATGACCTCTGGATTGCTTTGAAAGAACAATTTGGAGGAACAGATGAGGTCTTGGCAAATAATAGAGAAATTCTTGCCCAACAATATGAGACATTCTCTCATAGAAAGGGTGAGACACTGACTCAACAATATGAGCGGTTTTCTTGTTTGATCTCTGAACTAAAAATGGTCAAACTTGAATACACTAATATTCAGATGAATAACAGATTTCTCAGATCACTGCCTGAGAGATGGGACACATATACTATTGTCCTACGCTCCAGTGCAAGTTTGGACAAACTATCTCTCACCCAACTCCATGGGAAATTGCTCACTTTTGAGAGAGAGATAGAACAGAGAGAAAGTTGTCTTCATCTGGAAAGCTCACTGAAGACTTTATACAAGGCAACACTGCCTTGGTGGGTCATGAGTCAGAATATGCTTCATCTGAATGCCAGTATGATGAGCATATTAATTTCTCTTCGAGCACTTCTAATTCTGCATTTGTAAGTGTTGATGGTCAGTTCACTGGGTGTAATAATGACAATCTATGTTTCATTATGGATGATCTCAAGGGGATTGCTGATGATGACTTAGAAAGATGGATATTTTGAGCCAAATGGCCTTGATAAATATCAGATCTCAGAAGTTCTACAAAAGAACTGGAAGAAAATTCCCAGGACTCTCTGGCAAAACCAAAGTTGGTTTTGACAAGAGCAAGTTGAGGTGTCACAAATGCCAACGGCTTGGACACTTTGCAAGAGAGTGAGATCAACTGGATCTAACTCTACTGCACCCTTTGTGACTTTTCCTGGCAATAGTCAACAACACAGAGGGCAACATCCTGTCACATCTAGTCATCATCCTCAACAACAATCTCCGGCATATTTTGTTCCTCAGGGTCAAATGCCATATCAGTACCCTGGTTATTACATGCCACAGTCAAATCAAGTTCAAGTTCCTATGACACCACACCTCATGCATTACCAGAACCTCAGCCTTCCCTATCTCATCAACAACCTTCATCTCAGCAACACAGCTTCTTCACCCCAGGAGTTGTTGACTGGAGCAGTTTACCAGATGACTTGTCTGGTCATGATCAACTGTTCTCAGGTGCTGGTCAACATGGTGGTGACAGTCCCTTTGGGAATCTAGCTCTTATGGCTTTGGAGTCTGCTGATACTTCATCTTCCAATGCCTTTACACCTCAGGTATCACAGGTATCCTCTGAGGCAAAAGCCAATTATGTTCTGAATAATGCATAGCAGCATTTGCTTCCATTAGAGAAGCAAATGTAGCTTTAATAAATAAGAACATTGAGCTAGAACAAATAATTTCCAAAAACAAAGCTGAGTTTGAGTTTGTGCTCAAAGATAACAATGATGAGGTTTATAAACTGAATTGCAAAATAATTGATGATAAGGCTAGAGAAGATGTACTTCTAGAGAAGTACAAAGATCTCAAAGAAACCCTTGCAGTTACCCAGGTCGAGTGTGATAGATGGGTACAATCATGCAAGGTTTTGAAATGCTTCTTAGTAAGCAATCTGCTTCAAATGTGAAGTTTGGCATTGGCTACAATCACACTGCTCCACCTACAGATTTTACCCCAAGAGCAGAGGTAGAATCTGATGGTGAGAGTGATAACCAATCCATCAAATCATGTGATCTACCTTCTGATACAGCACAATCAGAAGTAGCAGTCAGCATCAAGTCCTCCTTGAACCTATCAGCTGATGTTGATGGTCCAAATGCTGACATTCACATGATCAAAAGTTGATCAACTCAGGAGTTAATCCTGAAGGTCCTGAAAGGACTGGAGAGCAGGATTTAACACCTGAAGTTCAAACTTCAACTGCTGTCAGCACTGAAGAGAAGAAAACTGGCAGTAGAAGAGTTTGAAGGCTACTAAAGAGGCTGTCAAGAAAGCAACCAATGCTTCCAAAGCATTGAAGAACAAGTCTTTGTTGCTTCACCATCTTTAGTTGATGATCAACCTAAGATGAAGAAGAAACCATGTGAAATATGTGGTTTGTTCAATCATCTTACAGATGATTGTTGGTACAAAAGAGGTTCCAAACTCAAACAAAAAGAAGAAATTAATGAGAAAATGGTAAAAATGAAAACTGAGTTTGAGACCACATTTGTATCAGCAACATCAAATCCTGTAACCCTTAAGTCCTTAAAGAAATCCAAAAGGAAGGAGTTAAACAGGTGACAGCTGAGGGTGCTCAAAAGAAGAAGGTGCAACATAGGACCTTATCTAACTCCACTAGCAATGTGTCTGATGAGCTGAAAGCTTTATCACAAAATCAGACACAGCTGGTGATGATGGTACAACATCTGTTGGGTAGAGTTAACCAACTAGATTCTCCTATGTTGAAACCACAGAAAAGGAGGTCTAAGCCAAAGGACTCCTCTTCTACACCATCTTCTTCTTCTCAGGCTGTTGTTACAAATAAACATGTTAGTTTACCATCTATTGATGAGACCAGGCCCAAAACCAAAAGGTTTGGGTCTCTAAAACTAACTGATTGTTTATTATTGCAGGGTTCTTCAACATGCCAAAGTAGCATCTGGTATGTAGACAGTGGGGGATCTATGCACATGACTGGGAACATCTCTCTTCTTCATGACTACTCTCAAGGAAAGAAGGGATTTGTCTCTTTTGGCAATGATGCTAGGGGTTACATCATCGGTAAGGGCTTTGTCTCCAATGGAGAAATCAAATTTGATGATGTTAATCATGTGGAAAATCTCAAGTACAACCTCTTGAGTGTCAGTCAAATGTGTGATAAAGGCCATGTTGCCCTTTTCACAAGTCAAAACTGTAGGATTCTGTCATCCAAAGTTTTGCACTTGATTGACAAGGTGTTGGATGATCACACTCTCCTGAAAGCCAACAGGACAGGAAGAGTGTATGCCTTAGATCTCTCTAAGAAGATAGATCTCAAAGGCAATCCTTGCCTATTTTCCAAAGCCTCTTTTCAAGAATCTAAACTGTGGCACAGGAGGCTTGGTCATGTCAATCTCAAAAACATGAATCAGCTTAGCCACAATAGTTTAGTCAGAGGCTTACCAATAAAGGAGTTCCACTGTGATGAAACATGCACTGCCTGTTTAAAAGGAAAACAGCACAAGGTCTCATTTCCTCCTATTGAAGTGTCCAAGTCCACTGCCTGCTTGCAATTACTGCATATGGATCTATTTGGTCCTGTGAGAGTAATGAGCATGGCAAAGAAGAAATATGTCTGGTAATTGTGGATGATTACTCCAGATTTGTATGGACTTTCTTTCTACATTCAAAGGATGAGGCTGCTCAGAAGATTATCCACTTTGTGCTGTACATTGAGAAGCAGTATTCCCTCCAGTCAAGTGTATTAGGAGTGATAATGGAACTGAGTTCAGAAATCATACACTTGATGACTTCTATCTTTCAAAGGGAATCAAAACGCAGTTCAGCATTCCAAGGACTCCAGAACAAAATGGAGTAGTGGAGAGAAAGAACAGGACCCTCATTGAAGCTGCAAGGTCCATGCTGGCTGACTCAGGTTTGCCATTGACCTTTTGGGCCGAAGCTGTCAACACAGCTTGTTATGTGCAAAATAGAGTTATAGTAAATCAGAGGTTGATGAAGACTCCATATGAAGTTCTCCATCATTTGGCTCCTCTGATTTCATTTTTCAAAGCATTTGGGTGTCCCTGTTTCATTCTCAACACAAAGGATCAACTCCACAAATTTGATCCTAAGGTGGATGCAGGATACTTTGTTGGTTATTCATCTACTTGCAAGCATACAGAGTCTTCAACTGCAGAACAAAGATGGTTGAAGAAACTCTACATGTTAAGTTTAATGAATCTCCAAAGGATAAGATTCCACAAAGTCCTGTGGAGTTATTTGATTTGGACATACTGCAATATGTTCCTTATCAAACTCCTGCTGTTGCTCCTGTCAACAGTTCACCACCTGGTGGTACTGCTGATGATGATGATGATTGCAGTACTCACCTCTTCAGGTTTAGTGATCAGCTGCCTGACTCAACTAGACCTGATGTTCCTGTAGCGCCAGTAGCACCATCCACAACAAATGCTGATGAGATTTCTTCGAATTCAACTTCCTTTGAATTACCATCCACTGATTGGTTTCAAGGAAATGATTCACCATCACCATCTGTTGCTGCTGAACCGGCTACAAACACTTGCACAGATCTCATTGTGTATCAAGATCTGAAGAATCACCCCATGTCTCAAATCATTGGTGATATCACTACTGGAGTATCAACAAGAAGTCAATTGTCAAATTTCAGCTTCTATGCTCTCTTCATCAGTCAGCAAGAGCCAAAGAATTATCACATTGCTTTAAAGGACAATGGATGGGTTGATGCCATGCAGCTTGAGCTTCTTCAGTTCAAAAAACAGCAAGTGTGGGAACTGGTTCCTCTACCTCCAGGTAAGTGTGCAATAGGCACTAAATGGGTGTTTAGGAACAAAACTGATGAAAATGGGCTTATTGTTAAGAACAAGGCCAGACTGGTTGTTCAGGGGTTTGCACAAGAAGAAGGTATTGATTATGATGAAACCTTGCCCCTGTAGCCAGACTGGAAGCAATTCGATTGTTTTTAGCTTATGCTGCTTATCAAAAACTTAAAGTCTTTCAAATGGATGTCAAAAGTGCATTTTTGTATGGAAAAGTTAAAGAAGAGGTTATGTATGTCAACCTCCAGGCTTTGAGGACAATAAACATCCTAATTGGGTGTATAAGCTTGATAAAGCTCTTTACGGGTTAAAACAAGCTCCCAGAGCCTGGTATGAGACATTATCAAACTTTCTTCTGGAAAACAATTTCACTAGAGGCTCCATAGACAAGACTTTATTTATTAAGAAAGCTGGGCAGCATAATCTACTTGTTCAAATTTATGTAGATGATATCATTTTTGCATCCTCTGATCCAAAGTTGTGTGATGCCTTTACAAAGTTGATGTAACAGAAGTTTGAAATGAGTGCCATGGAGAATTACAGTTCTTTCTGGGGTTGCAAATCAAACAAAAGGCTGATGGAATTTTTATTCATCAATCCAAATATACAAAAGATCTTTTGCAAAAGTTTGATTTACAAAACTGTAAGCCCTGTTCTACTCCCATGAGCAGCACCACACAACTGGACTCAGATCAGAAAGGTAAAGTGGTTGATGAAACACTTTACAGATGTATGATTGGGTCCTTGATGTATTTAACAGCTTCTAGACCAGATATTATGTTTGCTACATGTGTTTGTGCTAGATTTCAGGCTGCACCTAAAGAGTCTCATCTGATTGCAGTCAAGAGGATCTTTAGATATCTGCAAGGCACTCCATCTCTAGGTTTATGGTATTCTACCGGACATTCTGGTAAATTAGTTGCTTTTTCTGACAGTGACTATGCAGGGTGTAAGTTGACCAGGAAATCAACTTCTGGTGGATGTCAATTCCTAGGCAACTGCTTGATTCTCTTGGCAGAGCAAGAAACAGACCTCAGTTGCTACATCCACTGCGGAAGCAGAGTACATTGCTGCTGCAAGCTGTACATCTCAGGTACTCTGGCTTCAAAACCAACTTTTGGATTATGGCATTACAGAGACTAAGACTCCATTGTTAATGGATAGTGCTTCAGCTCTTTGCATTGTCAAAAATCCAGTCCAGCACTCTAGGACCAAACATATAGAGATCAGACATCATTTTAAGGGATTGTTTTGAAAAAGGTCTGATTGATCCTAAGTTTGTGCCTAGTGCTGATGAGCTTGCAGACATTTTTACTAAGCCTTTGGATAGTTCAACTTTCCAAAACCTGGTGTTAAGGCTTGGTATGCTGCAGCTAGAAGGTGACAACTACTGATGATCTCAGTAATTCATACTGATGATCATGAGTACCTGTCACATATAAGTACTGATGAGCTCTTTTAACCTCAGTAGTTTTTATAACTACTGAAGGCTAAATGTCTCACAAGTACTGAAGTACTTCATCTGTTCGAAACTACTGATATAGTTACAACTGCTGATGCAGACATAACTACTGCAATCAGTAAAACAGATAAGTACTGATGTCCTATGAAACAACTGAAATCAGCCATAAAGACTGATGAATGTGTTGAGGACAGTTTGAAACAGCTGAAAAGCTAAGAATTGACGAAAACAGCTGAAGAGAACTTTCTCTTCAGTCGTTTGTACAACTGCTGTTTCATTTTAAACAACTGAAGCAAAACCACGTCTTCAGTAGTTTTTATAACTACTGATGACTAATACCAAGTCTTCAGTTGTTTACAACAGCTGATGACAAAACCACTGTCTTCAGTAGTTTCATAACTACTGATGACAAACACCATGTCCTCAGTTGTTTCAATCATCTGAAGTCAAAACCACGGTCTTCAGTAGTTTTCTAAACTACTGATGCCTAACACCACGACTTCAGCTGTTTCAACGTCTGAAAGGATAATACCATGTCAACGGTCGTTTAAAACTACTGATGACTAACACCACATCCTTCAGTCGTTTCCTCACCCGTACCCTATAAATACCCTTAACCTGAGCTCTCCATGCTTCATCTTCTTCAAACCTAACGTTCCTCTCCAAAACTTCCTTCTCCATGGCGTCTATGCAAATTAAACCGCGACACAACTGTGTTGCCTACCTCACAAAATCGCCGTTCTGGACTAAGTTCGATACTGCTATCGATCTTATGGTTCAGTCCCAATACAACAAGGCATTCCTTCTGAACCCCGTCTTACATGCCGAATCCTTGAACCAATTTTGGATGAACGTTACTGTTACAACTGAGGAGAGCAACACACGATCCCTCCGGTCAGTCGTCAACAACAAAGAAGTAGTCATTACTCCTGCAACAATCCGTAAAATTCTTCAACTGAGTGATGCTACCTCTCCTGCTGGATATCCGAAGGGCACCGTAGATCTATCATTTGCTCAGCATGGATATCAAGGTGATCTCAGTGCCACCACCATCATGAAGAAACACTTTAATGACGCTGAGCGCCTGATTTTTCACATGGTCAATGTATGTTTGGCCCCTAAGACGTCGTCTTGGGATCAAATGTCCACCAAATGGCAGCAGGTAATGTATTCTATCCTTGAGCAACAACCACTGAACTTTTCAGACTTAATATTTTCAGAGCTCAAAGATATGGCTCAAAAACTAACTGCCAACCGTTGGATACTCTATCCACGGTTCATAATGGCCATTATTATAGACCAGCTTAATGCTGAGGGACTTGTTGGCTTGGAGTCCCTGCTATGGCTGTTCTGCCAGAAGTATACTCCCGGCACAACTCTGACCGGACACTCAAACTGCTGCCAAGCTGCGAAAACCCACGCAGCTGGAACCCACAGCCACCACCTCCAAATCCAATGTCCCCACCAAACCCACCAAAAAGAAACCCAAAATGGCTACTCAGGGAATTGAGTCCCCTGAGGATGCTCCTGCACCACAAACGCAGGATATATCCACTAGTCCAAACCCCCTAGTGGATACAATGACTCTTCCAGCCACAGCCGCTCAGGCTTCCTCTCAACAGGAACCTGCAGCAACCCAAGGGCCACCTACTTATCTGGGATCTTACTCACTTGAGGAGATTGCCATTGAAGAGCACCATCCACCCCAGGTGCACACTGCTTCTAACCCCTTACCCTAAACAACCGCCCCTCACAGCCCAACTTTAATAGTTGCACAAGTGCTGACTCAATTGCACTCCTCACCCCCTCCCCAGAAACCACTTACTACTGGGAATTCCTCTACAATTGAGGGGGAGGAACACAGTGCACCTGAGAACCCACAGCACAGGGGTTTCCCTATTCTATCTCCTCGTGTAGACAAGGAGCTTAGAATATCTAGTGAGGCTGCCACCGCCTCTGACTCAGCACATGACCAGAGTGAGGCTGGTAACATTGCTAAGACCTCCCTAGAGGCAACAGCTGATGATGGACATTGTCCTGAGGCTGGAAGTCCCCAGTACCAAGCACAAGGGGCACATGCACCAACTGGTCTACACCCAGTGCATGTAAATCCTGCTCTAAGCAGAGGTCAGGTGATTCAGTATCAACTGATGATGACCTGAGCTTCTTCTATGATGTAGTTGCTCAAAACACCATTCTAGAGGATGAGGTTAGCAGACTCAAAGAGCTGCTGGCCAAGATGTCTCAGGATGCAAGTCCATCTGCCACCATCATACACCCACAGATGGCACCTTCCCTTGAAGGTTTCCCCAACACAGAGCCACCCCAAATCAACCACCTGCCTCTGCTTCAGGCCCTACTTCTCAGGAACAGAACCCTCCTGAGCAAATAGGTGCTGTACTCCAAAATTCCCTCCCTCATCACCCCCATAATCACTGATATAGTGATCAAAGCCCTTGATGAGAGGCTTTCCTCCACATTACAGCCCCTGGTTGATGCTGCTGTCCAAAAGACTCTTTCTGCGGTACCAACCCCTTCCTCCAATGCAACCAAAAAGGGGGAGAGTCTGCAGTGAAAGAAAGAAAGGAAAAGATCTGAGGAAAAGGAAGAGAAGCAAGTTCAAGAGGAGGAAAAAGAAAAGCAACCTCTGCTCACTTACAAGCGAAAGAGAAGTGCTGATGATCACACTGCTGAAGACAAATCCTTGGAGGAGCTGGTCAAAGAAGCTGACACCACACACAGCCGCTCCATGGATAAAATAATTGAACAACTCTTCAGGCAGGGGTTTGACACAGCCACACTGGATAGTGAGATCAGAAGGTTAGAAGTACAAGAGATACAAACCCGATGGGCAGGGTATGATGCTCTTGAGAAAGAGAGGTTGGAAATAATGATCCGCTTTATTGCAAAATACTTGGGAAGATCATTAATGGAGATCCGCGCATGGACCAGGGATAGCATTCTGGCTATAGCCACCAGAATCTGTCTGTCTGAGCAATTTAACAAAGGGATTATTGTGGAAGCCCTGGATGAGGCTGGAGCTGGCAAAAGGTTAGAGATGGCTAAACTCACAAAGGCGAAATTAACTACAAGGATGCTAGATCAACCTTCCCTTCCATCCACTCAAACAGATCCTATCCCTCAAATCTCCCAACCAACCTCTAAGCCAAAATCCAAACATCCTCATTCTTCAAAACCAATTCCTTCACCAACCCAACCATCATCCAGTGATGTACCCCGAAGGAGGAGAAGGGTGCTGAGGATGGAAGAAGAAGAAGAAGAAGAGGATGAAGATGATAGTCTGCCACTCTCTGCTGTTCTGAAGCTACCAAAACCCCGAAGTCAACTCATGATCACACCTGACTCTCAAAGGGAAATGGTCAGAGTCAAGATAGAAGAAGAAGAACAGCAGAACAGCACGATGAGCAACTGTTGAAGATGGTTGACAAGGAATTTCCTCAGTCATCATCTATTCAAGCCATGAAAGGGCATGCTCAAAGCTGTACACTCTCAGGCACACCTTTCAGTATCAGAAGGAGAGAGTGAGAGTATGGCCAGACCCCAGGGTGAGTTCTAGAATCCATAAAAGAACTATCCACACAGATACAACGGCCAGGTACGAAAAACAATAGAATCTACCATCATGTTGGCGTTGTAGTCTCACCTTGGGAAATCATTGATGAATTCAAGAAAGCTCACCAAGCAAAGAAGACACCTCAAGCCTTACTAGAAAACAAGATGATTAAGAAGGGGTTGTTATATAAAAAGCTTGAAGACATCCAAAAGAATGAGCTCCAGTTACTCCTTGAAGGCAACCATCCTGATGAATTTGTATATAGGAGGTAACTACGGTGGAGCTGAAAAATGGCAGGACCATGAAGTACTTATCAGAGTACTATGGTCCAGAGTTCTTCTTCGAAGGAGGAGCTGAAGAACTCTCTCAAGAGGAACAAATTGTTCTCCTTGAGGCCTATGTTCGTGAGTCATACAGACTCATTATGGGGAAGTAAATCTCATGAATGGGATAACAACTCTGTGTCCAGTTCCCCAAAACAGAGTTCCCATTCATACTCTGCCAAACAAATATTTGAGATTTCTTCCCAGGCCGGCGCTTACATGGGTCATCTTCTCCACTGATCAAGAAGGAAAAAGACCAACATTTTGCCATCAATAAGTGGGAGTATAAATAAGTTAGAGGTTTTGGCTGCATTGGTTCAGGGGGAGTTTGTTGGACCAAAAGAACCAATGAGCCAAGATCAGAAAACCTCTTAAGTCCCACACGGTATCACAACAACTGCTGAAAGCCTCATCAGTAGTTTGACAAGTGCTGAAGACTTCAACAGCTGAAGATCAAGTGCTGAAGACCTTACACAGCTGAAGAACAAAGTGCTGAAGTACAACAGCTGAAGAACACAAGTGCTGAAGCTGAAAGACCAAAGTACTGAAGTACAACAGCTGAAGAGTTCACAAGTGCTGAAGATCAACAACTGATGTACAAAGTCTGAAGACAAAGACTGAAGACATCAGCTGATGATATCTACTGAAGTCATCAGCTGATGAAACACCTGAAGGTCAAAGTCTGAAGATCAAGTCTGAAGCCTCAGTAGTTTGTCACAACTGCTGAAGAGTACTTCTTCAGTAGTTGTGATATCAGTAGTTTTATTTTCTGTTTCAGTAGTTTTGTAAAACGACTGAAGAGCTTGTTCTTCAGTCGTTGTAGTTTCAGTAGTTTTATATTTTGTACTTAACTTGCTGATATGTTCTCAGTAGTTGTGAACATTTCAGTAGTTTGTTAAGAATTAGTTATTTCTGTATTGGATCTGCCAGTTGTCACTTTCCGTGACAACAGCAGTGACTGTTGCACTCTATATAAGGAGTGACAACCTATTGTAATCATAGAGTGAAATGAGTAATTGAATGGAATGATGATTGATTCGATTAGAAATATTCTACATCTATAAACATTCCTAGAAATCAGAAATACATATTCTCTCCCTATAACCGTATGCGGTCTTAATGCTTACAATATCGATTGCTTGCTACAATTTGTCTAATTCGTGTTCGTATTCCGCTGCTTTATATCTGATACAACAATTACATCATCAAGCACATACATAGCCCAAAATCAAACCCCACCCACAAATACACATATACACACATACGGGCATAAAACCCAACTTTATAAAAACATCATAGATGTATTTCCAGCCCCAAAGCAATTTAAAACAAGTAAAAAGGGTTCTAGAACTCACCTTTGCAGCTCTTGGGTAAGACTTCTTCAATCCCATTTGCAAATTGAGTTCAAACACCTAAACCCCACCAAACACACACACACACCAACACATATACACGTATAAGCATATAACCGAGGCCTAAACCGGTTAAGAAACCTTAGAACCAAGAATTCTTACCTGAATTCAGCCTTCTTCTTGATCTTCTTCCAAAACCCGAAAGCTTCCTGCTCTCCTCGCTTTCTCTCTCTAAAATCCAAATGATGTGAGTGTGTAAACAACATGGGAGACCATGCCACCTTTTACACCCACTTTTCAAATGTTTTGTCCTTTTACACATTTAACCCCTCGACTTGGTTAAATTCCTTTTCTTTCATTTTCTTCACTTTATACTTTCTTTCTTTGACTTTTAAAAATAACCGGGTGTTACAAGTCCACCCCTCTTATATAGGTTTCATCCCCGAAACCTGTTATTCCTAATACAATCATGGGTAATGCTGTCTTATTTCCTCCTCCATCTCCCATGTAAACTCAGATCCCTTCCTATGCTTCCACTGAACAAGCACAAGAGGAACCACTTTATTCCTTAATCTCCTCTCTTTACGGTCAATGATCGCCACTGGTTGCTCCACATAATTGAGCCGTTTGTCTACCTCGATATCCTCCAGTGGTACAACCATATCCTCGTTTGCTAAACACTTTTTAGATGAGATACATGGAATGTTAGGTGAATCTCACTTAACTCATCTAGTAACTCTAGTCTATAGGCTACCTCTCCTACTCGAGAAATGATTCGGAAAGGTCCTATGTATCTTTGGCTCAACTTGCCCCGCTTTCTGAACCAAATGATACCTTTCCAAGGTGAGATTTCAACATAACTCTATCACCCACCTTGAACTCAATCGGTCTACGTCGTTTATCAACATAGGACTTTTGTCTATTCTTAGCTGCCTTCATAAAGGCTTTGATCCTTTCTAGCTTCTCAGTGGTAGCCTCGACCACTTCAACGCTCCCTAACTCTTTATGACCAATATTACCCTAACACACGGGTGTTCGACATCTCCTCCCGTATAGCATCTCATAAGGAGGCATACCAATGTTGGTATGATAGCTATTGTTATATGAGAATTCAGCTAACGGTAAGTGGTCATCCTAATTGCCTCCAAAATCAATGACGCATGCCCAGAGCATATCTTCCAGCGTCTGAATGGTCCTTTCTGACTGACCATCCGTTTGAGGATGATAAGCCGTGCTAATATGTAACCTCATCCCCATAGCATCATGGAATTTCTTCCAAAATTTAGATGTAAACCGGGTTTCACGATCAGACACAATAGACACCGACACACCATGAAAAGTTACGATTTATTTAATGAACAGATCCGCCAACCGGATGAATATGTCTCGTGGAGCAGTAGGAAGTGAGCACTCTTCGTCAAACGGTCTACTATCACCCATATGGCATCATACCCTTGCAAGGTACGCGGTAGCTTCATTATAAAGTCCATGGTGATATGCTCCCACTTCCACTCCGGTATATTTAATGGTTGGATCCTTCCATATGGCTTTTGGTGCTCGGCATTCACTTGTAAACAAGTAAGGCATTTACTCACATACTCCGCCACATCGCGTTTCATACCCGGCCATCAATAATCTTTCTTCATGTCTTGGTACATCTTCTTAGCACCGGGATGAATGGAGTACCGAGTTTTATGAGCTTCGTCCATAATCCTCCCACGTAAATCCCCATAACGAGGAATCCACATTCGTCCGAATCGGGTCTTAATACCAAGTGTGTTTTCACCCAACTCCGCGACCAGACATCTCATTCTTTCAGAGTTCAGATGATCTTCTTTCAATGCTGCATCTTGAAACTCCTTGACCTGCTTCATTACATCAGAGGTCATAACCAACTGATAAGCCTTCACCTGAATTGGCTCAGGTCTTTCCTTTCGACTAAGGGCATCCGCCACCACGTTGGATTTGCCCGGATGGTAATGGATCTCACAATCATAGTCTTTTATGAGCTCCAACCATCTCCTCTGCCTCATGTTCAAGTCCTTCTGCTCGAAGAAGTACTTCAAGCTCTTTGATCAGTGAATATGGTGCACTTCGTCCGGTATAGGTAGTGCCTCCGTATCATTAACGCAAAGACCACGACTGCTAGCTCCAAATCATGAGTAGGGTAAGTAACCTCATGAACTTTCAACTGTCGCGATGCGTAGGCTATAAATTTTCCTCTCTGCATCAACACACATCCCACCCCGAGTAGGAAGCATCTGAGTAAACCACTAAACCTTCACTTCTATCGGGTAACAAAATACAGAAGCTTGAGTCAACCTCACCTTTAACTCCTCAAACTTTACATCTTTCCGGGTCAATGGGTCAGTGGAGAAGCAATCTTAGAAAAGTCTTGAATGAATCTCCTATAATAGCCTGCCAAACCCAAGAAACTACAAATCTCGGATGGCGTCTTTGGAGACTTCCATTGCATCATGGCCTCCACCTTTGCCGGTCTACCATAATCCCCACGGGATTCACTACGTGAC